>CM076572.1:204231556-204278098 GCA_034641835.2 Pinus albicaulis | reverse complement strand
GGTGTGAGCATTCACCCACACATGCATATCCACAGCACAATCTGTTGCCCACATTTACTGCAAGGAGGATGGAGGAAGAAGATCCATCTCCACATGGAGGTGAAGGGTGAGCCATTGCTTCCATTAGAGGAACCCTTGTATCTTTACAAGGAGTTTCAAATGATTCAACATGTGGAAACCAAAACACAATTCCGGAGCAACATGCAGTAGCATTGGTCAATTGTGAGATGGGAGGAGAGGAAGAGAAGAAGGATTAGCGTCAAGGGATGATGAGCATTCACCCTTATATATTTCAGAAGAATTCTACACAAAGGAAGGATATTTCACTTCATAGAGAAGAGACTGATAAATCAGTCCACTCATACATGCAATCCACTTCATATTTTGATGTCTTACTACATGGAGGCATTCCACCTGGAAGGCCACCAGATATAGAATTGGTGAGAGACATATTGCCTCTTGGCTCACCATTCATGGATTCTAGGGAGGTGAGGAGTTTCGGATGGTAATGAAGAGGAGGTCATATCCACTTCCCTACTCATTGGAGGTGAGGGAGAAATTCCAGTTGAGCCATCTCTGCTCAAGATCTCAAGTGCATGATGGAGGAGGTATAATTTCACATTTTGTATTGTACTTCTTTTCCTTGTTTGAGCAGCATGATGTATCAAGAAGAGTTGTTCCTTCTTGCATGTGGTATGATGATGTACTTGTAGCTACTTGTAGCATTGATTTTGGCAACCTTGTTGGTGGTTTGTGGGGGAAGCCACATGAGTTTTGGTGTGCATCATTGATACCTCATTATACTTTCATGTTTTCATCCTATGAAATGATTGTGGCAGCAAACAAGTGGCTGGGAAAGCACTTGTTATTACTTGTTTTGATGTAGGCAAGGAATGCACTTCACTGGTTCCATGTCTGGAACTATGATCCACTTTCCGGTTGTCATATGACAACTTGTTTTCATTGCTTTTTGCTTCCATGTATTGTTGATGATTATATGTTCATGAGAAGCTTTGTTTGGAGAGTGGGATGTGAGATGAATGTGCCCATTGGGAGTGTGGTTCTTCCTATTATCCATGATGTATGTTTCTGGAGAAGCAATGGTCAAACCATGATTGCCACATCACATCTCGTTTCTTCACATGGGGTGAGCCATTTGAATAACTTGAGTGCTTAGAGGAGGCACTTCATGGTTGAATTGTTTGATGGGGTAGCTTAGGCCATTCTTGGAGGCCATATAATTTCAGCCCAAGGGCATAAACAACCCCATACTTACCATAAACGGAGAGAGAAACAATTTGAATGGGAAAATCTAAACTCTCCATTTAGCCCCAACACATTGCATAGATCCGGGGTTGAATTCCTCTTTGATGAGCTACCTAGAATGGCTCATTTCATTTGGATGATTGCATGGGTGAGGAATTCACTCATTGGGAACAAGAATTCCCATGTTTTCATCACTCCTACCTTGAGGAGGCCATTGAGCAATAAGGAGATCACCACTTGTACCTTCCATTTTCTCATGATGTACACTTTGTTATCTTACACTTGGAGGGAATCATTGGAGGACAAATTCATTGCCTATCATTTTCAGCCATGGTGGGATCCATTGATGAGGCCACAAGAAGAGGAAGGGAGAAATTTTTCTCTACCTTGAAGTTGATTGAGGACAAGCAACGTTTTGAAGGGGGAGGACTGTAATATTCCTAATTAGCCCGAGCTAATAGGAATATTCAATTTTGTTTTACTTTTTTTGTCTCATGAACAAAATTGTAAAGGAGGATCAATATAACTCCTAAACAGCAAAATAAATCAATGCTCAATGTGAAACAAGCTAAATCTGAGCTATCTTCATAAACACGCTTAAGTATGAAACAGGTTGGACCGATTGACAGGGTCAACAAGACCAAATCCACAGCATTGTCCACATGCATTGTATCTCCTTAAGGCACAACACAGTTCATGTTGGAGGCCACTCATGTGAATGAAGCTAAATCATCAATATGGTTTAGGGTTTGACAAGATTTCCATGTTATAAAAGGAAGAGGAGGACACCAAGAAAGGGGTTGATTATTTGATATTTCATAAGGTGTTGTCTGTTTAGACAATCCTCATTCTCTAGCTATTTAGCTAAGAATAGTGTTGTTTAGAACTTGGGTGTTCCTGGTCGGGAATCCCACCTCCTTCCTTGAGCAACTCTTGGAGGAGACTTGTTCTATCTTGTCCACTATCAGGCTTTGGGCCAAGTACCCAGCCTGTGAGATCTTTGTTTAGGATTTGTTTTCTTTTATAGCTATAACGTTAAGGGAGCTAGATCTATTCAGATCTAGGCAAATCTAGTGCCTCTTCTCAGTGAGTGTGTCTTTTAACCTCCTGCAAGAGTGTATTGGATCATTAGAGCTGCACTTTCAGATCAAGGCATTGGGCCTACTCATTACTAAAGCTAACAACATAGTTTCTCTCCCATAATTGTGTTATCTGCAAGAGGGAAGTTGCAAGGTGTTTGAGCAACGTTTTGAGGAGTGATATCTGGTTTTAAGGAGCTTTTATTGCATTGTGGTGATCCATGGATTAGCCATCCAATACATGTTCCCTTCAGATCTGATTTGTATCTGGTTCTATTTACTACAGAATTTATGAATATTACTGGAGCCTTAGATCTAGGATCTACCTTTCTACCTTTGTTGTTCATGATCTGCTCGGATCTAAGAATTTATTAGATATTGTCTAGTATAAGATATGAAATAGATATATCATTTCTTATATAGATTTTCTCTAGATGAGAAGTTTTAACCATACTCAAGCTGTACAGCATCAATGAAATAGTAACTGCTCCAGATTTCTAGTCTCAAATATGTTGTTGCAGCACCTCAATCTTGAGGGTTTCTTCATGTAATTATTCTATTTATCTCTTGTATATTGTATGAGCATCACTATGTATCTGATTTACTGATGTAGATACCATATTTCATCCAACACCTTTAGAAAATCACGCTATCTGTGCTTCAGTAAATTCTGCAGTAATTAAGTCATGGGGATTGGGCATTTTTAAGCCATATCGGGAGTGGGATACCTGTTTAACATAGCTAAAGTCATTTTTTTCTACTAAAATATGGTACGTGAGTCCCACATGACTTAAGATACACGATCCCACCATCACTTGCCCTTATTTTTATGCATATCTCTGAAATTAACCTTTTTAGGGCATAAATTGATGCTTTCCCCCATATCTTGTGGGTAGAATGAATAATATTGCTTGATTCTAAACGTAATATGGAAAGACATCTGATTTAACATCTGTTATGAGTTATATGGCTGCATCCCCAACTTTGGAATACCTTAGGGTATTCTACTTGTTGTAGAAAATCCCTGTTTTGGGATATTAGAGATTAGCAGGGTATGACCAAGGAGGATTGGCTTGAAAACTAGGTGGATAATCAGATAACATTTCATTAACAACAAAATCGAGTTACCACTTAGTAAAAATATAATTACTATAAATAGACCTTCGAATTTTCGGTCCCAAACTAGTGATGAAAAGATGAGTATATCCAACGGGTAGCCGAGTTGTAGGAAATAGGCAAAACTAATGAAAGGATATTGTTTCTTGCTTTCCCCTTGAGTTAGATGAAAAAATTGTTGTTGGCACGGAAAAAGAAACAATTGTTGCTGGATCAGAATCTGAATCATGCTCTCACACAGGTATGCTACTAATAATGATGTGTATGCTAATAATCAAAGAAGTAACATGGTAGGAGAAAATTACTATAGTGATCCACCTACCTAAGGTTTTAGGGAAATGTGTTCGTGATGAAAAATAAAAAATTTAAGAGGGTATGGCCAAGGGAGGTTGTCTGGAAAACCAAGTCGATAACATTATGTTAACAAAAAAATAGAGAGTAGAGTTGTTCGACTCTCCTTCCTCTACTTTGGCACCTTCAACTTTTCCTCAAGGAGACTCTACATGCCTGCATTAAAGTTCCAAGAAAAATTAACCATTCATACAATACAGACTTGAAATTTTACAAAACACTTCAAATTTTACAAGATAAATCGTTTTCTTCCGCATACCTCAATAGATTAGAGGCAATGTGGTTGTGTAGAGGAAAATGTGACCATAGATCGATTCTCGGAGATAGAAAATGAGAAATCATCACATTCTTGAAACCTTGGAGAGGATGGAGTCTCAACAATGTGGGATAACCTTTTGAATGATAAATATACTCATAGACGATAGAGGCAAGGATTTTTAAATACTCGGGTATCTTGTTTAGTTAGTGTATGAATGGATTCCAGTTCAAAGAAGGGACTCCATCACATAAACTTAGACAAAGAAAGAGGGCATTTGGATGGATCAACAACAACCACTGAGACAGAGAAATTGTGAAAACATAGATGAATGTGAAGAGGAGTACGGTGTGTGTTGTTGTGAATGTTGTAACCAAATGTAAAGACTAGAAGGAGAAACTCAAAAGTGAGAGGAGTGTGAAGAGAATGTAACGGGTGCAACAAAACAAGTTTTCTCCAGAATTGTAAATATAGCTATAGAGACTACTCTAAAACAGCCAAGATGACCATTTATTGGAATTGGGTATGACAAAAAAGGTAGAAATGGATAAGAATTAAATTATCACAATTCTATTGTTGATAATATTGATATTCAATGCCCATCATTTTTCACACCTCATGCTTAAAGAAATAAGAAATCCAGGGATGACACACTACTATAGATCAAAATTACTATCAGAATCACTAGCATAACTCAATTTCACACTTAAAAGCATCCAAAAATAACACACATATCCTTCTAGAAACCCTCTAGAATGTGCCAAGTACTTCCCACTGATGTCTTGAAGTTGCAATGTGAAGCCACAAAGCAAGGGTTAGAAGGTGACGCTTCTACTTGGAGTTTGAGCATTGAAATCTATTAGGATGTGAGGCACCTCTAGAGCAAAGCTTAGATATTTGTCCATTGTGATTCGTTATATTTTTGGACCTTATTTACAACCATTTTTGAAGCCATATTTGTACAAACATTATGTGGAAGGATGGAAACAATTAGGGTTTGTGCTTGTACGTACCTTAGATTTTTTTTATCACTGTCATGGTTTCGCTTGACATTGGCAGTGTGATCACCTTTTATAGCATTCACTTCTTTTACTAGATGCATTTTTGAATGTTTGATAACGTTTTATGGCATCAAATTTCCAGAACATCCAGTTTGGAAGTGTTGAGGAATGTTTTGTCTCTTTTGTAGTACACCTTACATGATTTTGGGTGTGGGAATAGCCTTTACAACACCATCAAATATGTTACTCTCAGGTGGAATTCCTTCCTTAAATATCCCTAAAGTCATTGGTACCTTGTGAGAGGATTCGTGGCCTACTGAGATCCCATCATGATTGTTGCAAGCATAAACATCATGACTTAGGGAAGTAGGTGCCATTAAGTCCCTCATCTTAAAGGGATTCTTTGGTATCATCTAGTATTGTATTCAACTATTCCATCAATCTTTCAATTTCCATTTTCAGGAAACATTTGACTTGTGTCCTTCATTTGGTTATGGATTTAGCATTGTTTATTATATTCCCTTAATGTTCTTCCCTGCAGATTCTATTTAGTTAAGGGTGTCCCACAAAAGATGAGAATAGTGAATGCCTTTCTTATCCTATATAGAGGACATTGAGTTGTAAGGATTCTTTTTTTACATGATTTTCCTGCTCAATGAGGCATGAGGCTAGCTGGGTAGGGGCTTTCTTGATGCAGTGATTTTTATTGAATAGAACCATGTCATATCCTTCGTTAAGTGATTAGGATCCTCTTGATGTGGGATTTCAACATAATAAATCGTATTCATTTTGGAATTTAGTGAATCTAAATAATAGAGCCTCCTTGATATGCTTTGCCTAATCATTTCAGAGTCAAGAAATCTATTGTCCATGTTAAAGGATATTTCTATTTATCCAATAATCATATTTTTTGGTTCACCCTACATTTATTATTACCTTTCTGATTATGCCCAAATCTTGGATTGTTCCGAGAGGCTGTTGTTGAACCCATGCATATTCCCAAAATTCTATATTTTCTCCATGTCAGACATCTTGGGAAATCCAGCTATCTGTTAAACTTTTTTTGATAATATTATTCCTTATTCTTTATCCTTTAGGGAAATCATCATGTCATGACTCCCACAAGGTTGACAGGTTCCCTATTCCCCATGTATCATTTTTCCTTAAAATTTTGACAGGTTCCCTATTCCCCATGTATATTTTTTCTCTGTCTTTGCTGTACTAGTTTCTAACTTGCTCCTCAAGAGGGAATTTTGTGTGTTGGTATTTTAAATTGAACTTGGCGTCTTTGCAATGTGTAGGGATGATCCTTTCAGGATCATATGATCTATGGGCGAGGGTTACGAAAACGAAACCTTTGATGTCCTCCACCTCTGCTTCTACTTCTTTAAAATCCTTAACAATGTAGGTACCAATAGTAAGCGGGAGGGTAGGCCATGGATTCTTTTTTCCTTTGTTGAGGACCTTGGAGAACCCACTCAACATTTCGTGGCACACCTCTTGTAGCAACACTTTATCAGTGACATACTTGGGTAGTGCATGAGGCGCCTTGAATGATCCGAAGACCCTCATCAAGGTACTCTCTGTAATGGGAAACCAGTTGGCTACCTGGGTTACTGTTTCCATAGCCCACCTAGACATGCAAGGGGCATATTACCGAAAAGCTTCCCGTAAAGCGCAGTGATGAAATTTAGTGAGATGGATTCCATATCTTGCTTGTACCTGGAAGCGCATAATACATTCATATCTTTGTGAATGGGCCCACTGCGCTTCACATCCCATTTATGTGACCATCCCTCAAAATAGCATCTCACGCACACTGAGTCCAAGAGGTAAGAGGCCATGTAGAATTCCGATGTGCATCCCTCTTCCAGTGTCGGTTTCGTTAATATGTTTTCTTTGAGGGTCAATACTACCAGGTAAGCCCAGTTGAAACAGGTGACGTAGGAGGTGATTTCATACATGAATGGGACTCAAGCCCCATTGATTGTAGTGGAATCCTTCTGGCCATACATTCTACACATCATTGCTGCCATGAGCTTATAGACCTTCTTAAGGCCATCTGTTTTATACTCCCGATCCTTCTTCGCCTTAGACTTCTCAGGGTCCTCCCACCAACCCTTCAAGGTTTCTGGCACTGGTACTTCATGTGTGGCGACCCAATCAGTGTTTAAGGATTATTCCTTAGTGGGGAGTGCATAGTATACTTCTACGTCTGTCCCATTCAAGTTGGAAAAAGTTTTCCCTGAGTGGTCACGGATGACCGAGAACTTGGAATCAACTTTTTGGAGGATCCATTCGACTACTTTTGCGCATGGGACTATTGGTGGATGAGCGCCCACATAGTGAAGCTTGGACCTCTTAACTTGAATATATAATTTCTAGTCCGTGAGATCTTCAAAGGAATTATAGCTTCGTGAATTTCTGATATACTTGGTACTAGGTCAACTTATCTCCTTTTCCAAAGACACATGAGGTGTATCCATAGATAGGGGGTGGTGGAGGAGGCATGTGCTCTCTTGATATCTCTATCTTGGGGCTTTTGTTTCTCTTCTAGATTTCTAGAGGTCCCATATTTCTTGAGGCCGAAGATAAGGAAGCACACTTGAGCTCAGCTTCAATATCTCTTAGCATGTTCAAGACACAATCCCATGATAATATGGAAGACATGATAACAAAATATGACTAGATTGAATAGACCTGTAAATTATTTTACTACTCAGGCTAGGTCGTTGCAACCCCTATCGATCACTATATATAGGCTTAGGGAGGTTTTCCGACTTGGAAACCTAGCGACCAGGTCACACGGTTGCGAGGTTGTGCCTGCGTGAAAGATCTGACACAACGACTCTATGTTGATCAGCAGTTGTCATTGATGTCAACCCAAGTGGCACCAGGGGCTAACCCAATATTTCATGGGAATTTTTACCTACCAAATTAATATATTCTGGGTCAATAATGCTTTTTATGTTTTCTACTTTACGAGATGTTTCCGTTGATATATGGCATGCCAGGTAATTCTTCATGGTTTGAGAGATATTCATGTTTGAAGTTTGTACCTCGAGTTAGTCGGCTAAAACCCCATTGGGTTGGGGCATGGGTCATTGAATAGTCATAATTAATATTTTTTAAGCTCTTAAATCCCTTCCACATTCACTTGTTGAAGCCCCTCTCAACCTAAGCATTCATATAAATTGTGATCTTCATTTCCTCCTTAGGCAAAGGGATTTCGCTATCTGAAATAGGTCATCGTGGCATTTGTGCTCTAAAAATTTTGCTACGAAGGGTCGGAAGCTGAAATTTTTATGAGGCAAAGCCAAAATACTGAGGAAGATGCTGTAAATATTTCAAGTCAAGGTGCACAATATTTTTTGAGATATGATCTGTGGAAGTTATGGTTTTTGCAGGCTCCTGAAATTAATCTCAAAGAATCGACCTTGGTAAAATCATCGTAACTCTCTCTCTGGGTATCGGATTGGAATTTCATAAAAAGTGGGGGATAATGTACAGTCTATAGTTTTCACTATATAAATTTAAGATCCAAATGAAGAAACAGTGGCACATGGCATGCCGTACAAGTACGCTCACTGAAACAGTCCATAATTAGGGCATTGTGAGAGATTGGGTATAACTCTCCCTTGAAGAATCAAAATTGGATCAGACCTGTGGCATTGGAAATATGACTCAGAGGAATACTACAAGACTTAAAATCAGATATTTAGGATCACAAATAACAGAGATACACCAGATTCAATATCGAGCTCCTAGAAGGCAAGAAAACACTAGATCATGTGTTGTCAAGGGTTGCAAAGGACCAAACTTTCTATAGCATCAAAGAAAAGCAAGGTGTAGCAAAGGGTAGCATGACAAGAGTCACAACTGAGGTGCATAATATTAGCAATAATTTCATCATATTAAGTCTTCAAGTGGGCAGCATTGCATACGATCATTCTAAAGGTATCATTGTACTAAGTCATTGTAAATACATTATTGTAAATATTGCACTAGTGTCTTTCTACCAAGGCTTGAAGAGGTACTGTTGGGAGGTCTAGGATCATCATTAGGTGGTTGTGTCAAAGTTGGGGTTATGGTCTAGTATATCTTCTTCTTCTACATCATTCTATATCATTGTAAGGTGGACCATTTTCCCAGGTACGGGAGTCCATTTTTCTTTTATTATTCTATAGGGTGGTAGGGTGGTGCTAGGGTAAGTTGTAGCTCATTGGGTGTTGGGGCATCTGTTCAGTTGACTACTGAATAATCTCGGGTGTTGGAGCATCCATCCAGTGGGAGCTGGAGAAGAATTCTTTTATAGATTCTAGGAAGTTGGAGCCTTATTTTCAATTAGAGTTGAATGTTAAAGAATTATTAGAAAATCATTAGGTGGTTTTTGTCCCAGAGTGGGTTTCCACCTTAAAAACTGTGTGCATTTTTGTTCCTCTTGTTTTCTGCTATCATTGTACAAACACTGATAATAATTGAAGATTAAATAATGCTCTAACTGAAAGGAATACTGATTCACCCCCCCAAGTATTTCCAACACTCTACAACTTGGCGACCTACGACAAGGTCAGAAGGCCACCAGGTTGCAGGTCATGATTCGTGTGGTCAGTTAATGATCCTCAACCTAGAGACTTCGCGACTTAGCATCCAGGTCATGAGGTCGCAAGGTCGCAAGGCCGCATGGTCGCAGGTTCACATTAGGGCTTTTTAAGAGAAATCTAAGCGATCGCAACCCGCGGGGAATAATATGAAAGAAGAGAAAAAACCCCAAGGGAGATGGGTAAATCATAGTTGAGGACCCTCTCAGAAAGCCAAGAATGGGTGTCTATAGTAGACTGAGGCAAGGAAAGGATTCCAAGAGGAGGCAAAGCAGATTTAGCATAGGTGAGCTGAAAACCATAGCTGGAGAGATGCTGAGGATTTAGGTTGCAAAGGAACGGGGCCAAGGGAAATTAATAATGTAGGGTATGGGGCAGGTAAGGAAAAAAATAAAAAAAATAGGAAATAGTAGGAGGATTAGGAAACTTACCTGGGAAAAAATGCGCTCCATTTGGCTTGTCATATGTCTTGTTTTCTCTGTCACGTAGTTCAAATGCGACCTGCATGACCCTTTTATTTATAAACGGGTCACACATGTGGTAATTTAATGTAGTTCACTAAGTCACAGATCAGGGCTGGTCGAGAAAGGACGCGATCTTTTGACCTTGCGACCTCATGACCTGGAGGTCGTAGGGTCGCTAGGTCGCTCAGTCGCAAATGTTAATTTTTTAACAAGGATGCAACCTTGCGACCTCACAACCTGGGGGTTGCAAGGTCGCTAGGTGGTATAGTCACAAATGTGCATTTTTATAGACCTTGCAACCTTTTGACCTCACGACTTGGGGGTCGCAAGGTTGCTAGGTCACATAGTCGCAAATGTGTTTTTTCGTAGACCTTGCGACCTCCTGACCTGGAGGTGGCAAGGTCGCTTAGTCGCAAATGTGTAATTTTGATCAGGATTGTGACTTTGTGATCTTGTGACTAGCTCAAATAAAACAAGTCCTGAATTTAGCTTTGAAGAAAATTTCCAAGAAGGGACTTTCTCAAGGTTCATGGCTGAGGGTGCAATGAACTTACCTTCATCAAAGTGGTCAATGGCTTTGAAATTTAAAAATGGGATTAAATTATGGAGGGTGTTGTAGTAGCTACAAAAAATGGTGATTTACTAGTAGAACACAAAATATCTCTCTGCACTTCATCTTTGAGGGGGACAGGCGGGGTGGGGCTTAGTAGGCTATTCCTTTCACCCCCATGGGTCCCACTACTCTCATCTCCAACCCTTGTGTGTTTCCTTCACTCGTTTGCAATGCGCGGGATTCTTGTTCACCATGATTTCATTTTCGGAGACTGGACAAAATGGGTCGAAGTAACCTCATTAGATTCAAGGATTCGGTATAACTATTTGGCCCCTTTGTGTTGCTCCGCTGCCAGCGAACCTGGTGATTACCTCGCTAGAGTCGTCGCATCAACTCTCTGTGAAGGAAGCCTTTCTCAATCCTTTACCCTTCATTTCATGTGATAATATCACTATTTAAATGTGCTCAAGGAACTTATTTGAATGTGCTCAAGGCACTTATTTGAATGTGACAAGTACTGCCTTGGTAGATGAGGGATCCTGACTTATGTTACTTGCAAAAGAGGTTGCTCCTAGTCTATATTTAGGGACCGTTGGTTTTTTCCAAATATCCTTTTGGTGTTTGAGGTCCACCATGTTCCCCTTCCATCGAGTGACCTATTTCACCAAAACTTCCCCATGTACAGAAAATCCTCGAGCTAGTGGATTGGGTGAGCTACTTGCACTTAGGTCTTGGGACTTTGTCGTCTTTCCCCACGGGGTGTCTATCACAGACAAGCTTGGGCCATTTTGTGTTTCAGGGCCGATTCATAGCAAGCAGAGGTTCCATTACAACCTACCAATTGAGTAACTACTACGTCTATTCTTCAACTTGAGGTAATAGGGGAATGAATTTTTGAGAGCTTGCTCGAAGCAAGTTATTTATTCAAACACACAAAATAAAAATAAAACAAGAGCAGTAAATAAAAGGAAAGGAAACTATGGTATAGAGCATGGTGATGGCCCTAGGGCTATCAGGTGAAGTAGTGATGGCCCAGGGCCTGATCAGTGACCACAGGGCTTGAAATTTGGTGTGTTTCCCCTTATCTTCATGAGCCTTTTCCCATTTGAGGACGAGGCCTCCAACCTCGAAAAACTTGTTTTTGGTGGACATTTTATCAAACCATCATTTTATCAGGCTTTGGTGGATGGAAAATATTTCTCGGGCTTTTAGCCTTTCCTCCTCCAATTTCTACAAAGTGTCTATGCAAGCTTCCAAGGAAGGGCATCGGGTACCATGTGCTTCTTGTGACAACTGAAGTGTCGGGAGAGATAGGTTGGGAGGAGGAATTGATTCTTTCTCGTAGACTAGGAAAAATGAGGAGGTTCCCAAGGATGGTTTGGGTGTGACCCGATTAGCCTAGAGGGCATTGTGGAGGGCATTGTGCTAGTTCCGGTGTTGGGATAGCAAGGTTTTTTTGATGATACGAATAATGTTATTATTGGTTAACTCGGCTAACCCATTCCCTTGGGGATATTAGTTGGTAGAATGTTTGAGCACTATACTGTTTTGTAAACCAAATTCATATAACTTGAACAACAAAAAATAAGTAGCATTATCAAAAACAAGGGAGGTTGAAATGCCAAACCTGGTCATGATGTACTGAATGATGAAAGCTATTACCTCTTGATCGTTGATTTAGCATTTCAGTATTTCTTCAACCCACCTTGTGAAATATTTTGTGGCCGTAAGGATATATCGATGCTGCTTGGAGGAGTGCGGAATAAGTTCCCCGATCACGTCCAGCCCCCACTGCTGGAATGGTTTTTCCACCACGATCGGCTATAACGGGGCGAAAGATCAGGATTCTTTGCTGGAAAACTTTTGACATGCAAGGCATCTCCGAACATAGGTATGCACGTCCTTAAATAGAGTGGGCCAATAAAAACCGACTCGCATAACATTGTAAGCTATGGCATCACCCACGTAGTGCCCAATGGCTGGGTCATCGTGTAGTTCCTTTAGGACCTGTTGAGCCTCACTGTGCTCTAAGATGCATAACAAGGCACCAGTATGATGCTTGCAAAACATCTTACCCTGCACCATGTTGGGTATTTGTTATATTCTTTCCACGACTAATCACGCGCGGGGGGTCACAGGGGGGGTGGTAGCCCCCCCTGTCAGGGTCCGTGGCAGCGCCCTGGGAAAAACATTTTTGGTCCTTATTTTCCGGTGGGTGGATCTGCCCATGGTTTTGTGCATGGGTTTTCACATGGTTTTGGGGTACGATTGTTTTCGGCCCCTGGTATTTTGTAGATCCGGTCAAGGGAACTACAGTTATGTTCTAATTCAGGGTTAATGGATTTGGGTTTATGTATGCTTCGGCATGTATATATATGTGTTTTGACACTAAAAGGAATATAATGAAAAATCAAGTTGGTCATCCTGATTTGGGATCTAGGGGAATATCTCTGTGTTTATATGTTTTATGTTTTATGCTCTAGCTACTATTTATTTTTTGTCTTTAACATTCATTTGCAGATAATTTTTGTACAGGGTTAAAACCTACATTTGGTATTAGAGAAATTTTGGCTTCAAGGGGACACCTTTGCTGCTGAGGGGTTTTTTTCTTGGGCCTGAGGTAGACCCTATTCAGTGGGAGATCTGCGGGATCGATTCTTGAGGTGAAGGAAGATGGCGAGCAACGGGAAGATAGAGATAAAGAAATTTACTAGTCAGATTTTTAAGTTGTGGAAGCTCAAGATGGAGGATCTACTGGTGGATAAAGATCAGTGGATCGCGGTAGATCCAGGTACTAAACCAATGGCAATGTCAGATGAAGACTTGAAGAAGCAGGATCGAATGGCAAAGATCACAATACGATTTTGTGTCTCAGATTCAATATTGTTGAATGTATCTTGGGATGCTACAGCGAAGACCTTGTGGGAGAAGTTAGGGACTTTGTACCAATATAAGTCTCTGGTGAATAAATTTTTCCTGCAAAAAAAGCTGTATAACTTGAGGATGAAGGATGGAGACTTGGTTACTGAGCATTTGAACGCCTTCAATACTATGGTAAGTCAGCTATCATCTATTGATAGTAAAATATCAGATGAAGATATGTGCATTAGTTTGTTGTGTTCTCTACTAGACTTGTGGGATAGTCTGGTTATTGCAATAGGTAGCAATACAACTATCTTGAATTTTGATGACATTGTCTCAGCCTTGCTGTCGGAGGAAATGAGACAGAGAAATATGGAGGGTCAGAATGGAGATGTCTTATCTGTACGAGGAAGGTCCTAGAACAGAAACAAGAATAAGGTATCGAGTGGGATATCTAAATCTAGAGGGAGATCTAAATCTGCTGGAAATTTTGTAAAGGTGTGCGGGAAATGCGGAATGGAAGTGCACTACAAAAAGGACTAGATATCTAAAGCTCCTAAGAAAGGAAAGGGATCTGATGATGCTCCTTCTGCAAAGGCAAAAACCACCTCGGATTGAAGGTGGGGATGTGTATTTGGCTTCTTCTTCAAAAAACATGTAGATCATGAGTTATGGTTGATTGATTCGGGTGCATCCTTTCACTTCACTCCTCATAGGGAGTGATTCTGCGAGTATGAGAAATATGATGGTGGTGATTTCTACTCAGGTGATGATAGGAAGGCTAGAATAATCGGACATGGAAAATTCAAGCTGAAGCTACAAGGTGGAAGGATTAGAACACTTCCTGGTGTTCTGCACATTCCTACATTGGCCAGAAATCTGATTTCTGTAAGCAAGATGGATGATGCAGGTGTAAAAATAGTGTTCGAGAAATATACTTGTAAGATGGTTCGGGGAGAACTGGTATTAATGCGGGGAGTTCAGATTGGAACTCTGTACAAGCTTCAAGGTAGCACTATTATTGCTGGGTGCAACAGTTCTGTGGTTCCAAAAAGTGGAGCGGAAAGCCTAGCGGTCTCTGGAGAAAAGACCTTGCTATGGCATCAAAGGATTGGAAATATTGGAGAGAAGAGCCCTCAGATACTGCATGGAAATGGTATGGTAGAAGGTATGTCTAATAGCTCTTTGGATTTCGATTTCTGTGAACATTTTGTATAAGGGAAGTATAATTGGGTGAGTTTTCCTTCTAGTGCTAAGAGGGCGAACAAGATATTAGAGCTTGTGCACAGTGATGTGTTTGGACCTGTATCGGTTCCATCACTAGGTAAGTCTATGTACTATGTTTCATTCATAGATGAATTCTCGAGGAATACATGGATATATTTCTTGAGGAAGAAATCTAAAGTCTTTGACAGATTTAAAGAATTTAAGGCTCTGGTTGAAAACCAAATAGAGAAGAAGATAAAGGTGCTAAGGACAGATAATGGTGGGGAGTTCTACAAGAAGGAATTTGAAGAGTTTTGTAAGAAGTGTGGTATAGCATGGCAGAATACTACTCCATACACACCTCAGCAAAATGAAGTTGCAGAAAGAATGAATAGAATGTTGATGGAAAAGGCAAGAAGCATGCTCAGTGGTACCAGGTTAGGACAAGAATTCTGGGCAGAGGCAGTGGAAACTGCATGTTACTTGGTTAATAGATCACCTTCATCAGCGTTGGAGGATAAGACTCCACATGAGTTATGGACTAGTAAGAAACCATATCGTTCACATCTGAGGGTATTTGGATGTGATGCATATGTACATGTTCCAAAGGAGAAAAGGACCAAGTTGGATAATAAAGTTGAAAGGTGTATCTTTATTGGGTATAAGGATGGTTTAAAGGGTTACAAGCTTTGGAAACTAGAAACAAGGAAGGTTGTGTACAACCGAGATGTGGTGTTTAGAGAGGTGAAAGATGTTGTTAAACATGAATTCCTACCAAAGGAACTTGAGAAGATAGAGTTTGAGCTAAAGGAGGATGAATCAAACTCTACAACTGAAGAAGACTCAGAAGAGGAAGAGCCACAAAATCCAGCTGTGAGAAGACCAGCTCGGGAAAGAAGACAACGAGAAAGATATAGTCCATCTGCTTTCTGTTCAAATTTTTCTTTAACTATAACTAATGATTATCCCAGAACTATTAGGGAGGCAGTAGATTCAGAGGATGGAAGACTTTGGAAGGAGGCCATGGTTGATGAAATGGCATCCTTGCATAAAAATGAGGCATGGGATCTGGTGGAGTTGTTAGCTGGAAGGAAGCCCATTGAGAGAAAATGGGTGTTTAAGAAGAAGATGAATGTAGAAGGCAAGGTGGAGAAATACAAAGCTCATTTGGTAGTAAAAGGTTATTCCCAGGTGCCAGGAATTGATTTTTGTGATATTTTTTCTCCTGTTTCCAAAGTTACTTCTACTAGATTACCTTTATCTGTTGCTATTGCATTTGATTTCAAGGTAGAACAGATGGATGTGAAGACATAATTTCTTCATGGGGATCTGGAAGAGGATATCTACATGAAACAACCTGAAGGCTTTATGGTGAAGGGAAAGAAATAACTAGTATGCAGGTTAAAGAATTCTTTGTATGGGTTAAAACAATCACCAAGGATGTGGTATCAGAAATTTGATACCTACATACAGGAACTTGGCTTCACCAGAAGCAAGGAGGATCACTTTGTTTATTTTAAATTAATTGGTGATTGTGTTATTTATTTGTTCTTGTATGCGGATGATATGTTGTTGATTGGAAATGAAAATGAGATTATCCAAGATTTGAAGACCCAACTGTTCTCCAAATTCGACATGAAGGATCTTGGTGCTGCAAAATATATTTTGGGAATGGAAATTAAGAGAGATTAGGCAAATAGGAAGCTCTGGTTAAATGAGAGGAAGTATATCGATACTATATTGCAGAGGTTCAATAACCATTGAATGTTCCAATTCCTGTAGGTACAAATCTGTCTGTTGAACAGTGTCCCAAGACACAAGAGGAAGAGGAGGATATGTCTCGTGTTCCATATCCAAGTGCAGTGGGAAGCCTGATTTATGCAATGGTCTTTACTAGACTAGACATTGCACATGTAGTGTGAGTATTGAGCAGGTTTATGTCAACCCCAGTGAAGGAGCATTGGACAACAGTGAAGCGGGTTTTCAGATATTTACGTGGCACTAGTGATTATGGCTTGTGCTACCAGGGAAGACCAGGATTGTAAAGAGTGTTGGTCATTCTTGGTTTTGTTGATGCAGACTGGGCTACAGATCTAGACCAAAGAAGATCTACAAGTGGGTATGTGTTTAGCCTATTTGGAGGCGCAGTCAGTTGGATGAGTAAAATATAGCCTGTAGTGTCTCTTTCAACTACAGAGGTTGAATACATAGCAGCCACTCATGCAAGCAAGGAAGCCTTTCGGTTTCATATATTGTGTTCAAGTATGGGGTTGGTACAACAAGCTATAAGGATAGATTGTGATAGCCAAAGTGCAATTTTCTTGGCTAAGAACTCTGCTTATCATTCAAAGACAAAGCACATTGATGTTCAATATCACTTTGTGAGAGATATGGTTGAGGCTAAAAGGGTGTTGCCGTGGTAAAGGTGGACACTTTGAAGAATGTTGCAAATGCATTGAAGTCCTGGGCACTCAAAAGTTCTGTAGAGACGATTGTGGCAATAGAATTGGGCTAATTACTAAGCTCTCTTGTGGCCCCTTGCAGAAAGAAAACAACAAGTGGGAGAATTTTGGGTATGTGTTATATTCTTTCCACGACTAATCATGCGCAGGGGGGTCACAGGGGCAGTTGGTAGGATCCAGCCTTTAGCCTTATTGCTCATTTTTTCTAGGCTGTTAAGGTGGGTTCCATGATGTCACGGCCAAGATATTGTAGGAGATCAATGTACCATGACAAGGTGTTTAGATGAGGTGTGATGTCAGCTTGGTACATGTCTATTACGTGATCCCAACATTCCTCTTAATTTCCCCGCATGTCTGTGGCTTCAACAACCATCTCACATAGACCTCTCCCTTTGACAGTGTGTGCAGGCTTGAATTCCAAGTCATGCTCTTGAAGGCATGCCATCAAGTTGCCTTGTCTCTCCCTCAGCTCCTGCTGCATGAAAACTGAGTGTACTACTGGGTGGGGTACGAACACCATAAGGTGGTTCCTCAAAATATATGGCCTGCAGTGTTTGACCACCTTATCCACTGCCTAGGCTTTCTTGTCAATATCTGAATAATTCATCTTGACAGCTTGCAACCCGACGCTAATTAACGATAAGGGCCGCTTGTCATTGTTGCCATATTTATGAGTCAGAGGCAAAGGTATACAAGATAAAGTCTTTGCTAAAATCCACGCTATGAAGGGAAGGTGCTTCTACGGTGGCTTGTTGAATATTATCGAATCCTTCTTTCCCGGGCAGATTCCATTTAAAATTCAAGTTCTTCCTGATCATACCTTGCATAGGTTTCACGATTTGGGCGAAGTCCGAAATGAACTTTCATAGTAAGTCAATTTTCCCGAGAAACAACTGCATTTCCATTTTTCTACTCGGGGGAGGAATTTGGGAGATGGGTTTTGCACGCTCTAGGTGTACCACTATGTCATCTCAAGTTATGATGTGGCCCAACAGATTCTCTTCAGAGATTTCAAAGATGCTCTTCTTGGGGTTAAGTGATATCTCGTATTTTCGACACCTTTAGAAAATATGTTTGAGGTAGTGCAAGTGGTAGACCACCAAATTTTGCCCCATTAGCCCCAGGAAGGTGATGTCAATGGCCCTTTGGAAGGTTTCCCCAACATTAATCAGGCCAAAGGGCATGCATATGAATGTGAACATTCCCCATTTGGTCCTGAATGTTGTCTTCACACGATCAGGTTCAGCCACCAGTACCTTGTTGTACCCTAAAAAACTATCCAATAATGAGACCATTTCTGACCCAGAAACCGTTTGAAGAATCTGCTCCATGGGGGGCACTAGGTAGTTACCATTGTCTAAAGATCGGTTAAAATTCCATAAGTCCATACATAAATGGATTTCGCTATACTTTTTGTGAGCTGGGACCAGATTTGGCACCCACGTTAAATGCCAAAATTTAAAGATGATGCAGGCATCTAGGAGTTTTTTCAGCTCCTTTTCTATCATTGGTTCCAGAGTAGGATGTACCTTCCTTAGCTTTTGTTGGAAAGTCTTAACTCCTTCCTTCATTGGTATTACATGATGGATGATTCATGTGTCATAAGTCTGTTGCTCATCATACATCTAGGCGAAAACATCTTAGTATTTCTTGAATAATTCAATAAAGGACTACCTCTCCTACAGGGTGCATTTCATACTGAGGTTAATTAACTTCGGCTTTGCCTCTGTCCTGAGGTTCACTTGCTAGTGTAGTAGGGTGGAGATCTACACCTTTGTGTTGGAAGGCCCTCGAAACCAGTTTTGTAGGTCAAATAAATTTTCGAGGGACACAACCCCTTTCGGTATGGGATTCCCCTTATGTTCCTCCCTTTCCTTTTGTAAGGCCAATTCATGATATTCTTCCTCAATCACGGTGTCCTGTAACACATCTACATTCAACGTGAAATTTAGTACCTGTTGATCATCATTAAAAACGTGAAGATTAGTTACATTATCTGGCATTGCAGGCTTATAAACAATTTCAATCGAAAACCCATCTCTCAATGGGGTAAACCTAGCGATAGCATTTTATAACGTATCGGTTGCCGCATTATGCATACTAAGTAAAAAGTTAATACTGAAAGCATCAAAGGCAGAGATAAAATGCCATACCTCTTGCCGATACCCTTTAAAATGGGGAGATAGGCAGTGAATAGTGTTGCGTACCTGTTGGGTAATTATTTCAAAGTGTTGATTACCTTCAAGAAACTGACTTTGAGGTCAGTTGATTTCTTGAGAATGAGGATCAATGCTTCGTATTCGGCTGTATTATTGGTGCACTGGAATTCCAACCAACAAGAGATCAGGAACTTATTTTTTTGGGGATCTAACAAGATACAGCCTGCACTGGCCCCATCATGGGTCTTCGAACCTTCGTAGTACAGGGTCTAGACCTTGTCTTCAGATTTTTCAAGATCACAAGTGTGTACAAGAGGGGTACTTGGGGGGGAGACATCCAGTAGTCCTCCGAGTATGGCAGGGTGGAAAGAATTAGTCGAGAGCAACTCTAACTAGGTATCTTGGGAGACAAGAGATTGAGAGGCTTGATTGCAACTAAATTCAGCCTCCAAGAAGCATATGTCCATCTCTTCTTGTGCAAAGTTGACGGGTTCATTGCTTTCGTCAAGGTCGGTCACCATGTGTTTCATGTAAGGTTCGCTTTCAACTAGGATCTAATTATTCCTACCCTTGTATGGGAGCCACAAGTGGGACCAGTTGATGGCAAAATATCCTTGTAGTTAACTTGACCAATCCCGGCTCAATAATATACCATATGCTTCTGGGATATCCACAACCACTATGTCAATGATGCACCCTGGAGTCCTAGGAGAGGCGGATTAGGACGTTATTCAATTCACCCATAGCAGGGACCTAGGATCTGTCAAGCTGAATGATCCTGGGATCGATCTCCTTAGGATGAATGTTCAATTTCTTACGTACGGATAGGGGCATGACATTTGTGGATGCACCAAAATCGACGAGGAAATTTTGAATGTTGAAATTGAAGATCTCAAAAGATAAAAGGAAAGGGCGCATGGATCCTCAGGAGTTTGCATTGACAACATTTACAAGTGACTGGAGGCTCACCGAAGCTTGGGAGGATGTGGAGCTTACTTCTTTGGCTGCCGAGGTGGTTTTTTTTATCGGAGATGGACTAGCGAAAGCTTTGAGAAACACGTCTCATTGGTTAACTATCCGGGTGAGCTCGTAGAGGGATATGTTGGCTCGTGTCTTCTTCATGTCTTTGACGATGTTATATCCAGATTCTAGGTGTGAGGGTGTTTCCAGAGAGGCACTTGGTGAAATTGATGGAAATCTAGCCTTGGGGGTGCCTCGGGTAGTAGTGGGGCTAGATTTTTCAGGGGTTGCGGTTTGGTTTTCCTTGATTGATGGCATAATTTTCATCAGGAAAGCCTTCCTTTTCTCCTCCAAAGAGTGATCGGAAATCTGGCCTTTGCTCCTTAGGCTATAATTTCGGGGGGGTTTGGATTGGGGATCATCGACCTGGTTTATCTCTGTCACGGGGGGAGTTCCTTCTCGGCAGATTACCTCGAAGGTGAGGACTGTATATCCCATATCCTCATTAGGGGCACATAATTCCTCACTACCTGAGTCGGCCTCCTCTTCTAACTCCCCCATTGTCTAATCCTCTAGGAGTTGATTTACCACAATAGTCATGTTATTAATCCATTGAGGGTAGGTCTTTTCGGAGTGGGAAGCTTGATGGAAAGAGCACAAATTATCTTTTCCAATCTCTTCTATATTGAGGTTTTTATTGGGGTTCGGTGGAGGGCGACTAGTCGTGAGGTTGATTTTTCATAAAGAAAGGTTTCTGCGTTTTGCTACCTGAGATTGAGTGATTATTCTTCCTCTTAAAATCAGAGACTCATTCGTCAAAATTTTTAGGGATTTCGGGATGCTCTCGAAATCGAAAGGGTCTTTATCCTTGTCTCCAGATTTATGGGATGAGGATTGTGCTCGTTTGTCGACTGGTTTTTGGTCATCCCAGGTATCATGACTAATGCCTCCTATCGAAATCCTGTCATTGTCGACGGTGAGGGGGGTGGTGTAGTTTTCTTCCAAGGTGGTTGCAGCTTCACGTTTCACAAATACAACAATATCTTGAGGGAGAGCCCTTTTCTAATAATCAATGGTGATGGAATTGTCCACGGCCATGTTTGGAGGAAATTTTTTCAATATGGTAGCAAAGCGTTTGTTGAAGTATTTAATCTTCTCCTTCTTTTGGCACTTCAAATTACTCACTTCTTTGAGGAGCATAGAAGGAGTCTTGTCTTCTAAAAACTTCTAGATGAAGGTGTGGCGGAATTTCTCCCAGGAGGAAATGGAAGCAACAGGTAATGAACGATACCAAGTAGCAGCCTTGTTTTCTAAGGTGTGGGAAAACATTTGACATGCTATGTCGTCAGACTGCACCCTCATCATTTGTAAGGCCAGGTAGAAATCACTGATTTGGTCTTCGGCAAACATAACCTTCTTGGGATTTAAATTAGGGAGGTTTTTCTCCAGGTGTCGGGGCATGTCGTGAAGGGGATCACAGAGGCCTAGCGGAGATTCTGCCATCTAGGCTAGGCCCTGAACTCGTCTAGCCCTATGGTGGGGTAGGATGAAGATATGTCCAATCTCATTGTCAGACTCTCTTTTGGTGCTGGACCCAGAGGCTTCGCCCTCATCTTGAGAGTGCATGTCTTGACTACCTCCAAGATTTCCAATATTTCTAAAACTTCTCCAATTATAAAGGAAAGGAAATCTGTCTCATTTTTTTTTGTGGTGGTGGTCAGTACGGTCTGAGTTTCCACCGTGTCCCCAACCTCTATCTCCGTGGCCTTTGTCTTCCTGGCCTCTCATGGTCCCTCCCCCAGGAAGGTCGTTTGCTTGGGTGTTGTCATTCAAAGGATTTTTGGGCTGGGGGCTAGTGTTTGGTTAGGGTTCGATAACTTTAGCACCACCTCCGTCGATATCTCAGGGGTTGTCGGGAGGTTAGGCTGAATTCTGCTCAACCACATATGCGTAATATTCGAGAATAAGACCTATAAGCTAAGGCATGGAGTTGAATAGGACCCCCTGGCAAGTATGATGAGTCCCGGGAGTTCACGGATTGCCCAAGGAACCAATGGCGGGGATATTTTGTAGACCTCTAATGAGATCGTGGGCGAGCAAACGCAAGACTCTCAGTTGGTCTAAGGTGACCTCATAGTAGGGTGGGTCCTTCTTTGGGGAATTTTGGGGTGGAGGACTAGTACTTTCATATATAATTTCCCCCTATGGGGTTTGCAAAGGGATATTACTTACATGGTGGGAGCCTACCATTCAGGACCTCCTTCTAGCACCAAATCTGTTGATGGGAAAAAAATCCCACCAATAGTAAGGGGATCTCCCAAGTATAAAGTCCCAACTAGAATCTAGTCTCTTTTTGATAGGGATCCCATCTAGGGTGTAGGTTCGGCTACCATTGAATATGCATTTCTTGGATGGAGGTGTGTCTCACATCCAATAGGATGCACGCCTACTCGAATGATACAGAATAAATGGTCGATGATTTTTCCTAAAAATGCAACATTATAAATAGAAAGGAGAGATTCGAAGTATGCAGCCAAATGCAATGTTGTTAGAAACACATCATTAGGGTCATGTTCATAGAGATGCTTTCTTGACCATAAAAGAAATAGTTCCCTAGGGTGGAAACACCCTTCGATTCCTTAAGCATTTTCCAAAATATTAAAATGATATCAACAACTAAGTTATTAAAATATCCCTGAGAAAAAACATCCACATATCATTGACACATCCAAAGAGCTTAAACGTACAGATGATATATGAACAGAAAATGCAGACTAGTCAGTTATAAAATATAGAAAATACGTAAAGACATAATATTCATAATTCTAACACACATGAGCTTTCATCAAATCCAGTAGTGGAGTCAAAAAATTGGTTTGTATTCATTTTTGGAATCATGGATTCAATTGAATACAAGTATCTCTTCTCCTTGTGGAGTCCAAAAAAGGTCCTTTACATTGTCCCTGGAGGGAGTACTTATAAAATGAAAAGTGACCTTTGGGTGGCCCTGCCCTTTTAGCTTCCTGACTATTGGCATGGTCTGCGACCGAGGTGATGTTGTGATCTTCGACTTGGTCCTATTTGCGACCTGGGAATGGGTCTTGTTTGCGACCTCCGACTGGGTCCTGTTTGCGACCTACGACTTATAAAACTATTCCTTTTCAAGGGAGAAGTTGTGTGATGGAAAGGCCTGGGACATATATTTGTTGTTGTTCCCCGAGATAAGTCTGCCAGGCCGAATAATCTATAGCCATCGGAGTGACCTGAGGTGTGTCTTCTCCTAACCTTTGAAAACACTCGAGAGCGTCCGGAATCCAAGTGCACCTCTTCACAGAGATTTAATTGGAGAGGGAGGCTAACTTGGTGTAGATCTAGACTAGTGCGATGATGAACTGATTAATGTTCTCCTTTGAGGCCGGAAGGTCCTCGGAAACAACTTCTTGCCTGAAGGGTTCCAGAAATCCTTGGATGTCTTGGGTCACTTCCTCCCTTATCTTATGTGTGTCTAATGCCCCCAAGGAATGGATTTGATGCACCTCTTCCATCAAATTGATGCCACTGGTTAAGTGTTAATAGTCAGACATCACCTTTTCCACATCCTTTACAAGCTTATCCTCAAACTGTATTCTCATCCATATCTGTATTTTGTCGTTCTGCGTGCAAAATCCAATCCTTCTTTGGAAGGGTGTCGGGAGCCTGTGGATACCTTTTGAACCATTCAAGCAAACTATCTAGTGCCACAGAGGCTTCTTTTAGTTGTGCAGTCTTCTTCTTAGTCCCTGCCTGGGCACTTAGTAGCGGGGAAACCGTCTATTTTATAGCGAAAATCTCCTCATATGCCTACTTCATGGCAGTCTCCAAAGTAACCAACTCCCCTTGAATGGTGGTTGGTAACCCGTTGGCCTAAGTGGTTGTGAGTTGGAGCCTTTGATTTTCTGCTTCCAGCACCTTCTTTTCCTTTTCAGCCTGAGCTGCCTTCTGCTCGGAAGACTGGAGTTTATTTTGCAGGGACAATATCTCCCTCCTCATCCTGCTGAAATTGTCCTCTGTAGCTACTACAAAAGCGGTTCTCGTGATGCTATCATGATGGGTTTAGTCCTAGTGTCCAGGGCCATTTCCTTTTCCATGGTTGTTGCGAGGGCCTCGATTGGATTCCGTGCGAGGCACCTTCTCCTCTCTTGTCTAATATTATGTGTCAACTGGTTGTAAGAAAGTCATTTGAGGTCTAATACATCATCTTCCCATTCTTCTAGGATGCCAAGTTCCGAGAGAGGGAGGCATACACCTGTCATGGGAGTTTTCGGGGCTACCTCAATATGGGGAAAATATCATTGTTCCCCAGTCTTCGAGAGTGGTGTCTTGCTTTCCTCTGCTTCCTTGGATGAGACTTCCTGTAGCTTGTAGGATTCCTCTTCCTTTCTCCTCCTTTCGGCCTCTTATTTATCCCGTTCCTCTTTGAATCTGCACTCGGCCTCCTTCTTCTAATGTTCTTCTTCTTCCCTCTTCTTGCATTCTTCTTCCTCCTTCTTCTTGCATTCTTCTTCCTCCTTCTTCTTACAGACATCTTTTTCCTGGTTCTTCTTTCGTCTCTCTTTCTACTATTTTTTCTGCTATTCTTGAACCTGCT
Source organism: Pinus albicaulis (assembly GCA_034641835.2). Classification (NCBI taxonomy): domain Eukaryota; kingdom Viridiplantae; phylum Streptophyta; class Pinopsida; order Pinales; family Pinaceae; genus Pinus; species Pinus albicaulis. Next base: position 204,253,135 of record CM076572.1, on the reverse strand, counting down.
TCTTTTGCTTATCTTCTTCCTGTTGTCATGGCAAGGTATCTTGGGTCCTTTTGAGTTCTTCCTCTCTCATCTTTCCTTGGCCTCTTTGTCTCTTCTTTCCTGTTGTTCTTTAGAAAGAGTACTACTTGTAGTATTCTTTGGCTTTTTAGCTTTGGAAGATGAAGCTCCTCCTACCGGGTCCTTTCTTTTTAGCGTGCCAACCATCTCTTCTAATGTTTGGTCATCTTGACCCTCTTGATCCCCACTCAGGTGACCTAATTCTTTTGGCGTGACCTCCCTATCTTTGTTGTACCAGTTTCTAACTTGTTCCTCAATAGGGCATTCTGTGTGTTTGTATTTCTAATTGAACTTGGCCTGTTTGCAGTGTGTAGGGACGATATTTCAAGATCATATGATCTATGAGCAAGGGTTACAAAATGGAAACCTTTTATGTCCTCCACCTCTGCTTCTACTTCTTTGAAATCCTTAACAGTGTAGGCACCAATAGTAAGTGGGAGGGTAGGCTATGGATTCTTTTTTCCTTTGCTGAGGATGTTGGAGAACCCACTCGACATTTGGTAGCACACCTCTTGTAGCAGAAATTTATCAGTGACATACTTTGGTAGTGCGTGAAGCACCTTGAATTATCCTAAGACCCTCATAAAGGTACTCTCCATAATGGGAAACCAGTTGGATACCTGGGTTACTGTTTCCATAGCCCGCCTGGACATGCAACGGGAATCTTTACCAAAACTCTTCCCGCAGAGCGCAGAGATGAAATTGTGTGAGATGGATTCCATATCTTGCTTGTACCTAGAAGCCCAAAATACGATTAGATCTTTATGAATGGGCCCACAGAGCTTCACATCCTAGTTATGCGACCATCCCTCAAAATAGCATCTCACATGCACTGCATCTAAGAGGTAAGAGGCCATGTAGAATTCTGATCCACATCCCTCTTCTGGTGTCTGTGTCGGTGATATGTTTGCCCTGAGGGTTGATACTACCAGGTAAGCCTAGTTGAAACTAGTGTCATAGGAGGTGATTGCATACATGAGTGGGACCCAAGCCCCATTGAAGGTAGCGGCATCCTATCGGCCGTACATTATTCACATCATTGTTTCCACAAGCTTATAGATTCCTAAGGCCATCTATTTTATACCCCTGATCCTTCTTCGCCTTAAAATTCTCAGGGTCCTCCCACCAGCCCTTCAAGGTTTCTGGCACTGGTACTTCATGTGTGGTGACCCAATCAGTGTTGAAGGATTCCTCCTTAGCGGGGATTGCGTAGTATACTTTTGCATCTTTCCTAGTCAAGTTGGCAAAATTTTACCCTGAGTGGTTACGAATGACCCAGAACTTGGAATGAAACTTTTGGAGGATCCACTCGACTACTTCCATGCATGGGAATATTGGTGCATGAGTGCCTACATAGTGAAGCTTGGACCTTTTAACCTGAATATAAAATTTTTTAGTCCACGAGATCTTCCGGAAATTCTGGCTTCGTGAATTCCTGATATACTTGGTACTAGGTCATCTTATCTCCCTCTCCAAAGACACAGGAAGTGTCTCCATATTTAGGGGTTGGTGGAGGAGGCGTGTCCTCTCCTTATATCTCTATCTAAAGGCTTTTGTTTCTCTTCTGGACTACTGAATACCCCATATCGCTTGAGGCCGAAGAGATGGAAACACACTTGAGCTTAGATTCAATATCCCTTGGAATGTTCAAAAAATAATCTCGCGATAAGATGGACAACATGCTAACAAAATATGATTGGACTGAATAGACCTTTAAATGATTTGACTGCTCAGTTTAGGTCACTACGACCCCTGTCGATCACTATCTATAGGATTAGGGAGGTTCTACGACTTGCCTTCCTAGAGACCAGGTCACACAATCACGACGTCGTGCCTGCGTTAAAGATCTAAAACTACCACTCTGAAACTTGGTGACCTATGACCATGTTGCAACATCGCCCGGTTGCAAGGCCGCAATTCATGTGGTCAATCTATGATCTTCGACCTAGCGACTTCGCAACTTAATGACTAGGTCACGAGGTTGCAAGGTCGCGGGGTCAGAGGGTTGCAGGGTCGCATTAGGGCTTTCTGAGTGAAATCTATGCGATCATGACCCACGAGAAATAAGGTAAAATAAGGGAAAAAACTTGAAGGACAATGGGTAAATCACAGTTGAGGGCCCTCTCAGAAAGCGAGGAACGGTCGTCTGTAGAAGACTGAGGCAAGGCAAGGCTCATAAGAGGAGGCAAAGCAGATTTAACATAGTTGAGATGAAAACCATACCTCAAGAGATGGTGAGGATTTAGGTTGCAATGGAATGGGGCCAAGGGAAATAAATAGGCTAGGGTATGGGGTAGGTAAGGAAACATCTAAACAAAACAGGAAACAACACGAGGATTAAGCAACTTACCAGTGAAAAAATAAACTCCAGTTGGCTTTTCAGATGTCTTGTTGTCTCCGTCACGCAAGTCGAATGAGACCTACATGATTGTTTTATTTATAAATGGGTCTCATGTGTGGTCATTTAATGCATGTCGTTAAGTTGCAGATCAGGGTCGGTCGAGCAAGGACATGACCCTGTGACCTTGCGACCTGGAGGTCGTAGGGTCGCTAGGTCGCTGAGTCGCAAATGTTAATTTTTAGCAAGGATGCAACCTTGTGACCTCACGACCTGGGGGTTGCAAGGTCACTAGGTCGCATAGTCACAAATGTGTATTTTTTATAGACGTTGCGACCTTGCGACCTCGCGACCTAGGGGTCGCAAGGTCGCTAGGTCGCATAGTCACAAATGTGCATTTTTCATAGACCTTGCGACCTTGCAACCTTGCAACTTGGAGGTTTCAAGGTTGCTTAGTTGCAAATGTGTAATTTTGATCAGGATTGTGACTTTGTGATCTTGTGACTATGTGAAGGAAAACAAGTCATGAATTTAGCTTTGAAGACAATTGCCAAGATGAGACTTTCTCAATGTTCATGGCTGACGGTGTAATGGACTTACCTTCATCAAAGCAGTCAGGGGCTCTGAAATTTGAAAAGGGTATTAAATTTTGGAGGGTGTTGTAGCGGCTACAACATTAGGATAATTGGTTTCCTTATCTTTTCTAGGGTTCTAGTTGAAATGGAGGGGAGGTCTCACTACTTTTGGTTTTCTAGGTTGTAGGAACTTTAAATTGAAGATATATTTATTATTGGTGGCGAATGAGTACCATTTATGAAATTATTCTAACTCTCAGCACTAAGTAATTAAATGATCATGTTTCTCACATAGTACGTAGGCTGGGATTGGGTGTTAAGGGTGGTTAGGGTTGGGAATCTGTCCCCTTTACAACCGTTTCACTTCAGGTATGAAGAGGATGGGCTTGGTTGCCCCATTATTTTGTGTTGTCAAACTTTCTACTGACTCCAAGTCTAATCTGTCCTCGTCGAAAAGATGGTTTATGGCCCAGCATAGACCATCTAACAGAAAAAGGAAATGGGGATGTAGGAACAATGATGAATCCAGTGGTTATCTTGACACATGCGACAAGAATATTGAACTTCTTGTAATCCATTGTAGTACATCAGGTTGACCAAGTACCATCTTTGAAACAACTCTAATGTTGAGCAGTCAATGATGAAGTGATGATGTTCATTGCAGAGTGTGCAAAGCTGGACTAGAGCCTGAGAATGGTTATGGGGGATAGGTGGTCATTCCGGTGACCATATCTCTTCTAACAGATACAATATAGTTCTTTTTGCTTCTTCCCTTTGAGTTGTAGTGCTGCATGTGGATTATGTGTCTAAGTCAGCTAAGTTGGGGTTTTTAGTGATGAAGCGTCACATGAAATCTAGCACAGACCGAAATTGACAGATATGGGGGCATGTGGTGTGGCCTCTATTTTGCGTCATTGGACCGTTGAGGTGACTTTCTACGAGAAAAATGTAGGTTCCACTAGTACATACATTATGGTTTTCAGTTCTCACTCATCCATTTGAATGGATGGTTCTGAGGGTTCCTCCTGGTAATATTGTTCTAGGGCTTGTAAGGCATCCCTATATCGCAACATTTCCAGGCAGTGACGGGTATAATGCCCATAATGGTTTCATATGGGGCACACATGATTGGTGTGTAATTCTTTCCCTTATTTTCTTCTAACCTGTTCTTTTTTTATGGGAATTCAATGTCGCATCATTTATTTCGTTATGTATAAGGGGTTGTAATTCTTCTTACTCGAGGAAAATATTAGTAGGATGACCTACGACATCGCCCAATGCACTAGGTAACTTGGGGGTTTCAAATTTTTTCCATTTATTGTTATTCTTCTTAGACGTGCCAGCTGGCACCACTAAAATTGTTTCTTTAATTGTTATGACCTCTTGAGGGAAAATAGGGGTTATTCATCTAGAGGTAATTCCTAGGCTTTCTAGCATGTTGGAAGGACCAAATACCACAAGGGTATTTCAAAATCCATTTTTGGAAATGTCATAGTTCCAATGAATTTTTTTTTATATAAAACCAAGTGGGGGATACAAATATGGGGTTTAGGAAATAGTGTATGGTAGGAATGACATACTAGTGGCTTCAGAATCCGTACTACTGGTTTCACCGTCTAGGCTAGTTTAAGCGTTTGATGAGAGCATCATGGACACCGATGCCTCCATGATTTTAGGGAATTCCCTTCGTATCATAAGGGGATCTCTTAGGAATGATCCTAGGATGGATGATGGTTTGAATTGGCCTTTGCTAAATTCTGTATATTTCGTGAGTTCTTCTGTGGTTGTCTCTATGTATGGTAACACGAAATCTAGAGAGGTTATGGGTTTATTTTTGTAGTATGTGAGTTGGTCGATGTTGATGATCCAATCATCATGGGGAAACATCATCACCCTAAAGACAGAGGATGCGATTTTAGTCATGACATACATATAACTCTGCTCGATGAGTCTATCGTAGTCTAGTTGTGTGTCTAAGACCTCAATGTCTTTAAGAACTCTATTTTTGGCTGGGTTTACTGGGACATTTTGATAAAGGCTGATGGGGGCTGATGGGCGCCCGTCGTATGCTCTAAGCATGATGTCAATTTTTTTTTAATTCAGGTGATCCTATCTTTTTCCAAACTGATTTGGACATGATACATGTGGATGCTGCTTCATCCACAATGCATCGATGTATCGTGATATTTTGAATGGAAATTGGTATCTAGAAAGTGACTAGAGAAGGAATATTACGACCTTCCTTGTCTAGATTGAAAACCATTAGGCATGAATCGGAAGGGTCAATTTCACCTAACGCAGAAAGTAAGGCTTTCCGTTAGCTTGGGCATGTTTGCAGAACTTCCAAAGATGACATGGTAGTTGTTGATTGAGCTAAATCATCCACTATACTATAGCTATGAGCAACTTTGGAGTGATGTCCTAGATGCCTAGTTGGTCCTTTTGCCATTCTTAGAAGGGGATAAATAGGAATTTTGGAGATATTTGATAGTGTGGTAGGTGCGCTCGAACTTGTACCTGATGGGTTGGTATCCAGAGGTGTATCGTATTTCTTATTCCTTGTTTGGAAGAATAATTATTTATTAGCCATGTATATCTCATGGCTACCTCCTCTAGTGTAATTTTGGGTTGGTTGTTTTTTTTTTTTTTTTTAACCATTCCTTGGTGGGGGAAAGGTTTCTACATTACCGTAGGCTACTAGGTAGGTCCTCCTTGTCATCAGTTACCCATAAGTTTTTTCAATTCAGGGAGTTCGGGACAATGGTGAGTGTAATGGCCATATTCACCACATATGGCACAAGAGTGATTTTTGCTTTGACTGGGTCTCTTTTTTTTCACTTTAGAGCTACTATTTAGCTCCTGGTTTTGATTTCGGTTGGGATTTCCCCTAGAATGATATCAAGGGGGTGCTTTTGATCACTGCCCCCTTCTCCAGAGTCTCATTTTTTCTTATTCATTAGCTTCTTATTTGCAGCATTTGGAGGATTATTGTTGTTCTCCTAGTCATAATACTGACATTCATTGGTTCACAGGTGCATTTTCCTATGCTAGTGGTGGATATTGTGTGGGAAAAGGGGGTATAGGTTCCCCTGTCCCTGACTGGTTTATGATTGTTAGGGAAGCCCTCTTGTATCAGTGTTCCTAGTTGATTACTGGTTCCCTTGCAAGGGATGGTATCAGCCTCCCTTCTCTTGATGGTATGTAAGAACCCTATTCATCATATCCTACAAAGGTGCAACCTGACTATGATGGCAGGCAGGTTGTGATACGTTCTGAGTAGAATTATACCAGTATCCTGTGTATTTTTTCTTGTTTCTTATGTGAATTTGGGCTAAGGACCCAATCAAACCATCTGAAGTATTTGAGGCGCCTGGTAATTCCCTATATGTTTGTAGATGCGGGTAATTTGGCAAGACATTGTAAATATATCCTGATTGGGTGTATATGAGTTCAAGTTGTTGGGCCTTGCTAATGGTGTCCTCCTCGGAGGTTGGTTTCGACAATGCCATGTCTTTTGGAATATTAGCTATGAGATTTTTCAAAAACAAGTCCAACAACACTCTATCATTAATTTTTTTTTTACACAAACTACATCGTCGCCGCCATTGGTGGATATGGTCTGATATATGGACGACTGGTGTTTGTTTAAAATATGTCAGTAGTTCCATTTCGAAATCATGATGGATGGGGGGATGAAAATAACTAATGAATATGGTAATGAGGGCGCTAAAGGTTCCATGAGAAGAAGAAGGCTACTCAAGATACCATTTCGTCGAAGGCCTTATTAGGGTGCATTGAAAATTTCTTAGTCTAATGGTATCATCTATGATACTATTGGATGAACACCATAGGTGGAAGGTCATGATATGATTTCCTAGGTCTTGCACTTGTTTCCCTTTTAATATTGGTATATTCGAAGGGAGATTTGTGGTCATTGGAGGCCAGTTAGGGCCATGAGAAATGGGGTCATTAGTTAACTTCGTTAGATATGGAATATTAAGTGACGCTAAGAAGGGTACCTACGTATTGAATTCCATTGTATATTGTGGAAAAGTAGGTATCCAAGTTTGATGGGTTAGGGAAGGCGACTGGGGAATATTACCTTGTGGCGTGCCTTGATGATTGTTTTGTTGATTTCCCGAAGGGGTAGCACTCCTCTACCTTCTAGGGGTTGTAGGAGGGGTTGAGTGTGGTGACCCTACAGGGGTTTCCACTGGTGTGGTATTAGGTGACCCTTAGGTTTTCCAATCAAAAAATCCCCGATAAAGGATGAACTGATAATTGTGACAATGTTTCATCCTCGATGCCTAAATGGCGGGAGACCTAACAGTCCTCTCCCTAATGGGGGGAGGTCCAAGAAACGTCTAGATCGATGGGGCCCCTTCGGTTCGTTATGGTGTCGACTAGCTTAATCTTGCTGATAGTTTTGGTTTTTTGGAGGAAGGAATATTTCTATCAAAGAAAATACAATGACATGCATTAAAAAAGAAAAAAAATAAGTGGTAACTTTTCCTTTAATTTAAATCTATGTGATCTATGTGATAAGCGCACTCAACTCACATTTTTCATTAAATAAAAGTGTCATACATATAAACCTAAAAATTAGCTTGGTCGTTTGAACCACTCCCTAAATAATGAGATCTTGTACCTAAATAGAAGATCTCGATCCTAACAACAAACAACCAAATACATTAATAGATTTCTCCATTAATTTGAACACTCCCCCTCTACACAACCCTCCATGCTTCAATTGAATGCTTGATTCTTAGATGGAGTAGCTCTCAAACGCTCCCTCCAATGCCTTAGCACAACTCAAATCTAAAGCTCTAATACCATGATAAAATTCCAAAGAGAGACAGAAAATGAGATAAGTAAGAGGCTCTTCAAGCCAATTACCTAGACAATGTCGAAGCACTCAACACACTATATTCCACTCAATCAAAGTCTCGTGCATATAAAATTACACATTAGCTTGGAATTTTGAACCACTCCCTAAATAATATGAGCTTGCCCTAAATAGAAGATATCAATCCTAACAACAAACAACCAAATAAATTAATTAGGAAAAAATAAATTTCTCCCTTAATTCCAACAACATGGACATACATTCTTTAAAAAACATACAATTTTACAAAAATATTTCGATACCCTGCCCTTGATTTGTCTTTCGCTCAATCTTTCCCGTGTTTTTTCTATTGCCACTCATAAAAAAAATTATGTCAAGTTTACCAATATTGCACCAAACGTTTCCATACTTTATTATATAATATTCTCCAACTTGCTTTTTTTTCGCAAAATTATACTTTCTCGTATAATATTCTCCAACTCGTTTTTTCTCAAAATTATGTAAGTTTACCAGTATTGCACCAAACGCTTTATCTTATAATACTCTCCAATTTTTTTTATTTTCGCAAATATTTAAGAACATAGGGACAACATTTAATTTTAATAAAGGTGTATTTTAATTATAATTTGATTATTTATTTATTTTAATTTATTTTTTTTGGGTGAGATTGTGTTTTTTTGTTATTTGAAATATTTTATTTAATACATAAATAAAATTAGTATCATAAAAACACTTAATGCACTCAATTTTGTAAATTTAACAACTTAAATTTATTATTCTTAAAAATATTTACAAATTTTCCTATAAAATTGACAAGAAAAATGGTGAGAGAAAAAGTCAATTTATCTCTTAGAATACACTTTTATGTAAATGCATTATATTTTATATTCTTTTTGTGAAGAGTGGAAGTAACTTAAGAAAAAAACATGTGATAGCATCTTATACTTATCATAATCATATAAATTGATGATTGGTAAAAGTTGATAGACATCAAAACACCTACCTCATGTCATATTGGGTCTCACATTATTGAAAACAAAACAATGATAAAAACTAACAAAATTATTACATTACATTAAATTATTATTATTATTATTAATTTATTAACATGTAAGAAGATTCTTAACCCCACATATACATGATTGTTAGCTATGTATATTTAATGACACTTTACCATGGATATTTTAAGCTCTAAATAGACTTTGTTACAATACCATGACTTACTAATACCACATGTGGAAAAAACCATAACTTTATGTTTATATGATAATAGATGTTGATATGACATTTTTTTTATTTACTCAATTTAAGTAAAATTATATAAAGGGCGTAAATAATTTTGAAATGGATATCATTTTTTATTTATGACAACTATTAAAAATATTTTAAATATTTTAAAATATTCCATGGAGATTAGATCCCTATCTTCCATTTAAAAATCATAAGTATATATGCATGTTTATTTTGGAATAGGGCTTTGAAATTTTAATGTAATTATCAATAATTAGTGTGGATTTAAATTTAATAGAATATTGAAAAATATTCATAATAATATACACAAATCAATGGTGGAGATTTATCTCCAAAGTAATTATGGCATTTTTGTCCTTTTATTTAAATAGTTTAATCAAAAGAAATCAAATGAACAACTGTCATATGAAGTGAATTATAGGTTTTTGGGCATATGGTATTCATAATCCATGATATTTTTTCATGATATTGTAATAAAGTCTATTTATAAATCAATATTCTCTTTGATAAAGTGAGGATAAATCTCCATGCTTAAGAATGGTGTTATATATTTTTTTCTAAATGTATATATATTTATATATCTAGTATTTCTATAATTTAAGATAAATGAATAATTTAGTTATTTTTAGAATATGTTTTAATTTTAGAAATTTGACATGTTTCATGAATTGTGTGTTTTGATGTTTATTATGTAGTGATATTTATAGGTATGTAGCAACCATTTAATTTATATGGCTATGAAAGTTGATAGTTAAATTAAAGTTATTGAAGACCTACTACTAAATAAACATGATCAATCTAATTAATAATGCGTAATCGATTCGTTTCATTTTTATAAAATATTACATTTTTAGAAAAGAGTTTTAAAGAATTAAACCTAGTAAAGTGAATCTCTAACCAAAATCACAAGAATAAATATTTATTTTGTAATCATTCATGTATGAGATGATTTAGCTTATGTATCTATATGATGCATGGACATTGTATGTGATATTCATGTTTTTAGCATGTTTCAATTGTGTTTAATTATAATTTTCTCAAAAATACTATAAAATAATTTATTATATAGACTTTTATTAACCTGCATCCATTGCTTATTAGTTATGTCAAAATTCTTACAACTTTGCAAGATCCATAGAAACTTGAGAATGATTGAATCTACAAACCATCCAATATGTTATTGTTATTAAGGATATTGGAAGTTTATTTTACTTCTCAAACCATGTGAAATTGCATGAAAAAGTGGAACGTTAGAGCATAATCTATAATCCACAAGTTTGATAACAATGAAAATTATGTCCTTTCTTAACATGATCGGGCATAATTTGTTTTTTCCAAATATTAATTCTAGAAAGGATATGTCTCATTAAAATTGGCCTTGGATGAGGTATACCTATAAGAAATTTTCAAAATATTTGTAAAGCATGACAAGATTGATATGTGGTTGTTTTTAGAAAAAAGAAGAAGAAAGTGAAAAAGTGTAATAGATAAAGAAGCATGAAATGAAAATTAGGAAAATTTTAAGGGAATGGATTGAGAATTAGATTAGCCTATAATTTTAATGAAAAAAAAAATTTCCATTAGTGTAATTCTAATTTTTTATTTTGGTTTAATTTTTATTTTTTTAGTTTTAACACGATTCATGAGGATTCATATGAATTTAAAGAAGAACATAAAAAATATAAAATTTCGCTAAGCTTAATAGTGATCTATTCTGTAAATTGAAAAAATTATTGCCTCTGAATTGCTTCAAAATTGGATTACAATGTTCATCCATTAAATGGTGATTCTTCATTCATTGTAGGATTTTCCTTACTATATCTACGAATACAAGGGGAGTCACCCACGTACTCATTACAAGAAAACACGAAAAGAAAAACAAAAAAGTTATGGTTATACCTAGATAGTAAAAAAAATAGCATAAAACAATAAGAACTAGAAATTTTGCACACCATCATGAGTCTGAGGAGGGGACCAAGGTTGGGTCCTTTTCCCTTAAACCAGGAGGAGTAAGAGGATAAAAATCACATTGTAGGCTCCCTTGTATATGGTCCAACCATGCATCCAATCTATCCATGAAGAAAAAATTATTTCTTAGTTCTTTGTTGATGTCTTTAATGGAAAAAACACATTACATCTTTCACCTGCCTGTCTTTTAGCACCATAATATGCAGAGTCTTCATTTTCTAATGTAATAGAATTGACCTCAGTTATTGTTTCCTCTGAACCATCGTGTGAAAATAGAAAAAAACTTAACAGTAGAGCTCTCCCAATATATCAAAGTTAGAAAATGATTTCCTCTGAGCACCCATCATGGTTTCTAGGTTTTGAATTTCCCACAAAGTCTCAGGAGGGACCACTTTGAAGTATGTCTCAATTAATTTTTGCACAAATGAATTTGCCTTGTGTTGGCGCTGGGAACCCTTATGACTATTAGCTTTCTTGTTCTACATACACTTCCTAGTCATCATGTCACATAGGGGAGGCATCTTGTTACAATAATCAGGCATAAAATAATATCCAGGGCTCTATGGTGTGCACCAAATTATAGTGGGAACAATAATAATACACTAATTAACAACAAACCAGTTATAGACTCCAACGTTATAACCCCAACTAAAGCCAAAAAATTACCCACACCTACCCAACTCACAAGGATAATAATCACCTCTAACCTTGTACTTACAATACTCTGAGCTCTAAAACAAATCCACAAAAAAACCCATAAAAGGAATGTATGATAATAATATCCCTCTTTTTTAACACAAATCCTCGGAGCATCAAACAGTAACTAGAGGTAACAAGATATAGCTTTCCAAAACCACAATCCAAGAAATATCACGAGACCCATAGACCAAAGATGGCGAGGACCAGGATCAAGCTCTTCCATAAAAGACCCAAAACTGAGCAGGCATAAAATTATTAATATAGTAACCAAACCAAACCACACACTATAAAACAAATTGAAAACAAATTGAAAGGAAAAATGAGAAGAATTACTGAAGAAAAAAAAGCCTAAGAAGTTGAATTCGAAGTGTCTAAGTGAAACACCAACCATCTACTTCTAACAATAGTCAGCCTCTCTTGAAACTTCAACCCACCTCATCATTCCTCCAGCTCTTGAAATTCTACATAACCAAATGAAAGTCCACCATCCCGAGCTATCCTCTTCACCTCACTAACATTCACCACTCTGAACTTGTTATCACAATTCAAGTCAAGCTCTTCACAATTTGGGTCGGAGCCATACTTAGATGCCAACTATAGGGTATTTCTCTCCTCGCCCCCGCTAAAGCTCAAAAAAAAATTCTCTCTTGCCACTAGACTCACAGCTCTCATCTCCTCCCCACAATGAATATTGATATGCATTTGTACATTCGCATCCTGTTACATGCCGAGGATGAGCTACACTCCCTAGTCTTTAGTGAAATGGAATACTCACCATGTTCCATACAATTACTGAAATGAAGTACTCAAACAATATAAAAAAGAGATGAGTTGAATTCCTTAGATTTTTTCAATGGCTATTGTTTCATCTTCAAAATTGACATTTAATGTCTCATTTGGAGTCAATTTTTCTATTAAACTACCATCATCCACAATTTACATCACTAAATTACCATTAATTCTTTTATTGTTCATTTACATAATCAAGAAGGGAGTCAAAGATCACACACTATGATATTATAGAAATTTTTGGAATAAAATATACCAAAACAAATAGCATTTATGGTGACTATAAGATTAAAAAAATGAAGAATATAAATTAAATACTATTCAATTCCCATATTGACAATATTCAACAATATTCATATGCAAATTTATATTTACATGACAAGGTGTCAATGATTTTTTGAAAAAAAATTGTCAAATAACAATTGTTTATTATTATTATTATTATTATCCAATTTTAAGGTCACGGCCAATGCAGACACCAATTTGGTGTATGAGACCCCCTTGTGTGTGCAACAAGGGCCAAGCCAGACACCAAATTAGTGTATGAGACCCCTTTGTCCCAGACCCCAAATTGGTGTATGAGACCCCCTTGTTTGTGGGACAAGGGACCCACCTCCTCTACCCCCTTTGATTTTGAACATGTGCCCTGGTAGAACAAAACACATGATCTTAACTATTAAACCCACTCAAGTTCTATAATGAAAAAATATTCACATAAATATACGCCAATATGGTGGAAAAATATTTACATAGATATGAGTTATATAATACAACAATAAATAAAATATGGTTTTACCAATATTCACTACCTAACCAATATGGTTTGAACCCATTAGACGACGTTGGAATAATTTTCATCACTCGGTAATAGTCTTTTTCGGCAATCATAAAAATGCTACCAACTTTTTCCGGTGTTTTATCGTACAATATCGTCTGTGTGCGATATTTATTTTTCAAACCTCCCCGAAGTGTTTTCTTTTGGCAGTAATAAAATATTCTCTCAAATTTATTAGTATTGCACCAATCTGTACTCGGAGGCTCCAAAATTTTTCCTATATTACCCAACGTGTTCTACATCAAATTTTCCGGGAGCACGTTTTCAGGGAAGCGATGAAGTTTTATCCAAAGGTTTGCACCAATTTGTAAGGTTACGGCTAGGAACATTTTAGCATTCCCTTATCATATATTATTCTTTCTCTCTACCCCTGATTTTTGCTTACCTGGATACGGGTTTTTCCTCGTAAGTAGTTTTGGTCATATTTACTAAATGAGTGAGATAACATTGGAGGTTCCACATCTTTGGGATTGTTTATTTTTTCGAAAGTAATAAAACTAGCAATTGCACCATCACTATCACCAGATGTTCAAAGGAAACGCCGTAAGATTTTTAAAGAGATTCAATAGTTGCTAAGCAAGATATTTGTAGTGCTTTTGGTCAATTTTAGTAAAGATATGAAAAATCATCAGATTAAATCTTGAACTCTTTGAGCAACTCCTCACAAACAGATTTTCCAGAAAAAAAAAAAAACCTTGTTGTTAATACAATTACTAAATCAAGACGCTAATAGATGGAGCAACACAATCTAACTATATATTTGACTATTTTACCATACTTTGCAACAACAATGAGAAATGGAAAAACAAACATTAATAGAAACAGATCAATTACATAGCATAGACTCCATTGTAGAAAAACTGTAAATTTATTTACAAATATTACTATAATACCAAAGAATAACCTAAAATGTATTCATAACCTAAACTAATAATCATTATACACGGTAGTACCAAACACCAATTAACAAGCTCAAAAGCTTTGTGATTGTAACACAAAATGAATTTTTTTGAAGAGATAACCATCCACTTAAATAACTGATTGTAATTGTGGAAATAATTTTCATTTTGAATAGATAACAATTCACTTAAATAGTTATGGATTGTAATCATGGGTGACTATGTTATTTGTTAGAAAGATTAATGAAAACTAATCTACAATGTGGCCAACAAAGTAAATGAATACAGACTCAATCCTTGAAACAAGAAATCTGCGACACTCGTTAGAAAAAAACAAGGCAGGTGTCATTTGGCCACAGTTCAGAAAAATTGATTGACACATGGACAGAAGCTATGTCCAAGTGGTGACTTCTCCCTCCAAACGTGTGTTAGAAATTGAGAACGGCCTGAACAACTAGATTTGGTGAGCAATAAACATAACATCTTACCATGTCAATACCCACATCATGAAACTGATCTCATGTTTTGGTGATGGATTGTAATTATGGGTGACTATGTTATTTGTTAGAAATATTGTGGCCAACAAAGTAAATGAATACAAACTCAATCCTTGCAACAAGCAATTTTCGACACTCGTTAGAAAAAAATAGGACAAGTGTCAATTAGCCACAGTTCAGAAAAATTGATCAACACATGGACAGAAGCTATGTCCAAGTGGTGACTGCTCCCTCTAAACGTGTGTTAGAAATTGAGAACAACCTGAACAGCTAGATTTGGCGAGCAATAAACATAAAATCTTACCATGTCAATACCCACATCATGAAACTGATCTCATGTTGTGCATTCTAGTTGGTATATATAAGTCTGCCATCCAATCGTTAAAACTAATCGGTGTTACTGGTTCTTCTAGCGGAACCAAAGAGTTTTGCATACTCAACCTCCTATGCTATATCATTTCTCAGTGATATTTTCAGTAACGATGTTGAATGGACAAACATGATCGTTTCCTTCATAAAAGCAAGATTTTCAGCCAGGCAAGGAGCATATCATGGATCCCAAACCTCAGGATACTAGACCTTCATATAGGCCTGAAGGAAAATTGAATGTAATATTTCTTCTGCATTTTTCTGGAAAGAATGAATCAGTGTGCTAGAGACTCCATTGTAGAAAAAATGTAAATTTATTTATTAATGGGAGTTTACACATATTACAATTCATCTTGTGCCCTGGCATTGGCATGAAGGATTTGATGCTCTGCTCTTATTCCTATTTTTTCTGCATCATGTAATGACAGCAGACTTCCTTCCTCTTAGGTGTGTCTCTAATCGCCTGTGATGTGTCCTCCTGACTGCAGCCTGCTGTTCTCCCACTATCCATCTGCCTTTTAACGTACTCAAATAATTATAACATGAACTAGATTTCGTAGATAGTAAATAATAATAACATCCAACTTAAATATATAAATTAATGGAAACCATTAATTGGATGAAGATCTGAGATCTTCTATTTTTAAAATTTGGTTTATAAACCTTCTATGCATTAAAACCTATGACGACCTTCCATAAAAAACAAAACCTCTTAATTATTAGCCTAAATCATTATCAGCCTAAATCATAAGAGAAACATGATACAGCGTGATAATTTAGACAAACTGATTGAGGTACTCATCAATTGCAGTGTATTTTATCTCAGGATATAATTCAGTGGCCTTTACCCCATTCGGTTCAATTTCAAAATTTGTTTGATTGCCTTCCACAAAATTTGAATGGTAAAGCGATAACAGAAATTCCTCTGTCTCTGCAACAACATAGTTTTACCGCCCATTAAGCAGTTTTGTTAATATGGATATATGTTGCTCCTAAGCAGAAATGTTTTGTTTATAATTCCATTAGAAATATTTCATGACCGGTGTATTAGAACTAACCTTGAATTGATTTGATGAATTGCTCTTCGGATACATAGACCTTATCCAGAGTCTTACCAATCTTGTTCTCCCAAAGACCCACAAGCTCATTCACAGACAAAATGTTTGCAGGAATTGATTTGATGAATTGCTCTTCAGATACATAGACCTTATCCAGATTCTTACCAATCTTGTTCTCCCAAAGACCCACAAGCTCATTCATAGACAAAATGTTTGCAGGAGGCCTCATGTACAAAGTCTTGTTCAAATTTCTTGGATCGTCCACTGCCTTGATTGTGTAAGCTGCAACATCATCCTCAACCACAAACACATCTGGATATTCACAATATATTCAAATGGTTCACAGTGACATGAATAAATATAATAAATTGTGGTCAGAAATCAATGGCCCATCAAACCGTTAGCATTTCCATTTCTAAGAATCACAACTTTGTCCCTTGGAGGGGCTGTAAGGCTAGTCTATCCTAGGCTTGGAACAAAATGCCCTGTGAAATAGTTACTGGAGATGAATGTGTATGGAATGCGTTTTCCCTCAATTGTCCAACGGATTTTCGGATTTTGGCTTTCACTAGATACATACTCTTTACAGGCTCCAACTCTATCTCTTTTTCAACAACATTGCCAAACTCAAAAGGAAAAAACCTCTGTATCATCATGCAAAAGACCCATTAGGGTATCAATTTTGGTTATCAATTTTTCCAAAAGTAGGATAAGGAGATTATATTATCAATCAAGCAAAGGAATTATGTGCATTGCTATTTCAGAATAACTTCCACTACCTTTGATCTTCGAATGGGTACGCGCCCACTAACATCGCATCTGCAACCTGAGAAAGAGAAACTTCTCAAAATTAGACTCGTAAAGTTTAAATACGTCTATGAATATTTTTTAAACCAGGAAGAAGGTAACGGGATCGATTCCGTACTTTTCTGGCATACTCTTTATAGAACAAAACCTCAAGGGCGATGTAAGCAGGCGTCCCGACGGTAGATTTGGGCCCAGAATGAAGCACAAGTGCCTAAAAAAAAAAAACGGCTGCAAGCTCGGCATCACAAATTCTTAAAAATTAAACCAAAACCTGCTTGGAAACCTAATGAGCTCACCTTTGAATAATCGAAGTCGTAAATCTTGAGCCTGGATGGTTACAGACTATAAACGTCATAACTTAAATCAATAGGTTATAATAACTTAATCGTCTAACAAAAGATCAGATGGATTGCATGATGACACAAAAGCAGTCAAGAATGTTGTTTTCAAATAACAACGCCTTACTGCATAAAAATATCTCAAATTTACAGGTATTGTACCTATTTTCAATGGGAGAATCAGAACCTTTTCACTCACTCACCTTTTATATATTTTAAATTAAAAATTAGAAACTTCTATTCCTTTCTTAACTTAAATTTAAATTACTTTTCTAATTTGGAAACTTATTAATCTAAAATATTAGCATTAAAATTAATCATACTTTTAAAATTAACACACTATTACAAATTAATCTAAAGAAATTGTTTCCTTGCTTATTTTCTAGACTTTTTAAACCTTTGAAAACAAAACAAAAATAAAATGATAAACTTCCTTATCATGATTTCTTATTTTCTTTTATATTTTCCTACCTATTTTACTACCTTCTGTTGATTATTCTTATTGAATGAATAATCAATCCATCTAGTAACCTAACCTGCCCAAATGTCAAGTAACCATTGATAATGAAAACCAAATCGAATTTGGAGGAATAATACGGATTATTATCAAACCCACAAATTCTTATCAAACCCGCGAATATCGAACTCGGTCGACTGCTCTTTTATAAGGATTTTACTGTTCAAGGTTGGCCTTTCGGTGCGTATCATTCGATGGGTGATGTCGTGCGTCTCAAATATCAGTTATGCAGTAATTGTAAATGGCACTCCTACAAAATTTTTCAAGGCGGGGCGGGGATTAAGACAAGGATGTGCCCTATCCTCACTCATTTTCATCCTTGTCATGGATGGATTTAGCAGGATTATGCAATCAGCAGAAGAGAAGGGCTACATCAAGGGATTCACATTTTCAAATTCTGTTTCTACTACACACTCTATTTGTTGATGATTTACTTCTTTTTGGCCAGCTGATTAGGAACCAATGGTTTTATATTCATATCTGTTTTAAACGTTTTAACACAGCAACAGGTTTGGCCATTAACTGTAGTAAATCCATTCTCATATATGAACATGGGGACATACAAGAGATCAGATTTATTGCTGAGTTTCTAGGGGTTGATGTTCGATTGGCTTCAGAGGGTTTCAAATACTTGGGCTACTTCATTAAACCCTGTGGATAACGGAACAGTGATTGGAATTGGATCATGGATAGATTTAGAGATAAAATCCATTTATGGTCTCACCGATGGTTGACCAAGGGTGGTCGACTTATCATGATTCAGTTAGTATTATCCCAGATGATGGTGTTCTGGGGACATCTTCTCTTCATACATGCTGGTATTATAAGCAAAATAAACAGTATTATTACTCATTTTCTATGGGGGGGGGGGGGACATAAAACAACAGGAAATATGCATTATGTAGTTTGACAGCAATCAGTAGACCCAAGGACATGGAAGGGTGGGGCATATTGAACGCTCGTGAGTTCAATATTGCTCTATTAACGAAGTCTTTTTGGAGGGCCATCAAAAGACACGGTATATGGTATGAGATCAACAGAGAAAAATATTATCAAGGTGATGTCTTATATTTGATTTGCTGTGGCAACCTTCCTTTCCCCCGAAAACTTTCCTGTATCTGGGGCAGTTTCAAAAAGATCATAGCTCATGTGGCTCCTAGATTAGTTTGGCATTTTCGAGATGGGAGTCGTATACCTATTGGTGCGCCTAATGTACATCTTATGCCAGCTCAATATGGTCCATCTATACGTCTATTACATGCATTGACACAAAGGGGGATTATATACTACTCACAAATAATTTACCAGTGGTCGTATAGTGCTCCTATATTCAAGAATGCTGCACAGATTGGGCTGATCGATGATTTGGCACATGAATGGGAACAATTCCCGGTTCACTTGCGTAGTGCTGGTATGAGTTATGCAGCTGGGGCTGACCATATTATATGGAATGGACCGATGAAGAACAATATGGCAGTGGTGTAGGAGGCATACTGGAACAACATTTCTCTCTCACTTCAGATTAACGTCACCAAAATATTTTATCCTTATTGGCACAGGAATATACCCACGAAAATTACAATGTTTGGTTGGCTGATTTGGAGGGGTAAAGTGCTCACTTGGGAAAATTTATTGAAGAGGGGTTTCACGGGGCCTAGCGTTTGCGTATTATGCCGATTTGAGGAGGAAACATCTTCACATCTTTTCTTCTCATGCTCTGTAACTGCAAGACTATGGAGGCTATTCAGTGATCACATGTTAACACCAACCTGGAGTCCCACAGACTTTATGTCCCTTGCACAGGATTGGGATAAGCTGAACAGCAATTTCAGATTGCTTCCTTTCTATCTCACATGGGAGATATGGCTAGCCCGGAATCGACTCATCTTCGAAAATCGCCCTTTCCATATTCAACAGGCTTATACTGCGATAAGGGACTGGATGGATGATCGGCCTTTACAAAATCCTAAGGTGTCTGATTGCTCTGCCCGAATAAGACCTCATCAGATCAGTATCCCTACAATCTATCTCGATGGAGCATCAGCTGCAGGTATGACCGGATGTGGAGCATGGATTAAAATATCTAGATCAGAGCGATATAATATCTACTGGAACGGAGGCCCCGGAACCAACAATAAGGCTGAGATCATGGCATTGTGGGGAGGCCTCCTGATTGCTCATGATCTACAAATACAAGGTGTCAGCATATCTGGCGATTCTCAACTCATTATAAACTGGATCATTAACCGTTGCATCATGATGTCCCCACATCTTCAAGGGTAGATTGAGAGGACACAGCGTCTTTGGCAAAGTTTAGGCAGCCCACCCATCAATCACATATACCGTGCGAACAATTCGAGGGCAGACAATCTATCAAATATGGGCCTGGAAGCTGAATATGGATTGATGATGGTGTCACATTTCCTCGATGGCAGACAGATTGGGGCATATTCCATCCCCATTCCTTAAGTTTTGTTTCTTTTTGCAACATTTTCTTATAATGCTATATACACGTTACATGGGGATATGGGAGATTATTGTTTTTTGATACAGGTTTATTGACAGCATTTTTTGAGGCATTACACAACACTGATGACATGATTTGGAGCCAATTTGTCTAGTAAGCTAGCAAAAACAGGGAGGATTCAGAATGATTGGATAGTGTATATAAATCCTTCTACATCAACTGAACCAGGTATCTAAGGGACAAGCTGTTATTATTCTTCATTATATTTTTTATGGGATATCTTTTTATTATACAACTCCACAACAAGCAAGCCTTATACAACACAAGCGAGCGAGTATGTTTTTTAGAAGCGAGATTGCTCTCATTTTATATCAGAACAGAACTCACAGGTGACCTTGAAAGACTCAATGAGCCAGAATATCATTTCTGATGTGCTCGATATATTATACAGGAGAGCCTGAATATATTTGCACAAGGGCGCATGATATGTGAAGCAAGAGTACATGGGTTTAAGCAAGACAAGCGAGCCGAAAAGGAGGTGATCACAAGACAGCTAGTTCTGGATTATAAGGATGATGTGTATATCAGCTTATATAATGCAAGCGAGCCTGACTCTGAATTGGAATTAGTATAGATCATAAACAGGATATTTTTTGTATATTACCAGAAGGGGAAGTAAAGGGCGACAGGATCCAGTCTCTATACAGAATGATTACTATTCCTTTTACTCCGCCTTTCCACACTTATCTTTAGCTTTTATCACAGATATTAGTGGACGCACTCCCTTATCCCACTAATTCATTTTTACTAGAATAGTACCCCTTTGTTCATAGGATGTTTACTAGATGTATGGGATGGAATATTGACCCCAAATATGGAGGCCGGCCTATTACCTTTGCTCATTCTCTCTATTAATGAGCAATTATCATATGGCCATATCATAATGGAATTCTCGCTGTTTTTATGCTACTGACGAGATCATATATATTAATGTACTGTTTATATATTAATATAATCAGCGTATTTTTTTCCTCTGAAAAAAAAATTCTAAACGATTACCCATATATTAATTCATATTTCATCCATTAACCATTAATCATGAAGAGCAAATCGAATTTCGACGAATAATACGGACTCGTATCGAACCGGCGAATATTAGCCTTTTTGGCCGATTCGGGCGAACATGGTAAGGACTCGTATCGAACCGGCGAATATTCGCCTTTTTGGCCGATTCGGGCGAACATGGTAAGTATGATCTCAACGTTATAA
>CM076572.1:204066418-204231456 GCA_034641835.2 Pinus albicaulis | reverse complement strand
TGAATATTTACTTCATATACTTATCATCACAATTTCTACCACGCATTTGTCTATATAAGAGAGCAGTGATTGTTCATTCATAACATAAAATCGCATGGAAAAGTGTAGTGTTATGGCTGAGATGTGTGAATCTGTTGTTTCTACCGAATTCAATGAATTTTCCGCCCCTCGACGCACTGCCAACAACCATGGAAACGTGTGGGACGATGAGTTCATACTTTCTCTCAATTCGCCTTATGGGGTATGTTTCTGTAGCTTTGCCTTCTGGTCTTTGTTTGCTTTTACCTCCTCCTTTTTTAAAACAACGAGTTTGGAATATTTAAGAGTTGTTTTTCTACAGTGATATTTAAGAGTTGTTTTTCTTTTAATTTTTATCCTAAATTTCCCAAATGAGCAGATCTCTTTGAATGTCGAAAATCCAAATTCTTAAGGTGGAAAATCCGCAATCTGCAATTTTAGTTTTCTGTCTGTTATCAGCCATCACTCTATAACAACGTCTATCTCTGTCTTTGTGATATATATATATATATATATATATATATATTTGAATTGTATCGTACTGGAAGCAGGCACCTAAATATTATGAACGTGTTGGGAAGCTTATTGAGGAGATCAAGCATTTACTTTTGAGCGAAATGGAAGATAGCAATTATGATTTAATCAAACGTGTTCAGATAGTTGACACATTGGAATGCCTTGGAATTGATCGACATTTTCAACATGAAATAAAAACAGCTGCTCTAGATTACGTTTACAGGTTTGTCATTTCCACACACACGAGGAAGTTTAATTTAGAGTTTATTCGATTTTTTCGGCCCGTCTTCGATTCGTTCATTTAGAGCTGACTGTTTGAGGTGAGTAGATATTGGAACGAAAAGGGTATCGCGGTGGGCTCAAGAGATTTTCTCAGCAAAGATCTGAACACTACAGCTTTAGGTTTTCGGGCTCTCCGACTGCATCGATATAACGTAACTTCAGGTGATATAACATCAATGGAGTTTTTATTCCATGTTAAGCTAGAATATATCCTCTTAATGTGGTCGGGAAGTACCAAGTGAGATAGTTGAATTAATGGTTAAGTGGGTTCAGATGTAATTAATCTTGTAGGGATTTTGTTAATGGATGACCTGCACTAAATAGGTTTTTGTTTGTTCGGAACATGCATTAAATAGGTTTCTTTGTTTGGGAATTTTATGCTGTTTTTTCTATTTGATGTAAAGTTAGAAGATCTCATTATAATTGCTGTTCTTGCTTTCAGGTGTCTTGTTAGAAAACTTGAATTAAATTGGTGATACCATTTACTAAACGTGGAAAAGAATCTTTGAATCTATCTATTGATTTTCCGAATTTAGTTCAGTTCTTATATTCCTAAACCTCGAACAGATTCTCTAAGAGAGAAGCGATCACGAAGCACTCTTCTTTATTTCCTGAAATTTTCCGTGATTTATTTCAGTACTTATATTGCTAAGCTCCAAAGCAGGTGTGTTGGAGAATTTGAAAGATGGGAACGGGAAATTCTTTTGCAATTACAGCGGGGATAAACAAGTGAGGAGCATGCTGTCGTTACTTCGAGCTTCAGAAATTTCATTTCCAGGAGAAAAAGTGATGGAAGAGGCGAAGGCATTCACAAGAGAATATCTAAATCAACTTTTAGCTGGACGCGGGGAAGTTACCGGCGTAAATCAAAGCCTTCTGGAGGAAGTAAGCAGTTACAGTATTTTGAAGGTCTTACATTAAATTAAAAATAGGATTTTGTTAAATTAAGGGATTTGATCTCATTACTGTTGTTTAGGTGAAATATGCATTGGAGTTCCCATGTATTGCAGTGCGCCCAGATGGGAGGCAAGGAGTTTTATTGAAATATATGGACAAAATCATTCGTGGCTCAAGTACGTTCCTGGTTGACTAAATATTTTTTTTTTTTTTTTCAAATTTGAAAGAGGGTTATAACCTACTAAATCACTTTGCCACGTTTTTTTGTAAAGGTCGAATTTCAACCAAAAAGTTGTGGAATTAACTAAATTGGACTTCAATATTCTACAATGCATACATCAGAAAGAGATACAGTTTATTACAAGGTAGTGATCGGTACTTTCTATTTTCACCGCAGATGGTGATGCTTTACTTATCCTTCTCTTTAATTTCTAGTAAACGGCGACGTAGAGGATTCACCGCAGATGGTGATGCTTTACGCATCCTTCTCTTTATTCCTACTGACTCTTCTCTTTTTATTTTAGAAGTATAGTTAATAATATCATCATGATTTATTTTCTTTTAGGTAAAATGGATTTTCTTAATTTAAGAAAAAAAAACTTAAATCTAAACTTTCAATCTAATACTGAGTAAAAATTTAAATTTTTTATTAAAAAAAAAAGTTATAAGTTTATAAGTGAGGAAGAACATGGCTATTCAGTATGTTTCCCTAAAAAGTTTTAAGAAAAACTGTTTTACAGTATTCATACTAATTATAAAGTTAGATAAAGTATGTATGTATTGCTATTTAACGAAAAACATTTTTTAATTAAATAATGTTTTTATTATTTAATTTATTTATTTTGAAAGTCATTAAACAACATATCTTATTTCCAATTTTTGAGTTTCTCATTTTTTAAAATTTAATTAAGATATAAATTATTTTTTCTTTTAAATTAAAATTATCACTCTTTAATATTATTTTGCAATTTTTTTTAATTTTTCATGTGATAATATTTTGAATTTTTTATTATTTTGTAACATAATATTTTCTAAAAATAATTAAATATATTCCAAATATATAATTATTTTGATAAACAATTCAAGAATTTAATTAACTCACTTCTAAATACCAATTTCAGAATTTTCCATTTATATATAATTTTTTTAATAATATTTAATGATATTTGTAGTTTATTAATATTATAAAAAACTAAATATTAATAGAATTACAAAATAATTATTTTGCATACCAAATTATTGATAGGTTTATCTAAGATTTGAAATGTATTTCTTTTAAAGAAAAATCAGTCGCAGCAGCGGGTGGTATTAAAATAAAACCTTGTTAAACAAAGATATACTGGTTATCACTTTTGGGGGTTCATGATTAGACATGATGTTCCGTAACACTATTATGTTCTTCGTAGGTGGTGGAGAGACTCGGAAGTTGCGCATCTGAATTTCTATCGGAGGCGTCACGTGGAACTCTATTTTTGGGCGGTTATATGCATTTTCGAGCCCCAGTTCTCTGAAAGCAGAATTGCCTTCGCAAAACTTTGTATCGTGGCAACCATGCTAGATGACCTCTATGACACTCACGGAATGTTGGACGAACTCAAAACCATCACCGAGGCAGTGAGACGGTAAATTCATATTATACAGACTTTGTACAAATAGCCATTTGATTTCCTCAAAGCTAAGCTTCTCCCTCTTATATATCTTAAAGGTTTTAATTTTTATTACTGTTTTGTGTCATTTTTCAGATGGGATATTTCGTTGATAGATGACCTTGCAGAAAAAATAAAAATTGCAATCCAGTTTTTCTTCAATACAGCGAATGAATTGGCCGCTGAAGTCATAACCAAGCAAGGGCAGGACATGACAACCATATTAAAAGATACCGTATGCGTTTTTTTCAAAATGTTCGGTTACATTGTACTTCAGGGAATATTAGGTGTATTAATAGTATTAAAATTAAATAAATAAAATTTAAAAGCCAAAGTATTTTTTGAATATATATATATATAGATATATAAAAAAGACATTGACCATCAATGTATTTTACTCCCTGTATGCCCAGTGGCTGCGATACCTTGAGTCTTATCTTCAAGAAGCGGAATGGATAGCAACTGCTTATGTGCCCACGTTTAATGAGTACATCAAGAATGCCCTCGCTAGCTCAGGGATGTGCATTGTAAATTTGATTCCGCTTCTCTTGATGGGTCAACTTCTCCCAAACAACATTCTAGAGCAAATACATTCCCCATCTAAGATCCAGGAGCTCTCAGAATTGACGATCAGACTCATCGATGATTTAAGAGATTTCCAGGTATTTGGCATCTAAAATTACATTTATGTTAGGAACATTTACACAAGATCGGATGCATAACATTCTAGGCAAAATCAATCCTCACTCACACCTTTGTCATTTGCTTTCACATGAATCTTGCAATGTAATGAAGGATGAGAAGGAACGCGGGGAGCTGGCTTCAATCATAGAGTGTTATATAAAAGACAATCCTGATTCTACCGTGGAAAAAGCTTTGAATCAAATCAAGCGCATCCTTCATCTGTCCCTTGAGGAAATGAATCGGGAGTTTCTTAAGCAGGACAGTTTACCATTGTGTTGTAAGAAGTTCACTTTCAATATAACACGAGGCCTTCAATTCCTCTACAAATACGGAGATGGCATATCCATTTCTGACAAGGAAGTGAAGGACCAGATATTCAAAATTCTCATCCAGGAAGTAACTATTGAAGAATAATGAGGACGACTGGGTTAGCGGTTGCGTATATTATGTTTTTAATGTCTTCAGCTTTTTAATGTATATGACCATGAATTAAATAAATTGCGCGAAGTGTTTAAGTTCGCCCATATTAAATATGGAAATTCAATTGGCAGGATTGCAACAGAAAATTGATTGTGCATCAATTCGAACTATGAAATTCATTTTGCTTCATTCAAAATGATGATAGTACACTTGCAGTATATTGAAAATAATGGTACACTGGTGCATAAAGATAATATAAATAAAGAGTAACGATGGATGTCACGGTCAATTGATGTTGCAGCGATCCCTGGCAAATCCAATGCGAGAATTCTGGAGATCGTTTTCTATCCACAAATTTTGTTGGTGGTGATTGCAGATGAAGGGTTTTTTCAAACCCTAATTCACTCTAATCCTCTCACGGGTCAAAGTTGTACTGTAAAGACTATACCTTTTAATCTCTCTTGTAGACGTATCAAATAAAGACTAAATATATTCTAACTTGTACACTTATTAACTAAAAATTGAACATAATTAAATTATAATGCTTGAAAATTTCAATAAAAAGTGTTAAACTTTTGAAACATATTTATTTTGCTTATTGAAAATATATAAGAATCGGCTCCTTGATATTTATCTAAGGTAGTAGTCGACTTCTTAGAAGGAGAGTTAAGGCTCAGACTCAAAGTCTCGCCAGCATCGCAGAGCTTTGATTACATGTTGAATCAGGCTTTAAAGCCTTACCAATATATCAGAGGAGTTAATAATTGAGGCGGCTCAAGTTCGCTGCATCACAAGATGCGATGCGATGCGATGATAGTTCTAACACTATCGCATCGCAAGCTTTCATTGTTTTTAAAACGTGCACACCAAAGAGTTTCGGCGATGCGATGAGGTCCCACCTCAATCGTAATCGCGACATCGCAAAAGTTACTTGCATGTCTGTTGCAAAACTGTCGATGTTGCGATGCGATGTGGACCCCACTCCAATCACAATCGCAAGTTTTAGTTGATCGTCCACAAAGGATTGTGAACCAATGTTCACCAATGTTGCGATGTGATGTGGACCCTGCTTTAATCGCAATCACAAATCGCAAAGAATCTCAATCACAAATCGCAAGACCGCAATCGCAAGATCGCAAGCCGACTGCCGATGCGATATGGGCCCCGCACCATCGCAATGGAAGAATCGCAATCGCAAAGCGCAAAGGTCATAACCTTTTGGCCGCTAAAATGCTAATCGTCGATTGACTTCCGGATGCAATGAAGTTTTCAAATGGATTTCATGAAATTTGAGATCTGACTTTATTGGTCAGTTTAATTGTTTTTTATTGTAACCGTGTCTTATAAAAGGAAAAGAGCCCGAAGCCTTTTGTAATGAAAGTTTTTACTTTTAATGTATTTTTATGTATTAAGACGTTATTTAAGAAACAGAGAAATTGTTGTAGCTCGTAGGCTGGATACACAACAAGTTTGTAAGCACTGTATGTGCAGATTTGAGGACTAAGAAGTTTTTTGAGCACTGTTGTTTTACAGTCCACTGTTGTACTTTGTAAATCTCTCTCAAGGAGGAAGAATCAGATTACTGATTTTGTATTTCTTTTATACTTTTATGAATCAAGAAAACTTGTCCTAAATTGTTTCAGTTCATTTTGCAAATTAAGTTTGAAAACTCCGTGTTGTTGAGGGAATCTTCATTCTCTCTTGTTGTTTAGAAGCTATCCGAAATTTTTTCATGGTATCAAAGCTAGTCTAGGCACTCAGTGAGACAAAACAGAGTTTGTTTTTCACTGCAGGAGCTGTAAGTAGCTTATTGAGCAGATTTCTCAAGCAGAGAAAGTTTTTTCTTGTCTTATTATACAGTCAATATCTTTTCTTTGATTATACAATTAATATGGCAGATACTGGAACTGGTTTTACAAATTTCCAACTTCCACAGTTTAATGGGAAGAATCATATTTATTGGTCCGTAACTATGAGAGCTTTGTTTGCTTCTCAGGGATTATGGGAGCTAGTTGAAAATGGCTACCGTGAACCTACAGATGCAGCAGCATTGGCTGCTTTTATAGTAGTAGAAAGAGACCTATTGAAGAGTGACAGGAAAAAGGACTCCAAAGCCCTCTTTTATCTCTTTCAATCAGTACATGAGAGTGTTTTCCCACGGATTGCAGCAGCAACAAAGTCTAAAGAGGAATGGGATATTCTCAAAACTGCCTATCAAGGCATGGAGAAGGTGAAGACTACAAAGTTGCAGATGTTGAGGAGAGACTTTGAAACGCTCAACATGAAGGAATCTGATACAATAGATTCATTCTTCACTCATGTTATTGGGTTGATAACCCAGATAAGATCTCATGCTGAAACTCTTGAAGAAAGAAGGATCGTAGAGAAGATCTTGAGAAGTTTACCCTCAAGGTTTGAAGCTATTGTGGTAGAAATAGAAGAGACAAAGGATCTCTCATAGTTCAATGTAGATGAACTGAGTTCTTCTCTTATGTCTCATGAAAATAGACTGAGTAGAGGAACAGATTCCTCTTTGGAGCAAGCATTCAAGACTCAGATGACATTCAGCCGAGGTAGAGGTCAAGGCAGAGCAAATAATAGAGGCAGTGGAAGAAGCCAAAAAAAAGGCAGAAATAATCCTACTAGTACAAGCGGAAGGAGCTGCAATCAAAACCAAGATGAAGGTTCAAGAAAAAAACAAGCTCATGGACAAAGGTATGACAAATCCCAAGTCTAATGTCATTATTGCAAGAAATTAGGCCATTATGCCAATGAATGTAGGAAAAAGAAAAATGACATGAAAAATACGCAAAATGCTAATTTTGCAAATGAAGAAGATAAGAATCCAAAGATTGTGCTGTTAACATGTAACATTACACAAGACAAACAAGAAGATGTTTGGTTCTTAGACTCAGGTTGCAGTAATCACATGATTGGAAACATTGCAATGTTTGCCAATCTGGATTAAAATGTGAAATGTAAGGTAACAACATGAATTGATAGTAAGATATATGTCAAGGGGAAAGGCAGAGTCAGTATCCTAGAAAGAAATGGAGAACAGATGATTGTGCCAGATGTATACTATATACCTAGTCTGAAATGTAATCTTTTGAGCATTGGACAACTCATTAACAAAGGTTACAATGTGTTCTTCAAAGATGATGTGTGTACAATCAGAGACATACCTCCAATTAAGAAGATCATTGCAAAGGTGCAGATGACCAGCAATAGAATGTTTCCTCTCAAACTCAGAGCAAATTTGAAGGAAGGAAGAAATATTGCAGCTATAACACAAGAAGTCTTTCAAGAAGAAGTGAAAGATGAAAATTGGTTGTGGCACTTGAGATTTGGACATCTCAATTTCGGAGGCTTGAATCTGTTGCACAAAAATGGAATGGTAAAGGGATTTCCATTTATTGAGAAGCCAGACAACCTTTGTGAAGGCTACATCTTGGGAAAACAACACAAAGAAAGCTTTCCAGTAGGAAAGAGTATAAGGGCAAAAGCACCCTTGGAAATTTTTCACTCTGATGTGTGTGGACTGATGCAAATACCATCATTTGCTAGAAATAAATATGTTTTAACATTCATTTATGATTACACCAAAAAGACATGGGTGTATGTGTTAAAACATAAGAGTGAAGTGTTTGATAAATTCCGCCACTTCAAAACTCTTGTTGAGAAGTAGTGTGGGAATTATATCAAAGTTCTCAGAACAGATAGAGGTGGAGAGTACATCTCCAAGTAATTTCTGTGTTTTTGCAGAGAGAATGGCATACAAAAGCAATTCACCGCAAGGTATACACCTCAGCAAAACGGCGTTGCAGAAAGGAAGAATAGGATCATTCTGGACATGGTCAGAAGTATGCGGAAATAAAAACACTTGCTGCATGAGTATTGGGCTGAAACTGTCACTTACGTAGTTTACATCTTGAATAGATGCCCAACTAAAGTTGTCATGAACAGAATAGTAGAAGAAGCATGGAGTGGAAAAAAGCAAGTTGTCACTCACATGAGAGTATTTTGCTGTGTAGCATATGCACATGTACCGGATCAGCTAAGGAAGAAGCTTGATAGTAAGGGGGAGAAGTGTGTCTTTATTGGCTACTATGATGAGTCAAAAGCATACAAACTTTATAATCCATCCACCAAGAAATTGATAGTAAGCAGAGATGTGCAGTTCTCTGAAGAAGAAGCTTGTGATGGAAGTCTAGAAAAGACTGTAAATGTGAAAACAACTCTGTCTCATGAAGAAGAAGAAGAAGAAGAAGAAGGAACAACCACTATTAACCCTTCTTCGGTGGTTCCTCCTCCACCACTGCAAGCACAACAAACCACATCACAAGCTGGAATTTGAACAGCCTTGAGAAGTCAAGGGAGTGCTACTCTAAGCACATTGTAGGGATCTGAAATGCCCTCAAGTTCGAATGAAACTTCAAGCACGCCAAGAAGACCAAGATTCAGAAATCTGAATGAGATTTATGAACAAGGAGAGGTAAGTAACAATACCGGTCTGAATTCATTATTCGCTTTGTATTGTCATGTTGATGACCCAATTAATTTTGAAGATGATGTAAATGATGATAAATGGATTGAAGTAATGAATGAAAAAATTGCTGCAATTTTGAAGAGTAAAACATGGGAGTTAGTGGACCTCCCTGAAAGCAAAGATGCCATTGGAGTTAAGTGGGTCTATAAGACCAAAAGCAATGCTGAAGGCAAGATCGAAAGGCACAAGTCCAGACTTGTTGTTAAAGGCTACAAGCAACAACAAGGCAGAGACTGATGAAACCTTTGCACCAGTAGCAAGGATGGAAACAATCAGAACTATGTTACATCTATTGCGGCACAACACAAATGCAAGATTTATCAGATGGATGTTAAATCTTCATTCCTGAATGGAGTGTTAAAAGAAGAGGTTTATGTTGAACAACTTCCAGGCTATGAACTTGAAGGCCAAGAGCATAAAGTATGCAGGCTAAAGAAAGCTCTTTATGGGCTAAAGCAAGCTCCAAGAGCATGGTACAAAAAAATATATTCTTACCTGATTGAGAATGGGTTCGAGAAGTGTGATGGTGAACCCACACTCTACATAAAGGAGAATGACGGTAAGATAGTTATTGTTTTTTTATATGTAGATGATTTAATTTTTACTGGAAATGATGCTTCTCTCATTGCTGATTTTAAAGCAGTCATGAAAAATGAGTTTGAAATGACTGACTTGGGCTTCTTAAGATATTTCTTGGAATTGAAGTAGACCAAAATGAAAATGGTGTTTTCATTTCTCAAGATAAATATGTAGAAGCAGTGTTGAAAATATTCAACATGAAAAACAGCAAAGCAACTGTGACTCCAATAGTAATGGGGTTGAAATTGAGTAAAGAAGATAGCAGCAAGGATTTTGATCCAAAGCTGTATAAGATCATAGTTGGCAGCCTTATGTACTTGAATGAAACTAGGCCAGACATTATGCACGTTGTTAGCTTAATATCCAGATTCATGGAAAGACTGAAAGAAGCTCATTGGCAGGCAGCCAAGAGAATTCTCAGGTATGTAAATGGAATGAAGGGGTTTGGTATATTATACTCCTATTATGAAAATTTCATGTTGATAGCTTACACTGATAGTGATTGGCTAGAAGTGTTGATGATCGGAAGAGCACATCAGGATATGTGTTTCATTTGGGATCGGGAGCAGTTTCATGGGCTTCCAAGAAGCAATCAGTAGTTGCTTTATCTACAACAGAAGCAGAATATGTGGCACCAATAGTAGCAACATGCCAAGCAATATGGCTGAGAAGAGTTCTCAATGAATAAGAAAAGGGCACAACCATTTATTGTGATAATAGCTCAACGATAGCATTGTCTAAAAATTCAGTTTTTCATAAAAGGACAAAGCACATTGACACCAATTTTCACTTAATGCGAGAATTGGTTAACAATGGTGAGATTGTTTTGCAGTACTATAGAACAGAGGATCGATTTGCAGATATCCTCACAAAGCCACTAGTGCAGAAAAGCTTTGATCATTCTAGGGAATTCCTGGGTATGCAAAAAAAAAAAAAAAACTAGCAGTTGAAATTAAGGGGAGTGTTGGAAATTAATTCCAACTACTCATATCAATCAGCAGTAATTGCAAAAGGATTGGAAAGCTCACACAAGTGAAGTACATAGCAGATAAGAATCATCCCCTTGATATTTATCTAAGGCAGTAGCCGACTTTTTAGAAATAAGAGTTAAGGCTCAGACTCAAAGTCTCGCCAGCAGCACAGAGCTTTCATTACAGGTTGAATCAGGCTTTAAAGCCTTACTAATATATCGGCGGAGTTAATGATTGAGGCGGCTCAAGTTCACTGCATCACAAGATGCGATGCGATGCGATGATAGTTCTAACACTATCGCATTGCAAGCTTTCATTGTTCTTAAAACGTGCACACCAAAGAGTTTCGACGATGCAATGAGGTCCCACCTCAATCGCAACCACGACATTGCAAAAGTTACTTGCATGTTTGTTGCACAACCATTGATGTTGAGATGCGATGTGGACCCTGCTCCAATCAAAATCGCAAATCACAAAGAATCACAATTACAAATCGCAAGACCGCAATCACAAGATTGCAAGCCGACTGTCGATGCGATATAGGTCACGCGCCATCACAATCATAGAATCACAATCGCAAAGCACAAAGGTCATAACCTTTTGGCCACTGAAACATTGATCGTCGATTGAATTCCAGATGCGATGAATTTTTCAAATGGATTTCATGAAATTTGAGATCCGAATTTATTGGTCGGTTTAATTGTTTTTTATTGTAACCGCGCCTTATAAAAGGCAAAGAGCCCGAAGGCTTTTGCAATGAAATTTTTTACTTTGAATGCGTTTTTATGTATTAAGAAGTTATTTAAGAAACACATAAATTGTTTTAGCCCGCAGGCTGAATACACAACAAGTTTGTAAGCATTGTATATGTGGATTTCAGGACAAAGAAGGTTTGTGAGCACTGTTGTTTTACAGTCGACTGTTGTACTTTGTAAATCGCTCTCAAGGAGGAAGAATCAGATTACTGATTTTGTATTTCTTTTATTCTTTTCTGAATCAAGAAAACTTGTCCTAAATTGTTTCTGTTCATTCTCCAAATTAAGTTTGAAAACTCGGTGTTGTTGAGGGAATATTCATTCTCTCTTGTTGTTTAGAAGATATCAGAAACTTCTTCATTAACATGTGTTGTAGAAGCTACACCAATTCATGAAGCTGCAACCATTTAATTAATTAAAAAAAAAAATCATAATGTAACGTAAATGATGGTTATCGACAGTAAATCTCACTCCACTCCATTTTGTTATAAGGAGAAACATATTCCCTTGCCGATTTATTTTATTGAAAATATAAATTTCTCAATATAGTCTAACTTTATTAGTTAATAGTAAAAAAATCATAATATGGTATATGCATTATAAATGTAAGGATGTTGACATTTAGTTTTTTATTGATTTTAAAAGAATAGTTAACTTATGCAGAATTTTTAATATCAAAGGGTAACCATCATTAAAGTTTCAAAATTATAAGTATTATTAAGTACTATACATATTGTTGGAGTATATTATTTTTATTGTTATGTCTATGAGCTATGATTACTTTTATTTGTAATATGTTAGTATATTTAGCATTAATTTAATCATTTTAAATATGCTAAACATCTTTTAAATTGACTTGATTATTTAAATTTTAAATTTTCTTAGTTACCTTAGTTTCTTGAGATGATAAATATTGTTGATAACTTTAATGATGAAATTAATTTTTTTAATGCAAAGTGACAATAATAGTGTTGATTGATAGAAAATATGAATACAATCAATGTAGTGAATTATAAATATTCTTCATTGTGATTAATCTCAAACTATTTTCTTTTACCATTCTTATTGTAACCAGTGTTAGCTTTGTCATCTTTTAATATTGATTATATGAAAAGGACACTTGGAATCGTAAACCATTTATATATTTAGCCCGAGAGATTGTAGTAAAAATCATACATTGTCTCTCTTCCTCTCCAATATTAATAGGCTGAATTACTATAACACATCAATCAATGTACATTGTCAATATTTGTTTGTGCTTGCACTGAAATTAGTGCACATTTTTAATCCAATCACTTCTACATTAATGTGCCATCACACATCCAATTACATCAAATGAGAGATCAACATCTACTCTAAAATCAATGCATCTAATGCTATCAATCAAATAAGATTAGGAAAAAAACTTCTACACTAAAATCAATGCATCTAATATAAGCAATCAAATAGGTTTAGAAATCAACATCTACAATCAAATTCAATGCATCTAATGTAAGCAATCAAATAGAATTAGAAATCAACATCTACAATCAAATTAATGCGTCTAGTGCAAGTAAGAAAATAGGATTAGAAATCACCATCTACACTGAAATCAATGCATTTAGTGCAAGTAATCAAATAGAAAGTGAAAGAAATCAAATATAATTAGAATTCAGCATCTACATTGAAGTTAATGCATATAATGCAAGCAATCAAATAGGATTAGAAATCACCATCTACAATGAAATCAATGCAGTTAGTGCAAGAAATCAAATAGCATTAGAAATGATGTACATTTAAATCAATGCATCTATTGTAAGAAATCAAACAGGATTAGAAATCACCATTTACATTGAAAGTAATGCATCTAGTATAATAAATATCCTTCCCTCTCTCCTTCCTCCATATATATATATATATATATATATATATATATACCTCTCTTTCTTTGTCACTCTATCTCATCCCCAAAGCACACATGCTCTGTTACTCCATATCTATTAATCTCTTTGTACCTCCCACCCCCTCTACATCTCTCTCTTATTCCCTCTCTTCACCTTTCATCTATATCTCTATCTACAACTTCTCTCCCTCTCCCTCTCTTCTATATCTCTTTCCTCATGTTGTCCTTTCTCCCTTTCTCTCCATCTTCTGTATCATTCTCTTTGTCTCTCTCTCCACCTTTCTCTCTCTATGCCTTTCTTCTTACCTCCCACTCTCTCCTCCTCCAACTCCATCTCTCTTTCCCTCCCTCTCGCCACTCTCTCTCATCTTCGCACTTCATTCCTCTCTCTCCTTTCCTATCCCACCTCTCTCTCTCTCTCTCTCTCTCTCTCTCTCTTCACCCTAAAACTCTGTTATGATATCCATCCCTCTCTCCTTCTCTATCCTTCTCTCCCACTTGTCTCCAACTCTCCTTCTTTGTATCTTTATCTCACCCCCAAACATACATACACACTCTCCACCTCTCCCTTGTCACTCCCTCTCTCTCTCAATATCTCCGTATTTGTCTCTTTATGTCACCCCTAAACATACACACTCTCTCTCGATCTCTCCCTTATCACTCCCTCACTCTCTCTTCTTCTCACTCTCTTTATCTTTCTTCTTCCCTCCCTCTCTCCCCCTCCAAATTCATCTATCTATCCCTCTCTCTCTCTTGTCTTGTTGTAACATTGTCTGGTTTTGATAAGTTAGCATTTTAGTTGAAAAAATGAATAATAAAATCCTAAATTAGGATATGGATGGAAAAGAAAAATTAAAAAATGTTAGGGAAAATTATGTTTTTATGCATCCATGTTAGAATAAAATGTTAGAATTAGTTACCCTCAAGAAACAAGGAAAAAAGAAAAAATGTTAGGGAAGCAACAAAATAAAAAATGAGAATTCTTTAGCCTAAAAAATAAATCTTGCTTGCTTGTTTAAAAGGGGTTTATATTTTCGTTAATTAATTTGATGATATATCGCTCATGTGATTTTTGTCCTAAAGTCACTACACAACAAAAATTTCAAATTGAAATGACCAATGCAGCAACATTTCTTAACGAAGGATCTTATATCAGCTCAAGATGGACGGCAAAGGATCACTTCGCGACACCCCCCCCCTCCCCCCCCCCCCAAAAAAAAAATCTCATTAACATGAGGGTGGGGGGGGGGGGGGTTTAAGTGTGGTTTTAATGGTCATCTTGATTTGCGACGTATCGACATCACAAAAATTTGCACCCCCTCCACCAAAAACCGTAAACCGTGAGGTATCCCCCTGAAATCCACTGGAAGTTTTGTTTTTTATGACCATTTCCTCTTGCGCCTCAAGCCAACGGAACCTCCCTCTGCACCATAATCATTGGTAATCCATAAAATTTCATTTTTCTACATTACCTAACCATTACCCTCCAATGCCTCCGCTTCCTGACCATTGTACTCCATTCACATGATTTTCCCCTAGTCGTTTGATGCATCGATGCTCATTAAATCCATTCTTGAGCTGCTAAACTTCTACGGTCACCTTCCCGGCTGTTAAATCTAGGTTTTCACCTATAAATTAATCTGTTGACTCCCTTATATCACTTTATTTTCTCGTCTGTTTGTCACCACCTGCTATCTCTTCATTCTGTTCCAAATCACCATCCCTACACTCTGTGATCATTGTCACCATTCATTTAACCATTGTTACCCTTTCTGCAACCGTTGATATTAAAATTATTTCTCAAATTATGTGTCCCTATTAAAATGGCCCCGAAAACCAAGACCGAAAAATAGGTGATCCCTAAAGGCAAAGCAAAGAAACATGTGGTTGAAGAAGTGTAGGTCATTGACCAGGTTGTAGAAGAAATTTCCGCTACTAAACCACATCTGAACCTCGATCACATACCCCTAGCAGATGCTTTCCTTAGAGTCTCAGATGCTCACTACGAATTCGATTTCCATGAGGTATATCTATGGATAAAAAAAACACATAGATAATCAAGACCCTATCAGGTTCTGGGAATCTATGTTGCCCCTATTTTCCTTCCCACAGACCCATTCTTTCCCTGATCTAATGTCCTGGTGCCAAAAATAGTATGATGCCATAAAAAGATCAGTGGTGGCTCAGAATGGAAACATTCTGATCACCATCTCCCTAGAGACCATAATCCAAATGCTCCTCATCCCTTCATCTGATTCTTTATCCCATTTTTTACCTGCTTCTGTCACGGACCTTTACCATAAGCTAACCTTCCTAGAGAGAGCCTAAATATTTGAGATATTCCTACCTCCAGATTAATAATTCCCCAAGAAAAATCCACCATACTCATCCTTAAACTCTTCTAAAGAATCTAGACACTGCATTTCACTTCTTTCATACCTGTTAGGATACCGAAATGACCAAAATTTTGATGAAACTATCATGTGATTCTTATCCATTTTAAATAAAGACAAATCACCATTTTTCGTGTATAATTACAACCAATTCTTGGCTGAAAATATACATGAGGAATTCATGAATTTTACAACAAAGGGTGTGTTTAATTACACTTCTATAATTATTCACATGTTTATCTTTCAACGGGCAGACACACTACCTATCACTTCAGTAAACAAAATGTAAAAGGAGTGAATCAATCAGTGATTCACCAGATAGAGTTAGTCAGGGCTACATCAACATCAACTACTTTTGTAGTGTTCATAGACTCCTTCATACACCTAGTGAAGAAGCTAGTTACTAATAAGTCAGAATCCAGAATTGGGGAAGATATCAAAAAGATACTTCACTTGAGTGAGCAACCCAAACCTAACGATTCGTATCTATACCAAAACTACACAAAAATTAGAGTATATGGCTGTGAACTCTCACCATATAAGGTTCCAAGATATGTCCCTATGAGAGTATTTTCCTCATAGTATATCAGACAAATGATAAACATGGATGATCTCCATTTTGTCTCAGGAAAGAAGAAAGCTCAGTTTAAGCTCAAGGCAAACATTGAATCCTTCATCTGCAATACCAGATTAGCTGGTTCTAAAGCTGATGCAATGTTAAAGAAAATGAGTTTCCAACAAAGTTTCAGTTGGTCTTATGACCCCCATGGCATTATTTCTGCTGTGAGACACAAACTCCAGACAACTTCCTATACTTATACCTCTAGAGTAGAAATAGAGAAATATATGAATCAAGATGAATGGATTGAAGGCATTTTTCAAGACGCATATGAACAAGTTATTTGAACTTCCAATGTGTAGACCCCGGTTCCTGACAGTAAGCAGAAGAAAAGAGTCAGAGAAGAGTCTCCTCATGCCAAATAAATCATGAAGGAGTTTATCTTGCAGCACAAAAAGCCAAAGCTTGGTTCCACGGTAAGTTTATGACACGGTAAAATTAGACTAAGTGGAATTAAGTTTAAAATAATAATTAATTCTTATTAATTTACATGTTTAAATTGCAATGATTAAAATTTAATAATTTCAAAAATAATGCACAAATACTTATTATGTTCTTTTTTCAAAATTTTCAACATAAATTACTATTACTATATTATAATTTATATTAATTTATAAAAATAAAATTTAGCAAAAATAACAATAATATTAAGTGTATTTGAGTCATGAAATAGAAACAAAAAATTATATTATTTTTAAAACTAGCTAAGATCCATCTTAACTTTGAATTGACTAAGCACCCACAAATCTGTTAAGAAACAAACCTCTTTTAAAGTGAAAAGAGATTTGATTGGTCATGGGCCTTGGTACATGAAAGGTTTAGATGGATTTAGCTCTCTTAAATTGAAAAGAGATGATTAGTCATGGCCCTTGGTATATTAAGCGTTTAGAAGGATCTAACTAATACTGAGAAAATAACATAACCTGCTTTGAAATACATCTTAACCTTTGATCGTTGAGTACTATAACAATATTCTAAACTATTTTTTGAAATTTATTAAACTATGTTAATTTCTTATATTGTTAAACATAATTATTTGATTAGTCTGGACTCTTGGTACATTGTGAATCTAGATAGATGAAGGGTGATTTTAATTAATAAATTTAATTAATTGATCATTGACTACTATAAAAATATTCTAAACTATCTTTTGAAAGTTACTAAATTATGATAATTTATATTCTTAGATTTTAAGTCCAATCTATATTGGAATTGGGGTTGAGGAATTTTGATTTTTAGATAAATAAATGAACAATATTTAATTTCAAGAAAATATTTTTAATCTAATACATCATCCCACCAATAAAATAAAAGATAGTTGAAAAAGTTTTCAATATCAAAACAAAGAATAACAATTTTAATTTTAAAATCATTTATTTGACCACCTCTTAATCACACACAAATATTTACAAAGACAATGAATATTTATCACACCTTTTAAATATAATGTGTTAATTTTATATATATTGTTAAAGGTTCATCAATTTTATTCCTCCTTTTATTCCCTGTAGTCTGACGTGAACATGCCTTGAGCAACCACTTCTGCTTTACGAGTTAAATAAATGCGGTGCCAAGTCTGAGGGGAATTACCGAATTAAGTTGGCAGTTATTAAACGTAAACATTTTTATAAAATGAATGCAGTATTGAGGGAAGTCTCAACAGAATTCGAGAGTTGAGTTGGGCTGTTTTTAGGCGTCATTTTACCAGAATTGCAGAGTTAAGTTGGGCAGTTTTTAAACATAATTTTTAAGAGTAAAAGTCGTTTACATTTTTCATCTCGTAAATTTTAACCGAAACTCCACATCACTGAAATTTGAGCGGCTGAGATTGACAGGGTTAATTTGTTCACGTTTCCCTTTTATTAAAATGCGAAGTATATGAATTACATAAACTCTGCTTTTCTTAAAATGCTAAGTATACATTTAAATAAATATAATTTAAGGCTTATATAAACTACATTTATTAATATAATTGTGTTATCATATAGTTAAAATTAACTATACAATATCTAAAAATAAACTAATTACAAATGACTAATAAAATTAACCTCTATAAAAAAGAACACTAATGCACACCACATTTGGAACATTATTGAAATGGTTTTTTAAAATAATCTTCAAGAATTTTCAAAAGATTAAAAAGAATAAGATAATGGTGCCAATGCCACTGTCATTTCAACAAAGGGAAGAATGACTTTTATGTTTTTTAAAATAATTTTAAAACTCAACATTTTTCTATATCAAAATGAAATGTTTGTGAAAAAGACAAGGCAATAGTATCTATAAACATATATTAATATTAGTGATAACGACATTGATATATAGTTTTCAAAATTTTTATATAATTAGTTAAAAGGGGTGAAATTTTCAAAATGATTGAAATTGATTTCGAGTCATAATGAAACGTTGATGAAAACAAAAAAAGTGAGAGGATAGGGACATATATCTACTTTATGATGAAATCTTCAAAATGGTTGAAAAGACAATTTAACTGATAATGAAATGATTATGAAAAACAAACAAGTGTTAATAGCATTCATATCAACATATGTCTACTTTATTAATAATCATATTGACACATTATTTTCAAAAAATTTATACAATTCGTCCAACTAATTGCAAAGACCTTCTAAGTTGATGAAATGTTTATTAAAAAGGCTCGGCAATCGAATCCATATGTTAATAATTGCAAAGACTTTCTAAGTTACGATGAAATGTTTATTAAAAAGGCTCGATAACGAAATCGACAACGGAATCCATGTTAACATAAGGCCATTTTATTGACAAAGACATTAATGCCATTGCTTTAGAAAAGTTTTTATAATTCTTTAAAGTTATTATCAATATTTTTAAAAGTATAGTTATCAAATTCGAATTTTAATAGAATTCAAATTCGATTGAAGACTGAACAAATTAGGTTACCTAAAATTCAATATTTAAAAATATTAAGAAAAATATATTTTCTAAAATTAAATTATTTTAAAAATAAAAATAAAAAAATATGTATTTTTATATTTGATTTTTTTAAACTAATAAGTATACTTTACAGTTTAGTATAGGATTAGATCTTACTCAAAAAAGTAAGCATTTAATATGTTTAATGTAGTGTAAACTTTATTTAAAAATTAATCTAATTATTATTATGTATAAACACAATATAAATTTAAAATATAAAGATAGTTACTAACACCCAAAAATATAAATAAAGAAGAAATATAGTAAATAAATAAAACTTGTTTCTATACTTACTAGATATAAATATAAATAAATTAAAATATGGTAAATAAATAAAACCTCTTTTTATATTATTCCATAAACTTCTTT
This sequence comes from Pinus albicaulis, assembly GCA_034641835.2. NCBI lineage: Eukaryota > Viridiplantae > Streptophyta > Pinopsida > Pinales > Pinaceae > Pinus > Pinus albicaulis. Next base: position 204,211,921 of record CM076572.1, on the reverse strand, counting down.
ATATTTAAAGAAAATTTTCAAAAATGGTTTTATTTAGGTGAAGCCTATTGGTAAAATACCATTTTAATACCATGGGCTAAATACCATGGGCCAAATACCATATTCACAAAAAAGATATAGTAAATAAATAAATATTAAAGGCGTATAAAATATATGGTAAATGAATAAAAATATATAAAAAATAAGATTAAAAATCAACATCTAATTATATACCAAGCCTATTGGCCAAATACAATGATAAATAAAAGAGGTGTGGTAAATAAATAAAATATAAATAAACCATAAGTATGGTAAATAAATAAAACCTCTTTTATATTTACTTCACAATCTCATTTATATTTACAAGCCTAAAAAAAGAGGTTTTATTTAGATAAACTTTATGAGTCAAATACCATGGGCCAAATTATTATTGAAACCATGCAAAAAAACCACGTCATAACCCTAATATTAATAATAAAATATTATTATTATTATTATTATTATTAGTTCTACTATTCATATTAATATATTATAATATTAATATTATTAGATTTAATAAATTTTGTTCTCGGAGGTTTGTATTTGAGTAGACTACATGCATTGACTATCTCAAGTAAAGGTAAATGTAAATTTAAAAATAATCTTTAAAATTTAACATTTAAAATTTAATCTAATTAATCTAATGTTGGCCCTAATGAAAATTCACTTACCTTCCTAAATATACAAATTCAACACAAACAAAGTGTCCAATTGTATTTGTGAGAAAGCATATTTTTGATAGTGCTAAGACTGGAATAATATTTGTGAGAGGATACTTGGAGTTGTGAGAAGTGGAAAATAATATTTCAGTATGAGTAGAAACTGCCATTGAGTTTTAGGTTTGATTTTTTAATTTTTTTCTAGCTTTTTGTTTTTACCTTTTAATATACTCCCACTTCATGGATGCGATTATGTTGTCAAAGGTTATTGGGAGCTATGCGAAGTGGAAAATAGTATTTCAATGTGAGTAGGAACTGCCATTGATTTTTAGGTTTGATTTTTTATTTTTTTCTAGCTTTTTGTTTTTACTTTTTAATCTTTTTTTTTTTTTTGTAAATTCAGTGGGTCCAGTCTATTTTCTATTTATATCTGTAAAGGCAGGCAACATAATATAAATAAGATATGTTAAGCTTGGCCTCAACCTGCCCGCAGGAAACCAGGTCTGTTGGCCATCTATAAGCATAATAAGCTGTCCAAAACTGAAATTGTTTCATCCTCCTATACTTTTCCTCAGCTGTCTTTTCTATGATTCCTATACTTTCTTTCCTAAAGCATTTAATACTTCTATTTTTAAACAAAATTATCATCAAAAATTAAAGCATCTGTGTGTTCATTCTATCTAAAAAAAACATACTGCTATATTTCTGACGAAGACACTGGGGCAGGGTCTTTTGCACTGGTACCCGGCATATCAGTTTGCTGTAGCTGTTGTAAAATCTGTTGAAGGATTTTTTCTATCCTTCCCACCTTATCATCCAGCCTACTAACTCTATCCACCGTCTGGTATTGAGTTATCTTTATGTGCTGTAGTTGGTCTTGAATTTCTAGAATCTGGGCCTGCATGCTTGTCCCTTGCTTGGCAGCTTCTACTTGATTATACTGAGGATGGAAGCTTTGCATGGCTTTCACTATTAAGCATTTGACTATCCAATATGTATGGACAGTCTGATTGAAAAGGGTGAGGCGCCCCCGCGTGTTTCCTGGGTCTTGTATGAAGTCCAGAATATCTGCTTCTGACTCATTATCTTCAGGTTCTGTTTGTATGTCCCTCTCCCATCCTCGAATGACTTGCCTTGTGTTAGAGGAATTACCAATGACATAGGTAGCAGCTAAAGTTTCCAGGTGTTCCTGGTTTGTCTTCCGTCCCCTTTTCTTCTGGACTGGTTCAGCTTGCTCTGGCTGCTTTCCTTTGGCAGCCTCTGTTTTCACTCTTTGTTTTCCCATTAGCCCTGAAACCCTATGGACATGCACTAGTGCATCAATAGGAACAGTAACAATATAAAACGTTAGATTATCATGAACAGTATGCCACCTTTGGATGTCCATCTCCTGGCTGTCATGCAAGCTAAGAGACTTAACATTGGTGCTTAAACTCTGAGAATTGTTAGACAAAACGACAGTATTAACCTTGGGAATTTGGGTCAGGAAATAAAGGTTAAAGCGCAGATTAATAAACCTGAACAGAGTCTCGCTCTGGGCTCTAGGGTTCGGGGCTTGACAACAGTTAGCGCCATTGAAGCCGAGTTGGGTATCCTGCCCTGCACTATGGGAATTGCTTGTCTTACGACCCCCATTAAGCTGGAACCAGAAAACCCAAACCCAAAACCACTGAGAATGTGATGTGAAACCACCAGCGAAGATGATATTGTTGAGACTCCAGCTTACACCCTTATGAAAAGGGCTCATGCACCTAACAATCCTAGACTTCAGATTCTCACCGACACCGACAAAATCAAACACAATGAGGAGCATAGAGCCATTATGACTTGGTAATGAACCAGGGTCTGACACCAGAGGCTCACGCAGTCTTCCCCTTTCATACATTTCCAGATGAGAGATACTTTTTACTGACTCATACTCAATTATCCCTAAAGTACTAGCAATGGCATACAGTAACAGAACCCAATAAGCATGATAAGCTAGACTACCACTGGGGTCTCTGAAACAGGGCTGGATTGGTTTCTTAAGGGGTGTTATGGGATACAGAATTCTACAAAAACTCTTTTGGTAATCTTCTGTAAAGCGTCTACGACAGGTAACAGTATCAGGCTTCATAAGAATGGTTAGGATGCTTCTTACTTTTTAATCTTATCCTAGTTCATGGATGCGATTATGTGTAATGAATCACTCTTACCACCAATTTACAATGATTTAATTTATGGCTTCTGTGTAATAAATCACTCTCATGCACGGAACACCAGAAAACTAGAATGATTTAAAGTTGTTTCAAGAATTTATTTCTAAATGTGTAAGAAACCAAAGTAGATCCTACAATCTTTTTTTTGAATGAAAAACTTCAGGAAATGTTTGCACCTAGAAATATTTGATCCCTCTAGACTCTTAATTCATACAGAAATAAGATAGATCGAGGCTATTTTATAAATTAAAATAATTAACGCCCGATCGAGGTGTCAAGGTATGATAGATGGCAGCAGGACAATGCCACCACATGGGGAGGCTTGTCAACTGATCACCAGGTGAAAGTTAATGATATGCGGTGGTAAGCATACCCACACGAATCTTATTGAATGATCAAAACACACGAAGGCCCATCTCATAAATGTAAAACAGAGAGTGGGAAAGTACAATGGTTGCAGGGTAAGAGAACATATATGGTGAGTTTTCTTGGTTGTATTGCATTCTTCCAAACAACAGTTACAATTTAGGAGGAAGCTGCGATAGAGGCATTTCAACTTAGCAAGAGGTCGGCTATTTGGTATGTCTTGGTTTTCGTCATTCTATGTTTAAAAACCAGTTTTTTTGTTACCAATTTGATAATGCCAGAATATGGTTCTACAGGGGTAATGGAGCATTTATCATGCAATGTTAGCTTTTTTGTTGGTTTTGGTTTGCATGTAATGGTAGAGGGGGCTGAGCTGGAAATTTTTCCATGCTTTCGTAGCCCTCCTGGTCCTCATCACCTAATCCTCATCTGTGTTAAATTGCATTGGTTCGGTCGATGTTTCTCTTATGATAATGGTTGTTTTCTCTGGAATTATTTTCTTATGGTATTCAATGGTTAAGTAGCATTTTCTCTTCTTATCCACATGTATCTGAAGAAGCTTGTTATTGGGTATTAGAAGAATAGCATTTATTGTAGGTATTCCTAGGTTTTCACTACTAATACCTCATTAAATCATATAAGCGCTTCAGTCTATAATATGAGGTTTTCTTGTCTCAAAACCTTCTCACGCATCTAGATTGGGAATTATTTAGGAATTCAAATCTATTTATACGTTTGGGATGGGAAGTATCCCTGTATAGAAATATTTTTAAGTCTCTGGACCGGGAAGTCTAGTTATCTTCTCTTGTGCCTTCATAGGGTTAGTCATAAAATTTGAGGAACTGAGTATTCATTGCCTTCTCAATTCGGAGGAACAGATTCTATATTGTTCTCTCTAAGAAAAGAATTCTTAATGTTAATCCAATGCTCGCTGAAAGTTGCAAATGGGAAAACACAAATTGTTAATTTTTGATGGATTGGTTTCCAACAACACTACTACAATGATTAGAGTCATCAGAATTACCTGCAATTTATTCTTGAATATAAGTTTTGTATGATTGTTCCCTTTCAAAATACAGGGTTTTTGTCAATTGCAATAATAGATAGTCTATACCAAGGCAGAATGACAAAAGGAAAAAATGGTTCTTATAAAGACATAGGTAAAGGGAAGAAGCATCAACAAACTCGGGTAGCTAGCCCAAGTAAAAGAGGTAGGAAGAGTAATAAGAAGACTCTTGAACATATAGAAAAAATTTATGATTTAGGGACCCCAATGTACATTCTGAAAACCATTCATGGATGGGAGAAGAAAGTGATGATGATGATGATGATGCACTTAAAGAACAAGAGGCTATAATGGACTTCATTTTAGGCCCAGGAAACACAAGAGGCAGAGCTTCACTATTTCAACAATCAATTAAGACTTATTGGAAATTCAAGTGTGTATTAGAAAAAGTGTTGTTGAGTATGCAAGAAAAAGAAGCCATCTCCTGAACGATCTTTGAGCTTCATCAGATAAAACAAGATATGTGTGAAATGAACAAAGTGCAAATACAAGAAAATGCATGAATAAGAAAGATTGAGCAGTAGATTTTGAGCATGCAACAAGTAGATATTTCAGGGTCTACAGCAAAAGACCCAACACCGGTGGATTCATCATATGATTGATACTTTACAGTTCCAATTTTTGTATGTTTTTTGAAGATAGTATGTATAGTTTATGTTTTATATGTATTTTTTATGGACATAGTCAAGGGATCTTAGTGGTATGTAGGAGGATAAAGCAATATCAATTTTGGTTGGCTTATAACTCTATGAGGTGGCCAACAGATCTGGTTTCCTACGGGCAAGTTGAGGCCACCTCTTTCAGCAGAATATGTATAGAAACTTTCTCTTTACAAAATAGAAAATAGAAAGGTTCTCCGAAATTAACCAAAAAAAAAATTAAAATAATTAAAAAATAATATACATGTATCTCATATTATATAATTCTACAAAATAAAACATTATAAAACAACAAGTTTTTAGAAAATAAGTGTGACAACCAGTTTATGTTAACTCGTTGTTGACTAGTTGTTATGTTATTTTTATCTTTGTTAAAAGAACTCAAAATATTTTATTTTGTGTTGAAGGATTTCTCGACAAATAAGGGTTAACTATATTTTTTTAAAGATGAATTCATTATGGAATAGAGATTTCGTAAAAGTTAAAATAAAAAAAAACGTATTGTTGATCAATGTATTCCAAGAACTGAGAGGTGGTTGGATAGTTCAGATAGTTACCTTTTCCTCTAAGGATAAAGGCACATCATAGAGAGGAAAATGCGTTTTGTTCTGAGACGGAGAAAAGGGAAAAGAGAGAAATATTTCAGAGCTGGTTGTGATCAGTGGAATACTTTGTACTCCTAAGGGTTTATGGAAAGGAAGACTGGACTTGGAGTCCTGAGGTCTCTTTCGAAAACCTCTGTCAACCAACCCAACTCAGGAGTGGAGCACGGGGGAAGAGAAGGACGTAATCGCCTCTCTTATGGTTGGGTGGACATCATCAGTAGTGACCCATATATAATAAGTATGCAGAGTTATTTATTTTAGATATTATTTATAGAATTGGTTGAAAACAAGAACTCAATTTTATAGTGTAATTCCTAGAAAAATTGAAGATATGCATTATGTAAATTGTTTCAATTATATTTTTATATATGTGCATGGTCAAAAGAAAGAAGTTCTTGTACTTTAGATATAAATAAATAATTATGTAGAACTATCGAAGAAAATAATTCAGTAAGCAAAGAAATATTCCATGTAATGTAAATATTCTATAATTTATATTTCCATAAGGTCACAGGCTATGAAAAAACAACCCGAATGATAGAGCTAAAAATTCGTAGCAGGAATCTGGAACAGAACTATTAGACCTAAGTCTAGAAGAATCTGGACTCTATTTTAGGCCACTCTTCCTGAAGGAAACCTATACACAAAGAGGAAACGATGGTCCTATCATCATCCAAACCTGAAAATAGGAAAGAACTGATAACAGCTACATTATTACATGATATAGCTTCCGCAGTCAAAGAGTAACCTTTGATATCAAATTAAGCATAAACGAGAATGATGTCAAAATGACAAGAAAATGCATTTATATGGAAACAAATTAAAATCATAAGAACATGAATAAACTAGTATATAGGAATCCATTACGCTCATACAAGAAAATAAAACTGGAGGAAACTTATTTTAAAACAATATTGTAAATTCATGCCCAGTTGAAGACTGGTGCTACACAAAATAGGCTTAGTGCTGAATTCAAGCTAAATAAGAGACATTTCTTTCTAAACATAAACATAAATATATGAAAAGGTGGCACAGACTTGCCCAGAACAGAATTTCCATTATCATAAATTAAAAGAACTACAGAAAACACTTGAATTTGAATAACACTACAAGTATAGTCTACATTAATATTTAAACAGTACATGAAAACCCTGTAGATTATAGGAGTAAATTAAAACAATATTTCATGGTGGAATGGCCACACTATAAAAGGAATCCAGGTAAGAAGATTTGAAAAGCATAAAGACTCGTATGGTGCCAAATGAAGCAAACCTAACCACTGAAACCACCATGTAGAACTTGTCTAGCTACTACCAGTTTTCACAAATCAGGAAGTAATGCTTAATTTAATTCCAAGCTAAGAATTGTGCTCTTGACACCTGACAGGGAAAGAAGCATGAAATACCTATGAACGAAATAAGTTTAAGAGGGTATTAGTAGCTAGAGCGAAGATGGAGAACTTGAAAGGAAATTTAAAGTAAGGGTTAACTGCAATCCAAAAGAATCTTGTACCATGAAAAGCCAAAACTGAGTTATAAAATGAGAACAAGAATAATAGTGGTAAATACAACTGGAAGGGACAGGTTGAAAGAAAAACGATCAATTACCTGTAGGATGGGTCTAGTCCACAAGATTCAGTTGGATGTGGAAACAAAACAAGGAAACCCTATCAGCTTCTTTGAAGAGTGGTAATGAAAAATAAACCTAGATGCAAAGGAAAAAAAGAAAGTTTTAGGGTTGGAGGTTACATGAAAACCTTGAGAGGGACTCCTATGGGGTTGAAAGCGTGTATCCATGATCCAAAAACCTGGAGTAGAACTGTGGAAGAAAATAAAGGGTCTAACCCAAACCCGTGAAAGTAATAGTACTCATGAAAAATATTTAAAACCCTAGCAAAACTTTGAAATATAAGTTATCCAATGAGAAAAAGGAAAATCCATATTAAATACATGTGGCAGAGGCTTGGTTGATAAACATGAATAAGTACTTTCAATTATACAAGTATAGTAGCAACCTTAAAGCCAAATTGGACATTTACTAGCTGCAAGAAAAATCTACCCTATGGTGGGAAGAGGTAAATAATGTTCGCAAAATTGAAGATCAATATGTTACATGGGATTCATTCCAGCCATAATTTAAAGATAATTATTTGATAGAACGTTTTTATGTCGAAAAATATAGAAAATTCCATGACTTGAAGTTGGGTCAGATGACTATGGACGAGTATATTACCAAATTCACCTCCTTATTGAGATACGTTACTTATCTCAGAGATGAAAATGCTAAGCTTCAAAGGTTACTCAGCAGTTTGCCAACCCACATGAAGGAATGATTGAATTCGTAAATCCTAGGAACATTTACAAGGAAATTTGTGAGGCTCAAATATGCTACCAGTAGTCCAAGGAAAAAGGGGAGGTGGGAAAAAGTTGGTAGCCAAGAAAAGGACAGAAAATAGTTCAAACTTCAAGGGTGCTAGAAGTAACAATTTTAAAAATTATGCGCAAAATTCACTAAGCAAGCAGTTTGGTAGAAACCATCAAAGAACTAGATGGCCTACTAAAGAGAGGCCTATAGAGGCTTCTAACAAACCTGAGCAAGGACAAGTATCCAAACCGGCCTTACGGTGCTGGGGGTGTGGTGGGGCATATTATTATAAAAACATTCCCACAGCGAGGAAGAATTTAACAATAGCTAATTTGTAGGAAGCGTCTACAGTGTGAGATGTGGCTTGAAACATACCTCAGAACAACGCATCATTGGAGGATCGTTAGGCAGATTATCAGCCAACAATAATAGAGTTGGAAGGTAAGTTATTGTCTCAGTCTGTTTCTATTTTGGTCGACCCTGGTGCAATTTTAAACTATGTAAATCCTAAAATATTAGAAACATGTAAATTGAAATGTTAGAAATTAAAAAACCCTTGGTTGGTACAGCTAGCAACAGGAGACAAAAGAAAATTAAGTGCCAAGATTCTAGATTACACCTTGAAAATAGGAAGTCAGTAGTTAAATGTGGACCTGAATATATTGCCACTAGGATGCTATCATGTGTTGTTGGGCATGGATTGGCTAGAAAAACACTAGATGCTAGTGGAATGTAAAGAAAATATTATATATTATAGGATGCAATATGGAAAACGCAATGAAATTCAGGGAATTAAGAATTCGTTACAATTGCGACCTATTACAACATCCCAATGAAAAAATGTATTAATAAGGGATCTAAGATGTATGGCATCCAAGTGGGGTGTACTAATTCTAAGAAAAAAGCTCCTATGATGGAAAATATACCGGTGGTATAGGACTTCATGGATTTGTTTCCAAAATATGTACCCAGATTACCCCCAGGAAGAGATATAGACTTCATCATTGAGCTAATTCTAGGAGCATCACCAGTTTCAAGGGCTCCATACAGAATGAGTATTTAAGAATTAATAGAATTAAAAATTCAATTGCAGGAGTTGTTGTACAAAGGGCATATACGATCGAGTGTGTCCCCTTGGGGAGCACCAGTGCTGTTTGTGAAGAAGAAACATGGAAATATGCAGATGTGCATGGATAATAGATAGCTTAATAAGCTGACTGTCAAAAACAAATATCCTTTACCATGGATTGATGACATGTTTGATTAGGTGAAAGGGGCCACAATATTCTTGAAAATAGATTTAAGATCTAGGTATCACCAAATCTAAATAAAAGATGAAGATAACTACAATACCACCTTTCGTACCAGATACGGGCATTATGAATTTTTGGTATTACCTTTCGGTCTAACTAATGCACTAGCAACATTTATGAGGCTAATGCACAGAATATTTCCTAGATAGTTTTGTGCTGATATTTATCGACGATATTTTAATTTATTCAATTTATCAGGAAGAGCACAAGCAACATCTGAAAATAGTGTTGGAAATGTTAAGGAAACATTAGTTGTATGCCAAATTCAACAAATGTGATTTCTTCTGGAAAGAAATCAAATTCTAGGCCATGTTATCTCAGTTGAGCGAATAGTTGTAGATCTATAGAAGATTAATACGATTATGGAATGACAAGTTACCCAAAATGTGGCAGATATCCGATCCTTTATGGGATTGGCTGGATACTATCGACAGTTTATTGAGGGGTTCTCCAAAATCGCTTTTCCAATCACTTCCTTACAAAGGAAAGGAAAAGTATTCAAGTGGACATCTGAATGCCAAAATAGTTTTGATAGGTTCAAACATTTGTTAACCATTGTCCCTATACTAAGAGTGTATGACTCTAATAAGGAAGTTGAGGTATGTACCGACGCTTGCAAAGAAGGCATTGGGGCAGTATTATGGCAGGAAGGTAAAGTATTTGCTTAAAAATCAAGGAAACTAAAAGAGAATGAGAAAAAATACTCAGCTTACAATTTAGAACTGACATTGGTAGCACACGCACTCTAGATATGGAGGCACTACATATTAGGAAAAAAGTTTGTGTTGAAAACGACCATAGAAGTTTAACTAGCTATTTTTAAAAAGCTGATCTAAACTTTCGTGAGGCAAGATGGAATTATTTCTTGACCAAGTTTGACATGGAAATCCAACATGTTAAAGGTAAAGAAAATCGGGTGGTGGATGGCTTGAGCAGAAAATTACACTGTGTCTATGAGCTTTACTATAACCAACTTGAATGTAAATTTTATGATCAAATAAAAGAGGAAGCCAGGAAGGATTTTGATTATCATTTTTTATGGTAGAAAATGGAGGAGGATAGAAGGCAACGAAAAATTGGTGATTACAGAACTAGAAAAGAACAATTGCTAACATTCAAGGGAAAAATACATATTCCAAATAGAATGGAACTGAAGGAGCTAGTTATGAATGAATATCACTGAAGAAATTATTCAGGACACCCAAGATACCAGAAAATGCTGACAGCAATTAGAAAGATTTATTTTTGGCCTGGAATGCATAAAAACATTGTTGAATATCTAATCAAATGTTTGGAATTTAAATAGGTTAAGGTGGAGCATCGACATCTAGTTGTATTTTTACAGCCCATACCAGTACCTAAATGGTATGGGAGGTTATATCCCTCGATCTCATTACTAGTTTACCAAGATCCCAAAAACACAATGATTCCATTATGGTGGTGGTGGATAGACTGAGCAAGGCAGCACACTTTATACCGTCATAGTCTACGTACAAGCCAGTGCAGATAGTTGATATCTTCATGAGAGAAATATTTATATTGCACGGCATACCTAAAATAGTCATATCAGACTAGGATGTGAAGTTTACTTCCGCATTCTAGAAGACTTTTTTCACAGGGTTGGGGACCCAAATTAATTTTAGCACAACTTATCATCCTTAGATGGATGGACAGACTGAGCGGGTGAACCAAATTTTGGAGGACATGTTGTGCATGTAAATGATGCAACAACCCGCCAGATGGGAGGACTACTTGCACCTAGTAGAATTTTCCTACAACAATGGGTACTAGGAGTCAGTAAAGATGAGTCCCTTTGAAGCTTTGTATGGGCGGAAATTTTGCACCTCTATCAATTGGAGCAATCTCAAAAGCAAATTGATTCTTGGACCAGAAATGTTGGCCGAGATGGAATTGGAGGTAAGAAATATCAAAAAAAATTTAAGAGATGCACAAGACTGACAAAGATTGTATGCAGACAAGAAGAGGACATATCGATTATTTACAGTGGGCGATCATGTGTATGTAAGAATTAAACTGAAGAGGAGCATGCTAAGGTGGACCTGTTATGCCAAATTGGCTCCCCGATTCTGTGGACCTTTTCAGGTTTTCGAAAGGGCGGGGCCTATGGAATATCGGTTGGCTTTACTCATCCATATCAAAGTGCACAATGTGTTACATGTATCTTTAGTGAAGAGATATGTGCATGACCTGAAGCATGTTATTCATTGGAAAAGCATCTAGGTAGGTAAGATTAAAGATCTTAACTAGACGTACAAAATTTGTTATAAGAATCTAATTGGTTTCGAATGATGGCAGGTCAAACCAAACAGTGAATTTCTGGTCGAACCTCAACATATACTTGACCGGAGAGAAATCATGCTCTGGAGACGAGCCATCACCCAGGTTAAAGTGTAGTGGAAACACTTCAGCTCGGAAGAGACTACCTGGGAAGATGAAGGGTTCGTATGTGAGGCGTATCTAGAATTGTTTACCGAGTTGGAGTGAAACATCAGGGATGGTGTTTACTTACATGTGGGGAATTTGTGACTGCCAGTTTATGTGTTAACTAGTTGTTATGCTACTTTTATATTTGTTAAACAAACTGAAAACATTTTATTTTGTGTTCAAGGATTTCTTGAAAAATAAGGGTTAAATCTATTTTTTGAAAGATGAATTAATTATGGAATAGATATTTCATAAAATAAAATAGAAAAACAAAAAGTACTGATGGTAAATATATTCCTAGAACTGAGAGGTGGTTGGACAATTCAGATAGTTACATTTTCCTCTAAGGATAAAGGCACATACCAGAGAGGAAAAGGGGTTATTTTCTTAGAAAGGGAAAAGGGAAGAGAGAGAAAGGTTCTAGAGCTAGTTGTGATTGGTGGCATACTCTGTACTCCTAAGGGTTTCTAGAAAGGAAGACTGGACTTGGAGTCCTGAGGTCTCTTTAAAAAACATCTGTCAACCAACCTAACTCAGGAGGGGAGCATGAGGGAAGAGAATGACATAATCACCTCTCTTATGGTTGGGTGGATATCATCAATAGTGACCCATATAAGATAAGTATGCAGAGTTATTTATTTTAGATATTATTTATATAATTGGTTGAAAACAAGAACTCAATCTTACTGTGTAACTCCTAGAAAAATTAAAGATATGCATTGGATATAGGGAATAATAATTCCATTTCTTGTGTATATTCTATACTAGAAATTATATCTTGCAAATAATCTAATTATATGAAGTATTCAGATATATTTTTGTATATGTGCATGAGCAAAAGAAAGAGGTTACTGTACTTTAGATATAAATAAATATTTTTGAGGAACTATCGAAGAAAATAATTCAGTAAGAAAATAAATATTCCATGTAATGTAAATATTTTGGAATTCATATTTCCACAAGGTCACAGGATCCAAAAATAAAACAACCCAAATAATAGAGTTAAAAATCAGTAGCAAGAATCTAGAAGAGAACTATTAGACCTAAGTCCCAAAGAATGTGGAATCTAGGTAAGGTCGCTCTTCCTGAAGGCAACCTATACACGGACAGGAAACGATGGTCTGGCCATCATTGAAACCTGAAAATAAGAAAGAACTAATAACAACTACACTAGTACATTATATAATTTTTGTAGTCAAATAGTAACATTTATTATAAAATTAAGCATAAACAGGAATGCTGTGAGAATGACAAGCAAATGTATTTAGACGGAAACAAAGTAAAACTGTAAGTACATGAATAAACCAGTATATAAGAATCCATTGCACTCATACAAGAAAAGAAAAACTGGAGGAAACTTATTTTAAAACAAGACTATAAATTCATGCCCAGTTGAAGACTGGTGCCACACAAAATAGGCTTATTTCTGAATTCAAGCTAAAGAAGAAACAATGTTTTGTAAACATAAACATGAATATATGTAAAGGCAACATGAACCTACCTAGAATAGAATTTCCATTATCATAAATTAAAAGAACGACAGAAAATGCTTTAATTCAAATAGCACTGTAAGTATCGTTTACATTAAGATTTAAATAGTACATGCAAAACCCGTAGGTTATAGGAGTAACTTAGAACAATAGTTCATGGTGTAATGGCCACACTATAACAGGAATTCAGATAAGAAGCTTTGAAAAACATAAAGACTCGTATGGTGCCAAATGAAGCAAATCCGACCACTGAAACTACCGTGTAGAACTTGTCTAGCTGCTATCAGTTTGCACAAATCAGAAAGTAACACTTTGTTTAATTCCAAGCTAAGAATTGTGCTCTTGAAATCGGATAGGGAAATAAGCATGAAATACCCGTGAAAAAAACAAGTTTAAGAGGGTATTCATAGCCAGAGCCGAGACAGAGAACTTGAAAGGAATCGTGAAGTAAGGGCTACCTGCAATACAAAACAATACTGTACCATTAAAAGCTGAAACTGAGTTATAAAATGAGAACAATAATAATAGTGGTAAATACAACTAGAAGCGCTAGGTTGAAATAAAAATGAGCAATTACCTGTAGGATGGGGTCTCGTCCACAATATTTCGCTGGATGTGGAAACAAAACAAGAAAACCCCATCAGCTTCTTTGAAGAGTGGTAATGAAAAGCAAACCTAGATGTAAAGGAAAAAAATAAAGCTCCAGGGTTGGAGGTTACGTGCAGACCTGGAGAGAGACTACTCTGGGGTTGAAAGCGTGCAACCATGATCCAAAAACTTAGAGTAGATTTGTGGAAGAAAATAAAGGGTTTAATCCAAACCCGCGAAAATAATAGCACTCATGAAAAACATTAAAACCCTAGCACAACTTTGAAATATAAGTTATCCATTGAGAAAATAGGAAAGCCATATTAAATACCTGTAGACTCATAAGTGGGATACTTGGGAACCCAAAAGTGGAACACCTCTGAACACAGACTTCATGGAGGCAGAGCTTCAAAAGCTCTCAGCAGGCATAGAGGCGAAAATGAATCCAAAATAGTTAGAGCGCTGGGGGTAGTACCCTAAACAGTTTCAAGACTATCTCCAGCATTGATCATAAGGTTCAGATCGAAGGGTGAGGATTGAGATAGGTGGCTAGGCTAAATCTCAACAAGTCCTCTCCGTAGAGAATCATTAATTTCTAGATTGGAGTGGAGGATATGCCGTATAAAACGCGATCTTAAAAATCAATCCATCAAAAATTACAATTAGGAATAGTGTGTGGCACATTTCTAGCCCGATCATGGGTTACACGAGGGTCAAGAATTATTAATTTCAAAATCCATAGTAAAAACCAGGGTTAGAGCTACAACACACATTAACCAAATTACTTTAATAAACACACATAAACCATAGAAGTCATGTTTTAACATGGGTAAAAAAGAGTATGGTAGAAGATAGTTATATATATATATATATATATATATATATATATATATATATATATATATATATATATATATATATATATATATTAAATGATAGATGTTACAAAAAGTTAAACTTTAATGTAAGATATGGTTATTTTATTGGCAAAGGCATTAATGTTATTGTTTTAGAAAAATTTGTATAATTCCTTAAAGTTATTAACAAGACTCTCTTTACCATACATACCAAATTTCAATTCCAATACCAATTGGAATTCATTTGATCCTCAAAAAAATTCGACTACCTAAAATATAATTATTTTAAAATTAAACAAATAAAAAAATATGTTTTTAAATTCTATCTTCATCAACTAATTATTGCATCGAAACAAGTGAGTATGGGGTAGATCTCACATAAGAACTCAAACATGTAAAATTAAACATGTAAACCAAAATGTAAACTTAAACATAATGTTTAACATTTAAAATTTTTAATTTAAAAATATATCTAAATCTTATTATCTATAAATACAATGTAAATTTAAAATATAAATAGTGTTAGAAACACTCAAAATATAGCTATGGTAAATAAATAAAAATATAAATAAACTAGAGGTATGGTAAATAAATGAAATCTGGTTTTATACTTACTCGGAGAGGTATGGTAAAGAAATAAAACTACAAATAAAGTAAAGGTATGGTAAATAAATAAAACCTCTTTTTACATTTACTCCATAAACCTCTTTATATTTCAAAAAAACATAAATAAAAAAAAATGTTTTTATTTAGGTGTAGTCTATGGGAAAAATATCATTTTAATACCATGGGCTAAATACCATGACAAAAATACCATATTTTTAAAATAGGTATACTAAATAATTAAATATAAAATATGTATAAATATGTATGGTAAATAAATAAAAATATATAAAATAAGATTAGAAATCAACATCTAATTATATACCAGTCCTATGGGTCAAATACTATGGTAGATAAATAAAATATAAATAAACCATAGGTATGGTAAATAAATAAAACATCTTTTTATATATACTCCATAATACTATTTATATATGAGCCAAATTATTATTAATACCATGCCAAAAAAAAATTAGTAACCGTAATATTAATATTAAAAGATTAATATTAATATTAATTCTAATATTAAATTTAATAAAATTGGATCACTGAGGTTTGCATTTGAGTACACTACATGCATTGAATATCGCACATAAAGACTTATGTAAATGTAAATGTAAATGTAAAAGTAATGTCTAACATTTAACATTTAAAATTTATTTTAATTAATATATTTCTGGCCCTAATGAAAAATCATTGATGTCCCTAAATATGTAAATTTAACACATACAAAGTGTTGAATTGAATTTATGAGGAAGAATCTCTATGACACTGTGAAGAGTGAAATAATATTTATCGGAAATGTTTTTGGGTGTTGTTCGAATGTGAGACTAGCGAATGTCAGACCAAATTTGAACGGTTAAAAAAATTGTTGACTACTACTCCCATATTGAGGGTAGCTAACCCAAACAAGGAGTTTGAGGTTTGCACTGATGCATGCAAGGAAGGAGTGGGAGCAGTGTTGTCACAAGAAGGAAAATTCATTGGATATGAGTCAAGGAAACTAAATGATAATGAACATTGTTATTCCGCTTATGATCTAGAGCTAACCGCAGTAGTGCATACACCCAAGGTATGGAAGCAGTACTTGTTGGGAAAGAAGCTTGTGTTAAAAACATATCATAGCAGTTTGCATAGTTATTTTAAACAAGTTGATTTGAATGCACGTCAAGCAAGGTGGAATGCATTTATGAGTGAATTTGATTTCAAGATTCAGCATGTTAAAGGTAAGAAAAACCGTGTTGTTGATGCCTTAAGTAGAAAATTACATTATGTTTATGAACTCTAATTTAACCATGTGGAATTTAAGTTCCAGGAGTAGGTAAAGGAGGCAGCGGAAAAAAACCTTGAATATCAACTTTTATGGAAGCAAGCATATGAAGAAGAAAATCAGAGAAAAAAATCAGATTATAAGATTAATAACGATCAGCTTCTAACTTTTAGAGGGAAGATATACATCCAAAATCAACTGAGTTTAAAAGAGTTGATCGTGGATGAGTATCACCGAATCTCTTATTATTGACACCTTGGTTACCAGAAAATGCTAACATCAATTAGGAAAGCTTATTTTTGGCCTAGTATGCATAAAAACATTGTTGAATACTTGACTAAATGTCTAGAATGTCAATAGGTCAAGGTGGAACATCACTATCCAACATGTTTGTTGCATCCTATACCTATACAAGAATGAAAATGGTAGGTCATATCGTTGGATTTTATTACGGGCTTACCAAGATCGAAGAAACATAATGACTCTATAAAGGTGGTCATTGATCAGTTGATCAAAGTAGCTCACTGTATTCCAGTACATTTCAATTAAAAAATTGTGCATATTGTGGACATTTGTATGAGGCAAGTGTTCAGATTGCATGGAATTCTGAAAACAGTCGTCTCAGATCAAGATGTAAGGTTTGCTTCAGCCTTTTGGAAGGCAATGTTTACTGGTCCGGGCACACAAATCCAATTTAGCATAGTATACTATCCACAGATGGATGGATAGACTGAGCAGGTGAATCAAATCTTAGAAGACATGATATGCATGTATGTGATGCATCAACCCAGGAAGTGGGAAGATTATTTACATCTAGTAGAATTCGCCTACAATAATGGATATTAGTAATTTCTTAGGATGAGCCCCTTTGATGCCTTATATAGGAGGTATTGTTGAATGCCCATTAATTGGAGTAGTCCAGAGACCCGAAAATGTTGGCTGAAATACAGAAAGAAGTAAAGAAGATCCAAAAAAACCTAAAAGCTGCCTAGGACATGAAGAAGGTATATGCAGAATGAAAGAGGACATATTGAGATTTTGAAGTGGTTGATCATGTGTATGTGAAAATTATACCCAAGAAAACCACCTTAAGGTGAACTACCTACACCAAGTTGGCTCCGAGGTTCTGTGGACCTTTCCAAATTTTGGAAAGAGTGGGACCGATAGCCTATTGATTAGCTTTACCAAGTAACATACGGGTGCACCATGTGTTTCATGTATCAATATTGAAACGATATGTGCATGATCCAAATCATGTAATACATTGGAAAAACATTCAGGTAGGAATAAATTGGGTTATGGGATCTCTAAAGGAGATAAATATTATATTAACTAATTAAACACTTTTCTAGTTGCAAGTCAAACTATATGATGAATTTCTTGTAGATCCTAAATGTATTCTCGAGCCAAGAGAAATAACACTCCGAAGGCGATACATCACCCAAGTTAAAATGCAATGGAAGCACTTTGGCCCGGAAGAGGTTACTTGGGAAAACGAAGGATTTGTACGAGAGGCTTACCCATAACTTTTTTCTGGCATGGGGTAGAACATGAATGAAAATGTTTACCTTCAGTGGGGGAAGATGTAACACACGGATTAATTTCCTAAACTATTTTTAAATTATGCATTTAATATTTTAAGGTAAAATGGGATTAACAAGTAAATTAATCGAGTAATGAACATGATTTGTTTTCTTTTTGAATAAAGAATTTTTTATGGTGTGGCTTCCATAAAACTAATGGTAAATATTTGCAAGATTCCAGAGTAGTTAGACAGAAGTAGTTAAAGACAATTAACTTCTCCTATGAGGATAAAAAGGAACTCTGAGTGGTGAAAACGGGTCCTTTGGAATGTGAGGGAAGCCATAAGGCTTGAAGGTGAGACTGATCTAGAGTTGGTTGGAGCTAGTGGAACTCTGGAACCCGACACTAGAGAAAATACTAGACATAAGTCTTCAGGTCTACTCCAGCAACACTGCTAATTAAATCCTACTCTATTGAAGAGCACGGGGAGTGCTCACGAATCTAGCAGAGGCCAAGGCCTTTGATTCAAAATCCTACATAAATAAGTTAGCAACAATGGGGGAAAGAGGGGAGCCCATCACAACACCACAGGTTTGCTCATAAAACTCACCTTGAATACTGAAGAAAGTCGAGGTGAGGCAAAGGCTAACTAATTTAGAGGTGCCCTCATTAGAGATCTGTTTAATGACATCAACTACTTCGTGGATGGGGATTTTGGTGAACAAGGACACAACATCGAAGCTAACTAAAAGCTCACCAAGCTGCAACTTGATGTTCTTCCACTCCTTGATAAAGGAAGCCAAGTCTTTAACAAAGGAATCGGTTTGACCTACAAGGGGTTTAAGATTTAGGGTTAGGAATTTATCCAGATGATAAGAGGGACCACCTATTGTGTTAACAATAGGTCTTAAAGGGGCCCCCGAATTATGAATCTCTGGGAGACCATAGATTTGGGGGGTAAGGGGATTACTCTCAATAAAATTCTTAGAGAAAGGATTGAGAGAAGAATCTGACTTAACGGCAAAGGCAACATCCTTAGAAACTGATTTAAGGGGATTCTTTTTAAGCTTAACATAACTACCACTATTGGACAGTTGGTCGACCATCTTGCTAACATAATCTAACTTATCCATAATGACTATGGCCCCACCCTTGTCCACCTTAAGGATGAAAATGTCAGGGTTGTCCCTTAGGGTTTTGAGGGCAAGAAACGAAGGCTTACTTAAGTTTCTTTTGTGGGGCTTAGCCTTCTTAAGAATAATGGAGCAATCCTGCCTAATGGTCTCCTTAATATTTTCTGGAAATCCTTGATCCCATATTCGATGTTATAAATAATGTCATCACCAGGGATCTTCTTAGGGGTAAGAGCAAAATTAAGCCCTTTGTTGAAGAGACTGAATACAAAAGGATCAAAGGATAAAATTGAAATGTTAATAGCATTTTTATTATGACCATTAATATTAGAATGATTAATAAAAACACCATTCTTAATATTGTTATTATTGATAGAATTTCCTTGGTTAAAATTCTCATTAATATTATTATAATCCTTATTATCCTTATTGTAAGTAATTTTATTTTTATCATAATGCTTAATCTTGATTTTAATAATATTTACATTAATGTTTGATTTCTACATCCATTGGGCTTTTCAATTATCACTTAGGTTTCTCAATATAATATTTAACCATTATAACCTTTCAGCCCCCAACATTTATAATTGTACATACGCATTATTTGCAGATATTCCCCAATGCACCTACTACTACTTTTCATTTCCATTAATCCTTATGTTTGACCTATAGAGTGTTTTGGCTAATAATATGTTGGTATTAACCAAATATTTTATTTACACAAATTAATGATTTAATATAAATTCCATGACTTCTCCATAGGATAGTACGGTACAATTTGTATTCTATATAATACCAAAATATTTAATTACAGTTAAGTACCAGGAGCTACTATGTTATATAAGTTATTAATATAAGGATATAGTCATGTTGTATAAAAGTATACATGTCAGTATATAAGTATATATATATACAATGTAATATATTTGTTAGACGATATGATTAATAGTCACCATTTTTATATACACATATTCTCTATTCATGCAGTTCATTAATTTCCTTTCCTTAATGTGTGTAGATGCTTGTCTGGTGTATGGTGCAGTATCCAATTCAATATGTAGTAACTGAGTTTATCATGCATATACATTTATTTCTCTTTTAGATAAATATACAGTGTAGATTTATGAATTCCTCCAGTAATTTCAGTTCTATCTTTTTCTTTCTCTTGCTAATACAGGAATATTTAACTAAACAATATCATATATCCTTAGAGATAAGTATATATCTCTATTCCATTCCTACATATAACTTGTTTTTTAGAAATTTTTTTCTAATAAACTACACAGTTTGCTATCAAAATAATAAAACAACTAAATCTACAGCCATGTTAGTTTCCTGTGAGGTACCTAACCTCAAATCTAGACCCATCTCTGGGTTTTAGACATTCTGAGATTTGATCCTCACAAAGCATGTCTGTACAACAATATGTATTTTACGATTTATTCTATAGTAATATCTATTAAATGTACAAGCCAACAAAATATAATTATACTCATAATTTTTTCAAGTTTCTAACATAAAGTTAAACTTCAAATGTTTGCGTATTAACATGACCATTTGACGAATTTTCCTAATCATCACAACATTATAATTTAAATCAAATACCTTTCCAAATTAAATGTGTATACCTATTAGGTTTGACTATTTGCCTCCCAACCTTGGAGCTCTTTCTCCACAACTCACCCCTGAGCAGAGATATTTTTCTCCAGTGATAGACAACCCTTTGTCTATCCTAAAAAAACTTTTTTAAGCTTTATTTCCCTAGCCTGTTTTCCTTAACTACGTCAAGTTAATTCAGAATTATGTCTCCCTGTTTTCCTAGGCTTTTCCTCTATTTCTTCCATAAAGGTACTTTTAAAGCTAGCTTTTCTGCTTTCCAGCTTTATTCCACCTCTTCCCAATAGTTCCCTCTTTATTGGGGTAATTAGATATTTATGTCCAAATCTAATTTTAGTATCTTACTTTATTCCTTCCAAGGATTTATAGAAGTTTAGGAAAGTCTTAGAACCTTATCCATCCTCATGGATTGGGTTTTCAGATCTCTAATATTAATCTAGTCATTGCACATAACTTTCCATTTTATTTTATTAATTTAAAATAATAAAATAAATCCACATAAATGTTTTCAATTGGGGTCCACTGCACCCTTTTTAATTTGTTCACATGTCTAATAAAAGCATAGAAAACTGGAGATATTACAAAAAAATGATAGCTCACAACCTAGTTAAAAAACAAATATTCCTTTGATTAGTAGGGCTACCATAAAATTTATCTATCTATTTCTAAAAAACGTTGTTTCAATGAATATATCCATCAACCTTTACGCAAACCTCTAGTTAAATTTTATTTTAGGATAAATATAAGATCTATTAGTAGGTATTTAATTTGTGGTAAGCAATTTTTCTATATATTCTCTTTTTAGCTCAAACACATCACCCCTTAAAGAATTTCCATCTCCAAAATCATTAGAATTACCAATTTCTACCTCCAACAACAAGTCATTACTAGTCTATAGTCATCATTGAAGAATTGATCAAAATCCATCAATCTAGTTTCATTTCCATGTGGATCATAACTATCATAGAAGGGATAATCTTTAAAATAAACCAGCTATGATTTGGGATGAATACATGTTAGCTACCATTCAAAAAATTCAACATTTTTTATATATTTACTTGAATATATCCCTAATATTCGTGGTTTTCATGTCATTGTTTTGTTTGGATAGAAAGCAAGAGAATATGTTCTAAAATGAAGACGATTTAAACCACATAAGCACTCTACATACAGAGATGGTTTTACCACACAAGCGCTCTAAATATTCATTTAAAAAATGTTTAAATGCTCAATAATATAATCCAAAAATTTTCGATTAGCTTCCTCAGCATTGAAATCACAATATTCAAAAATATTGTGGGGTTGCACTTGTTGCAGATATGTGGCAATTATTTACTTCAAGATATCCCTCGTATTGCTAGTTTTCAAGTCACTATTTTGTTTGGATAGAAATCATGAGAATATGACAATGGGTTTAACCACAAGCACTATACATATTCATTTGAAATCTATGTTTATCCTCAATTATTTTATCCAAAATTACTTTTCGATTACACACCATACACCTCAAAAATTAATTTTCAATTACACGTCATACACCTCATAGGGGTCCACTATCACGTCATCAACTATAATGGCTAGGACGCATTGTTACTCATTTTCATTTTTATAAACCATTATAAAATGTTTAGCTAAATGCAGGGATGGTCCTAGTGTCTTTGGAAACCATGTATGTTATTTCTCCCATAAACTAAGGAATTTACAATAAATTAATTTGATATTTTATTGAATTTTTTTTTTAAGGATCAGAGAACCCAGTTAACATGGTTGAAAATTGGACATTATGGATATATGTTTCTTGTTATTCCAATTTAGGGCAAGTAATTATTACATATGTGCTATGAAATATTGCGACGAACAAAGTACTCCAAAGGAAAATGAATATACCTGGAAGAAAAACAAACAATGAAGCCTATTATATTGCATTTATAAAAGGGTTGGGAAAAACTAAGTATGGATCCAACAAAATTGTAGTTTTCAAAAATTTTGAACTTGTGAGAAACAAGATGAAAGGCATTTACCAAGTTAATAAGGAGAGGCTAAAATAACTGCATGGAAAATAAAACAATATTGTTAGACAATTTCAATCATTTAGTATAAGAAATTGTGCAAATGTTAATAGGATGTCTATGATCTATTGAATGGGGCGATGCCAATTTAATATTTTTGTTTCAAATATGAATTAGTGTTAAAAAATTTCTCTCCATCAAAATTTATTAATGGACATTGTAATATATCTTTGATATGTGTGTGTTTGTTTAGCTATAAATGTGTCGTTTTTAATGGCCATGTGTTTTTTTCAATTATATATCAAGTGTGCCCCGACTATGTAAGCACAACTTGGTGAACTTCATGTTTTAGAATATTTTGTATTTAATTTTCAAAATGTGCACTAAGTATGTAAGAAAAACTTGGTTAACTTCATGTTTAAAAAAAAAAATTATTTAATTTTCAAAATGTGCATGACTTCAACAAATTTTTGTTTAAATAGTCAAGTGATTTTTACACATAAATTTGTGCTTCAAGTTTTGTGTTTTACATTTGTGTTCAAGTTGTGGTCCAACATTTGCGTAAATGACATCAATTTTTTGAATTCTTTTGAAATCTTTTTATCTAGTTATTTTAAATAGAATTGTAAATGCATAAGGTAACTTTTTAAACATCATGTATCTAGATTTATTTGTAGATATCCATATATATAACAGATGATCATTTGCCAGGTGATTATTTGACACTTTAAACATCATGTATCTATGTATATGTAGATATCAATATATATCATTGATGATCATTCTCCACACAATTCTTCAAGGAAAACATCAATAGAGTCTCATGCATCTATGAGAGAGGGGGATCATGGATCAGGGGATGTCCATCATGTTCATGGTATTTATATTAAATTTGAAAGTTCTGAAATTATATTTGTATATAATACTATGCACATACATGTGTATACATGTATGGAATTGTTTTTTTATCAATTTAGTGAGTTAAATTTATTTTTAATGAATTTCATTTTTTAGGAGTTCGGAGGAAAATAGTATCTACTCAAGCAATGGATTTCCATGGTTCATGCAATCATGGTATGGTTAAGATATATATATATATATATATATATATATATATATATGGTAAATAATTTGAATCAAATATATGTATGTATGTACATACATTTATATATATTTTAATTTATTATAATTTCTATTTTATTTATGAAGCTTCACTCTCGTTGCGTGAGGGTGGTGGTGATACACATTCCCCTGGTGGCCAATTAATAGGTGCTAGCCAATCACGTGAGGGTGATGGTACACTTTCCACTGGTGGCCAATCAATGGGTGGTCATGCTGGTTCTCAACCATCTCCAGGTGGGAATTATGGTGCTCAACCATCTCAAGGTGTCTACCAATATCAATCTTATTATCATGATTATTATTTTGTTAAATTATTTAATATCAGATTTGATCACATGTTTTTTTATTTATACATAATTTTATATATTGAAGGAGAGGGTGAAAATGTTGCTCGAAAAAGACGTAGGCGAAATCGCGTAACAAAAGAATAAGGTTGTACACCAACCACAACTTATCCATTTGAAATTCTTGATTATTTACCTTAAGAAACAAACATCCAACAATGCAGATTAAGAAAAATGCAAAATCCCTTATTCAAAATTGAGAAAATATCTTTGGAGTTTGAAAATCCTTGTTAAGAGTTGAGAAAGCTTAGAAGTAGTTACACACTCTCTAAGCACTCTTGTATATGTTTACAAAAATCTTGGGCTAACCACTGATACCTTTGTAGAAATGATGAGGCAAAGAAAGGAAGCAACAATGGTTCTTGATACATGGGTTGATTTAAAAAAAAAAACTTACAAAACAAGTGGAAAAATCTATGTCTAATTTCAAAGAAAGGCTGAAAATAAATATGTTGAAGGTGAAATATTTCAAGCATCCTAATATAGCTCGCTATTTCTATGATAGGCACCTTGCATCCTATGAAAAAATACCATGGAATGTCAAGGTTTATGTTTATTTTGCAAAATTATTTTATGTTGAATCCTTTTTGCGAATGAAACCAAATTATAATGAACTTCCTTCTGAATTTTTTGGTCCTAGAAAAATTTAATTATGTGACCGTAAGTTCGCAAAGCGTGATTATGTTAACATATAATTAAATATTAATAGGTTCCACTTCCGTCTGGTATTTTTGGAATGGAGCCACCATCTTCTTCCCTATTATGAAATGTGCCAAATAATCCACTGTCACAGGTATTGAATTTTTCACTTTTGTATCAAGTTATAAATTGAAATGTAACTTTCATTAAAACATGAGATAGATCTTGAGTTATTTTACAGTTTAATCTTTTTTTCAGTTTTAGGTTTGTGGAGATGGTTTTTGTTCTCCAAATTTTCGAATTTTAAGATATATATATATATATATATATATAATTTAACATGTATATTGTATAACTTATCTAGGAGGATACATCGATGCAGGGCCAACATAAGGCAATGGAGGGGGAACTATATGGGGTATTGCATGAAATTTATTTATTTTTTTCATTTTTTTTTTATGAAGTTCTACATTCTCATTCTATTTTAAAATATTAAATTATAATTTTAATAACACATAAATTTCTTCCTTTTATATATATATATATATATATATATATGTTTGTGTGTGTGTGTGTGTGTGCAATTAGGGCCAACACGGGACAATGGAGGGGAAACTCACATTTTGTTTTTTCTTATGAGGTTCTATATTCTCATCCAAGTTTAAAAGATTAAATTTTAATTTTAATACATACATAAATTTACTATCCATGTACATATATGCAATTACAAACATTGTTAAGGTTCCCCATTCTTCAGATAAGAGCACAAAAAGGCTACTAGAAAATACATATTAGCCAAATTCTCTATATTGATGGAGAACATTTTTTTAATATAGTTTTTTTTATAGCACATGGTATATTTAATTTTCTATAGCCAAATTCTCTATATTGATGGAGAACATTTTTTTAATATATTTTTTTTCATAGCACGTGGTATATTTAATTTTCTATAACCTGATGCATGTAACATTTTACTTTCAACACTATTTTTATATCTAGTACACATGTTCTATAGATACTTTTATTGAAGCATATAAATTTAGGACATATTTTACATTTCACATAGTTGTTACATTTTTCATTTGACGTGTTATTATAATGTTAGTAGATGATACTATTATGTTTTATTTAACTTATGGTTTTGCCACTTGTTATTTAAAATGAAGCTACATTGAAATTTCAAATTACAAAATACACATGTGGTACATTATGCATTTGAACATGTGAATGTTATAATTACGTGTAGATGTATATTAAACATTTTACACGATCATGTGTCATTTAAAACTTTATCATAGATGCTTTTACATATTTAAGTTCATGAACATGTAAATGATTGAAGTACATTTGCATTTAGTTGATGTGTCATTTAAAACTTTATCATAGATGTTTTTACATATTTAAGTTCATGAACATGTAAATAGTTTAATTACATTTTCATTTAGTTGTTACATTTTGCATGTGATCACGTGTCGTTATAATGTTAACTTAGATGATAAGATTATGTTTTTTTTAACTTGTTTTCTTTCAAGTTTGTTATTTAAAATGAATCTAGATTGAAATTGAAAATTACAAAACACATGTGGTACATTATGCATTTGAAAATGTGGATGTTATAATTAGGTGTAGATTTGTATTAAAGGTGATATTTAGGTATATTTTGCATGATCATATGTCATTCAAAACTTTATCATAGATGTTTCTACATATTTAAGTTTAGGAATATGTAACAATGATTGAAGTACATTTTCATTTAGTTGTTACATTTTTCATGCTATCACATGTTGTTATAATTCATTAATTCAGATGATAATATTATGTTGTGTTTAACTTTCTGTTTTTTAAATTTTGTTATTTAAAATGAATCAAGATTGAAATTGAAAATTACAACACACATGGTGTATATTATGAATTTGAAAATGTGAATGTTATAATTAGGTGTAGATGTCTATTAAAGGTGATATTTAGGTTCATTTTTCATTTAATCATGTGAGATTGAAATTGCAAATTACAAAACACATGTGGTACATTATGAATTTGAAAATGTGAATGTTATAATTAGGTGTAGATGTCTATTAAAGGTGATATTTAGGTTCATTTTGCATTCAATCATGTGTCATTTAAAACAATAATAGATAGTTTTACATATTTAAGTTCAAGAATGATTGAATTACATTTGCATTTAGTTTTGACATTTTTCATGTTATCACATGTTATAATTTGTTAACTTGGATGATAAGATTATGTTTTGTTTAACTTGTTGGTTTGTCAAGTTTGTTATTTAAAATGAATATAGAATGAAATTTCAAATTACAAAACACATGTGGTACATTATGCATGTGAAAATGTGAATGTAAATGCTTTTAAATATTTAAGTTGATGTTTATGTAACAATTATTGAAGTACATTTGCATTTTTTTGTTACATTTTGCATGTGATCACATTTTGTAATAATTTGTTAACTTAGATGATAATTATGTTTTTTTTAACTTCTTGTTTTGTAAATTTTGTTATTTAGAATGAATCTATATTTAAATTGAAAATTACAAAACACATGTGGTACATTATGCATTGGAAAATGTGAATGTAATAATTAGATGTAGAAATCTATTAAAGGTGTTATTTAGGTACATTTTGCATGATCCTGTGTCATTTAAAACAATCATAGATGGTTTTACATATTTAAGTTAATGATTATGTAACAATGATTGAATTAGATTTGCATTTAGTTGTTACATTTTGCATGTGATCACATGTTGTTATAATTTGTTAACATAAATGATAAGATTATGTTTTGTTTTACTTGTTGTTTTATCAATTTTGTTATTTAAAATGCACCTAGATTCAAATTGCAACTTCAAAAACACATGTGGTACATTATGCATTTGAAATGTGAATGTCATAATTAGGTGTAGGTGTCTATTAAAGGTAATATTTAAGTAAATTTTTCATGATCAAGTGTCATTTAAGACAATCATATATGGTTTTACATATACGAGTACCTGAATATGTAACAATAATTGAAGTACGTTTGCATTTAATTATTACATTTTGCATGTGATCACATGTTGTTATAATTTGTTAACTTAGATGAAAATATTATGTTTTGTTTAAGTTGTTTTTTTAGTCAAGTTAGGTATTTGAAATGAATCTAGATTAAAATTGAAAATTACAAAACACATCTGGTACATTATGCATTTGAAAATGTGAATGTTATAATTTAGGTACATTTTTCATAATCATGTGTCATTTGAAAGAATAATATATGGTTTTACATATTTAAGTTGATGATTATGTAACAATGATTGAAGTACATTTGCATTTAGTTATTACATTTTGCATGTGATCACATGTTGTGTCATTTAAAAAAATCATATATGGTTTTCCATATTTAATTTCATGAATATGTAACAATGACTGAAGTAAATTTGCATTTAGTTCTTACATTTTGCATGTGATCACATGTTGTTATAATTTGTCAACTTAAGATGATAATATTATGTTTTGTTTAACTTGTTGTTTTCTCAAGTTTGTTATTTAAAATGAATCTATATTGAAATTGTAAATTACAAAACTCATGTGGTACATTATGCATTAAAAAATGTGAATGTTATAATTAGGTGTAGGTCTCTATTAAAGGTGATATTTAGGTATATTTTATAGGTGATATTTAGGTATTGCATTTAGTTCTTACATTTTGCATGTGATCACATGTTGTTATAATTTGTCAACTTAAGATGATAATATTATGTTTTGTTTAACTTGTTGTTTTCTCAAGTTTGTTATTTAAAATGAATCTATATGGAAATTGTAAATTACAAAACTCATGTGGTACATTATGCATTAAAAAATGTGAATGTTATAATTAGGTGTAGGTCTCTATTAAAGGTGATATTTAGGTATATTTTACAGGTGATATTTAGGTACATTTTACAGGTACCTTTTACATGATCACCTGTCATTTAAAACAATCATAACAATCATAGATGGTTTTAAATATTTAATTTGATGAATATGTAATAATGATTGAAGTACTTTGCTTCTAGTTGTTACATTTTTCATGTGATAACATGCTTTTATAATTTGTTAACTTAGATGATAAAATTATGTTTTTTTAACTTTTTGTTTTGTCAAATTTGTTATTTAAAATGAATGTAGATTGAAATTTCAAATTACAAAACACATGTGGTACATTATGCATTTTAAAATGAAAATGTTATAATTAGGTGTATATGTCTATTAAAGGTGATATTTATGTACATTTTTCATGGTTATGTGTCATTTAAAACAATCATATATGATTTTACATATTTAAGTTGATTAATATGTACAATTATTGAAGTACATTTGAATTTAGTTGTTACATTTTGCATGTGAACACATGTTGTTATAACTTGTTAACTTATATGATAGTATTATGTTTTTTTAAATTATTTTTTTGTCATGTTTGTTATTTAAAATGAATCTAGATTCAAATTGAAAATTAAAAAACAATGTGGTAGATTATGCATTTGAAAATGTGAATTTTATAATTAGGTGTAGATGTCTTTTAAAGGTGATATTTAGGTGCATTTTGCATGATCAGGTGTCATTTAAAACAATCATATATGGTTTTACATGTCTAAGTTGATGAATATGTAACAATCATTGAACTAAATTTTCATTTAGTTGTTAAATTTTTCATGTGATCACATGTTGTTATAATTTGTTAACTTAGATGATAAGATTATATTTTTTTTAACTTGTTGTTTTATCAAGATTGTTATATAAAATTATTCTAGAATGAAATTGAAAATTAAAAAACATATGTGGTACATTATGGATTTTAAATTGTGAATGTTATAATTACATGTAGATGTCTATTAAAGGTGATATTTAGGTACATTTTGCATGATGGTTTTACATATTTAAGTTCATGAATAGGTAACAATGGTTGAAGTACATTGGCATTTGGTTGTTAGATTATGAATTTGAAAATATGAATGTTATAATGAGGTGTAGATGTCTATTAAAGGTGATATTTAGGTACATTTTGCATGGTCATGTCTCATTTAAAACAATCTTATATGGTTTTACATATTTAAGTTGATGAATATGTAACAATCATTGAAGCACATTTGCATTTAGTAGTTACATTTTGCATGTGATCACATTTTGTTATAATTTTTTAACTTATATGATAATATTATGTTCTGTTTAGCTTGTTGTTTTGTTAAATTTTGTATTTAAAATGAATCTAGATTGAAATTTCAAATTACAAAACACGTGGTACATTATGCATTTGAAAACGTGAATGCTATAATAATGTGTAGATGTCTATTAAACGTGATATATAGGTATATTTTGCATTATCATGTGTCATTTAAAAAAATCATAGATGGATTTACATATTTAAGTTCATGAATGTGTAACAATGATTGAAATAAATTTTCATTTGGTTGTTACATTTTTCATGTGATCACATGTTGTCATATTCTGATATGTCTGAAACAATCATAAAATTTCAAAATTGCATTAAAAAATATGGTATACAACATTTTGAACTAATGTACATAGAAAGGCTACTATGGATATCAGTTGCTATAGTTAACTTTTAATATAGTAAAACTAGAAATTACAAAATGTAGTATAGATTTTGCATTTGAATGAATCTTATAATTTGATTTAGATACATCTAAAACAATCATAAATTAAAATTGCATTATCAAATATGATCTAGATACATACATTTTGCAATCATGACATAGAATTAACTAACATGTATTAAAAATTGCATTCATCTATGAAATCATTTAACGCCAGAAAGTGTAGATGTATGTATATAAAATAAATGTTGTGTGCATTCAAATACAATATTAATAGAATAAAATCCTCAATACACTTGTACATAATAGACAATATACATATAACTAAATTTATCTCAACACATTATTAAGAATGAAAAAATTAAGGGTGAACAAAAAGAAAGGCTGAAAATTTGTACTTGAACTGTAAGTTCTCAAAGATGAATCCAAGGAGAAGGAATTGTTGGGTAGTTCAATCAAAAAAATTCTAATGTAATGTCATCCTCAATGAGCCGTTCATGGTCATATTTTGAAATTTTCCATTTCTTAACATTCAATTTTTTCTTTGATTGATCTTCTATCAAATTTATGTGTGCTGCACACACCAAGTGACTATGTTGGCACCTTATGACATCAAGTTGATAGTCTTGAAAGTAAATAATACTTTCAGTTTGATGAGTTTGTTGGAAAAAATAACATTTCAGTATAACATACCCTCTTTCATATATAAACCCATTATCATCATATTTTTCCAGTAATTTTATCTTTCATTCAGTGCACTGCATCAAATAATACTTGACATTTTCTATGTTGTTAGCAAGTGCAACTATAGCAAAAAAATCTACTACACAATAAAACAAGTGTGCATAAATTTAGATCACAATTACCATCAAAAAATAACTTTAAAATTAACATGTGCTTGATTTTATTATCTATTTATAGATCTCTATCATTTGAAAGAAAAATGAAATGTTACCTTCTCTAAAAAGGTCAGAAATGTGATCAACTTCAGATGATACTATAGTCACCTTTGATTGCATCTCTTTAGATTTTGCAACTCATATTTTATACTTTGTATTTAGTTTTGTATGTTTCCATAATTTTACATACATATTGTTTTCACAAAAATCATTGGAATGTGTGTCCTCGATGCAAACATGACAAAAAAAAATCTTTTCTTTTATCAAATGCAAACAAATTTTTGTGCTCCTTTGATTTAATTGAATGAAACTTTTGAGTCCCTATTACTGTTACAATTTCATTTGCAATCCCTTTTACTGTTTCAATGTCATTTTCAATTGATGTTTCTACATGTTGGAGACCAATTTTCCAAAAAAACACATATGGAAAATTCAAAAAAAAATATAAATATCTAATTTAAAATACAATTTATATATGATAAAAGATAATCATTGGGATAAATAATGTTTAAAATCAGAAAATTAATAAAAATTAAATCATGCAAGTAAATTTGTATATGTGTACATGTAACTTCGTACTTCCCTTGGTGGGTTAGTCACATGGCTTACTGCATCAATGCACCATTGAACAAATTTTTCAACTGAGACAAGTTGGTATGTAGAGTAGTCCAATTGATATCTTCAAAGTGCTCAGTTTAAACATGCCCCTGCACCATCATGTTCTCCCTTTCCACGACCAGTCTTAAATAAATTCCAACAATGTTTAATGTGAGTTTTCATATGAAGAAAACACAACCAAAAGAATGTCTACGAAGATTTGAACTGACCTATGTATCCATATGACCATATCCAATTCGTATTGAATTTTATTCCACGACCTTTCAATGAGTCATAAATATTATCAAAATAATTTTGGACAAACTGTGTATCATGTGTATGATCATCGTTCATATAAAAGTGATATTCTTTAATAACATCTTGATTTTCAATTGTGCTTTCTATATGATGAACACTTTTTTAAAAATGTTTATATAGAATATGGACAAGAATAGGGACTTGGTTAGAATGATAATATTCACTTTGTATTTCATTTTGTGCAAAAAATGTGTAATTATGTGAAAAATAATTTATTGATAAAATAGTCCCTGGTGGAAAATTTTCACGATATTTTTTGAATTCCAAGTCCTGCCATTGAGCTCTATGGGAATGCTTGGTGTATTTATAAAATTATGCCTCAATCTCTATCACAAAAAAATCTTCTTTTTGTAAACCAATCCTTTTATTACTTGTAGTACTACTTGAACCAATCGGTGTATGAATATATTCATATCTCTTTCATTTCTCTTATTATGATGGATAATGATTGATCATTTATATCAACAAAATGTTTTCTCTAAAATAAAGTCAAATTTCCACAATGATCACATTTTTTACCACAAACACATTTATTTTGATAAAATAATTGATGACTTTCTCTTGCACATAGAATTTTGGATACAAAATTATGGATAGTGGAAGGAGGATGTGATTTTTTTCAAAAAAACTTACCAAAATTATGGAATGTTTCATACTATAGCTAAAATTCCAGATGATAACGACAACAAAAAGTGTCACATACAGTGATAAGTTTAACATACCACGGGCTTTGTTTCACAAAAGCACTGATTGACATTAATTCCACAATTTACTTCTATGAACTTATTGAAAAAATATATCTGAGAGATGTCCAAGATATGTTTTGCAAGTTCTTCATATTGATTTCGTGTTATTCTTCACCACATACCATCCCTTGATTTTGGTGTAACACGTGAATTTTCATCTAATATTCATATATTATTTTTTTAACATCTTATCCAAGTCTATCTTTGTATGGTTGCCTACAAATAATTGTCCAACAAGCGAGCCCATCATTTACATCTATTGGCAATCAAAATTATCGATGTTTGTGCAATGTTTTACGTGAGGACCCTAATGCTTCTGCCATTGATTTTTGCAAATCATTTTATTTATTTATTGAAGAAACCATTGGCATTTGTATTTCTCTACGTTTATCTAAATCAATTTTTTTTCTAGATCTTCTAATTGATTTTAAAGCACTATTTATATTTTGTATCACATTTTCCTTCTTTTTTTTAATATTTTGTTGATTTTTGAAAACCCAACAGAGTCGTAGCTTATTTTAATTTCTTTGATTTTAACACTTCTCAAAATTTAGGCTTCAACTTCCACTTTTTCATCTTTCAATAACATATCAATAATGTGCTTAATGTGATATTGTATAACACGGTCAGCTTTTTTATCTCCATATGTGTCAATGTCACCATTTTCTAACATCTCATTATCGATATTGATTTCATACGTACATATGAGAATTAAATGTACAAAATGGTTTTAAATATTCAATAAGTAATTAAATCAAAAAATATAGTTTGAATGAAATTGAAAAATTAATAAATATGTATAATTTCAATAATACACATGACATCTATATACATACTTGGTGATTCAATTTCTTCACTTGAATTTCTTTCAATATCTTCAACATCTCAAATAAATGGTTCATTATCTTTTTCACTTTGTTTTTCAATGTTTTCTATCTCATCATCAATGTTATGAGGAGTATCTCTCTCTGTTTACATTACAAAATAATTTTCAAATCAGCTCATCAAACAAAAATTATGTTCCACAATACAAGTTAGTTAAATTTTAAATATCATTTACAATATTTATATTTACATACATGCTTCAATTTCTACTTGAGGTTGATTTTCCATTTCAATATTTGAGCGTTCTTCTTTCCTTTTTTTTGTGATATTCTCTCTCGTATTCTCTACGATCCTCAATCCTTCTTGTTCAATCATATTTTCTCTTGTAATTTCTTAGATTTCCCATGATAATTCAATATGAAGCTCCAAAAATTTCCTTCAAAATCCTGCTAAAAAAACTCACTATCAAAATTTGGATAAAAAATCCCTTTAAAAATTCATCACAAAAACGTTAATTTCAAAAACATTCGCTTTAAAAATTCAACACAAAAGACTTACTTCAGCCAAAATCACTTACTAAAAAAAAATCACTCTGAAAAGCTAGCTAAAAAATTGTCTTTCAAAAAATAATCTCAAAAAACTTTCTTCAAAATCCTGCAAAAATTATTCACTTTAAAAATTTAGAAAAAAACTCATTTTAAAAAATCATCTCTAAAGACTTAGTTTCAAAAAACTCACTTTAAAAATTCCGCACAAAACATTTACTTCAAAAATTCCACAAAAAAATTGTTGTTTGTAAATGAAGCTCAAAACATTTCTTCCAAAATTCTGCAAAGAAAACCCACTATAAAAATCTAGAAAAAAACTCACTTTAAAAACTCATGACAAAAGAATTATTTGAGGCCAAAAAAATTACTCTAAAAAAAATTGTTCCAATAGAATGTCCTTTAAAAATTCAACCCAAAAAATTTCCTTTGAAAATTTAGCCCAAAACAATTCCTTTGAATATTAAGCCCACAAAATTTCTTTTGAACATTTAGCCCAAAAGATATCCTTTGAAAATTGAGCCCAAAAAATTTCCTTTGAAAATTCAACTGAAAAGATTTAGTATGAAAATTCAGCCTAAATGAAAAACGTTAGGTATAAAATATAAAATAATTATTAATATATTAATCGATTTATTGAATGATGTAAATAATAAAAACATAATATATAGTTATCAACGACTTATATCCATATTAATTTTGAAACTATTAAATATTGTTTATGTATATATTTATCAATAATTTAGAAAAACAAAATTTGGAATAGTGCAAACTTTTTAAGGAAGAAAGCTAATATGAAAGAAGGATGGAGATACAAATAAATTTAAGTGAGAACTATAGGTTCTAAAATGGTTCCAGCTAAAATAAATTTACTTTGGTTGATTTTTTTATCATTTTTATTTTCATCCTATGTTGTAACAATCACTTAATAAGAAACTTCTTTATGATTCAATATTAGATAAGAAATTGTATATAGAACATAAATAAAATTCACAATAGAAGACAACCGAGAACAAAATGTGGCATATATAATTTAAGACCAATGACCAAGGAAAAACCCACGATGTGAAAACCCAGCTAAATTATTCTTCTATTAGAAATTAGTTGTTCAACAAAGATATGAAGTACAATGAGGGATCAAGATAATGACTAAGTTTACCAAAATATGAATAAGTTTTAGCATGAAGATCACCAGTATAAGTAGCATATGCACACACTAGATCAACCTTCCCTTGAAATGAATTAACAATAAAGCACTCAATCAACCTTGGATTTCCATGTTCTCATCTTACTCTCACAGTCTCTCTCTCACAATCTTGTTCAAATATCTTGAAATCTTTCTGAAGTTTAAATTCTTATTTCACAATGCACAAGTAGTGAGGAGAAAGAATGAGGAACATATATATAGGAGGAGAAATGAATCCATACCATAATGGCAAGTAACTCACATGCACATAGGGAGAGTAACATATTCCCATTTAGGAAATGTAACTCATTCCATTAAGGAGATACACATGACTTTGTAACTTATGCTTTTAAGAAAGAGTGTAACATATGCATTAAAGAGTGCATAAGATGAATAATTTATGACATGATTTTATTGAGTGTAAGAGAGTGTAAGACGAATATTCCATGCCAATAATGAGAGTGTAATAGAAAATTATTGAGAGCCATGATTGAGTGTATTGAAATTCATTTTAGTTATAATGTTGATAATAATATCATTAATATGATCATAATAATATTTATGATAAAGTATTAAGCCGATATTGTAAGTATTCACTTGTCAACACATGACAAGGGTATCACACAACCAAGTCTCACCTCTTCTTGGGGGGATCCAGTTGTCAACACATGACAAGGATATTTCACAACCAAGGCTCATCATCTGTGATGACCCTCTTTAGGAAGGGTCACATCTGTTAGTCCAAGATAATCTCTCAATACGAATAACTTCCATTTCAAGAAAGGCTTGTTAACCATGTTAGCTATATGATTGTAAATCACAATATGATGGAGCCTCATTGCTCCTATATACACCATATTCTAGATATAGTTAGATTTTATCTCAATGTGCTTGCACTTGTCATGGAATAAGATAGTTTCTACAAGTTGAATAATCTCACTCTTATTGTCACAGTATATTACTATCATATCTAGTACATGCTCAAAAAACTCTCCAAAGAGCTTCCTTATACATACTATCTCATAGTTATCCATGGTAGCAACAATGTCCTTGGCTTCAACCATGCTAAGGGATACATACTTATATTTTCTTCTCATAAAATATATTATGGAAGATCCCAAGCTAAATCATCATTAAGATATGCTTTTTGTATCATCAAAATTACTAGCCTAAATAAAATTACAATACCCATGTAGTCTTCCATCTCAAACAATATATTTCAATAGAATATTGATGTTCCAATGCAATTATCTCACCACATGGTTTCAAACAATAAAATTTTCTTGATATAGTTTAATCATATATTTTCTAAGAGTATTGATCACAAAATATATCATTTGTCTATTGTTCACTAATAACATCAATGTTTCAATCAGCTATTGATACTCAGAAGGAATTTCCAAATCAATATCGGTAGCTTCAACACATAGCTTCTTGAAGTTCATATCCATTGGATTAGTCATGGATTTACATTTTTTCATACAAAATGTTTCTAGTCGCTTGACAACATATTTGACTTGAGAAATGAAAATCGTACCAGGTTTCTTCCATACTTCAAGACCAAGAAAGTAGTGCATTACATGAAATATATCATTTCAAATTCATAAACTAACTCCTTCTTACAATGAAGGGTAAGGTGTCTCAACCTATAAAGAATAATTCATCAATATATAATACCAAAATCAAAGGCATACCTTGGACTATTTTGAAGTACATATTTGGATCAACATTGCTTCTAGTAAAGCCAAGCTTCATCAAGAAGCTATCGGTGCAGGCATGCCAAGATCTTTGAGCGTGCTTCAAATCATAAAGATATTTATTTTGTATATACACATGATTTTTTGGGTCATTTATTTCAAAGCCTTGTGCTTGCTTCAAAAATACTTCTTCCTTAAGGGAGCGATGTAGAAAATCATTCTTCACATCCATTTAGTGAAGGGACCATCCTTCGTTAGAAGTTAGATTCACAATAGATCACATGGTTTTATAATGAACAATAGGTGCAAAGATTTCATCATATTCTATTCCCAATTTTTCAGATAACTCTTTGGCCACAAATATACCTTTATATTTTTCAATACTACCATCAGAAACATGTTGAATTTTATAAAAACCCTTTAAAAGGCATAATATATTTACCTTGGGGTCTTCTAAGAACTTTATATACATCATTATGAATAATGGACTGATATTCTTTAGCCACTACATATTTCCACACTTCAACCTTCACAAATTCTTCAAAATTTCATGGTTCACCTTCGATAACGGTTCCCATGGCTACAACATATATATAGAACTAACATGGTTTCGTCCTTTCTCTAAAGGTTCCTCTGGGAGAAACATATTTATCAACATCCTGATGGGTGTCACGAATCCATAAATGATGCAGGAGCATCCAGCTCTGAGGAGACAGAAAACGATTGACTGTCTCAAGGGACACCAAATTACACGTATTACTGGACAGGTTGTTAAACTTGTTTTTTTATTATTATTATTTTCTTCATTAGTCAGAAATTAGATAAAGACAGTAGGACCAGGGTTATGGAATGTTTTAATTTAGCAGTTAGTTAGCAGTTGTTTATCTCCTTTTAAAAGAAACTGGCTAAACAGTTAGACAGATTCTGGTTGAACAGTTCAACCGAAAACAAGAAACTGATTACCCTTGCAAGCATTTAAACAGAGAAAAGATAAGTTGTAGGGTTCGAATCTCCAGCCAAAGAAGACAAGAAGAATGACAGTCTTTCTGTAATGAAAAATATTTGTCAACTTAAATCCACAGCAAACTATTTTATGCATTGAATTCCTGTGTTCATTTTTTATTGTTATTACTGATGTACATTGTAATTGGAAAATAGCTAAGAAATGAAGACATTGCAAATAGAAATGCATTGTAACCAATAGAACAAAGAACTGAATTCATTCCAGATAACTATGTATTGTAACCCCAAGACCAGAGGTTGAAACCCTCGTAGACAGAGAGTATTTTCAGCGTAAGGAGAAGCCATAGCTGTCCAGGACAAAGACAGAGTTTGCGCAAGAAGAGAAAGAAGGTCACAACACACAAGGACCAAATTTTCCAGCGAAAAGAATAAAGAACAACCAGTCACCATTAACAACATTCACCAATGAATTTCTAGGTAAAGCATACAATCCCATAGAATCATTTGAAAAGAATCAGAGTCTCTTTAAAGCAAACAAGAGTCGTTTTATTCAAATAAACTGTAAACCCACTGTCCATTACAAACAAAGAGTGCACAGAAGGGTTTCTGAGCTGAGCAAACAGTGCTCACATGACGGAAAACTGTGAAACCCATTCTAACTAAAATAGAACGTACAAAGAAATTTTCGTGCCATGGAATGAAAGAGCAGAGTTTGGTAAAAACGACCCATGAGACCGTAACCACAAAAAGAGCGGGAACCAGGAACAAACAAAACCCTATTACGAGGCTAATGACAGACTCATGGTTAAAACGACCCTACCCGTTTGGTTGAATCAGGCCGGTTTTGTTTTTGCTTCTTGAAATTGCAGAGAGTGAACCCTTGGTGGCCAGCAACCCTGGGTAACCTGCACGAACAGAGGAGAAAGCAGGTTAGAAGTTGGAAGTGCCAGAACCTGGAAGGAGAAGACGAGAATACATTGCAATAGGAACGAAACCAGAGACATCATAACGAAACCAAAGACATCATAACGTTTTACCTGTGATTGGAGAGGCGGCGTTGCGAGAGGAGGCCGAAATTGACAGCCAGAACCTGATAACAAGGAGCAGAGTACATAAGAGTCTGAGAAATGTGCAGAATAAGTTAAAGCATGGAAAATTAACTTACCTCAAATGCGGAAATGGTCGAATGATCCGAGCCATAAGCGTGGAGGTGAAGGACCGTCCTGTCACACCCAAAGGAACAGTTACAAAACCAGAGTAAACAAACCTACAAACCCATTACATTCCAGAGCAACAAGGTCGACTTAGTTCGACTAAAAAAAATAGTCATACCATAAGCAAAGAACATGAAATCGACAGGGTTGTCGTTCTCAGTAAGGACCTCGTCGCACAGAACAACAAACTGGGAGGCATCAACATAACCTCGGCAGAGCAGAACGGAGAACCCGCAGCACAAATGAAAAAATGAAAGTAACAGTAGATCGAGGGTAGGGTTTGTCAAAAGGCGGGAGGTGACCGGATCGAGAAGATCGACAGGTGGCGCCAAGGACCAACGAAAAGGACGGTAAATAATTGAAGTGAGATTGCAAGTTGGATCCGATCCACGAATTTCCGGATCTTATTTAATATAACAACGCAAAAACCGAAATGTTAATAATAACATTAATGTGTGTATTAACCCATAGTTTGAGAAGATAAGTGGGACCTGTAACCTATCACGGTTACCAACAAGTTTTGATTTAATATTACACACATTTGGAGGGCTGGGCTATCAAAAGTGGTATCGGAGCGGGTTTGCTGAATAGAAAAAAATGGAGGTTGGCAGAAGAGGAAGAGGAAGAGGAAGAGCAGTCTGAAGGGTAGCAGAAGAGGGACTACGTGAGGAGATTCACATTTTGCGTGAAATATTGACAGCAATGGAAGTTGGGGGAAGGAGAAACCCAGCAGATGATAGTGATGAAGATGTGGCAGAACCGGAAGATGAGTTCGAAGGGGTGACACTTGAACTCAGGTTATTAAAATCAGTTTTTCTATCCAGTCATAAGCCGAAGCACGAGCTTTCCACTTATGACGGAAGTTTGTCTGCAGATGTATTACTGGACTGGGTAAGTGAAGTAAACAAGTATTTTGAGTTTGAGGAAACTAGTGAGGACAAGCAGGTGAAGTTCGCTGCCACAAAGTTGAAAGGACATGCGTCCCTGTGGTGGGATAGCGTTCAGGCCGAAAGGAAAAGGCTACACAAACAACCTATAAAGAAGTGGACCAGGATGGAGGCAAAGCTGAAGGAGAAGTTTCTGCCAAAAGACTATCAGATTATGTTGTACAGGCAGGTACAGAACTTGAAGCAAAGGGGAATGACTGTTAAGGAATATACAGAAGAATTTTATAAGTTGAATCTGCGGGCAGGGTATATGGAAGATACCCCAGAAAAGACAACAAGATTCGTGAATGGGTTGAGAGGGGAGATACTGGATGAAATCGGTATCCTCTCACCCAAAAATTTAGACGAAGCATACCAGTTTTCTCTAAAGGCAGAGGAAAAAATAAACATGAAGCAGAATGCAAGAAGAGGAGGTGGATCTGGCAGAGGAAAGGGAAAGGCCTTTGGCAGAGGCAGAGGTATAGGTTCAAGTGAAGAAGGCAGTAGTTCCAAATATGCAGGAACAACAAAAAAGGACAACAGCACTAGAGGAGGACGACCAGCCCAGCGAGGGAGAGGAAATGGTCGGGGCAGAGGAGCTCTCCAGTGCTATCGGTGCCAGAAGTGGGGGAACAAGTCGTATGACTATCCTGAAGGTGAACCAGCAGGTGGGAGAGGAGATTATGTTGCCCAGTCGGAGGAAGCCAAGGCATTGCCTCAGGAAGTGGAGAACACACCAGAGACAGGTGAAGCCTTGGTGCTGAATAAGGTGTTGTTAAAACCAGCAAAAGAAATTGCAGAACCTGCCCAATGGAAGGCTTTGTTCCGAACAGTTTGCAAGTCACAGGGTAAGTGCTGCAAGCTGATCATTGACAGCGGATGTACCGATAATTTGGTGGCTACGGAGATGGTGGAGAAATTGGGATTGAAAAAGCTGAAACATCCCACTCCCTACAAGGTGTCGTGGCTGCAAAAAGGACATCAACTGTTAGTTGATGAACAGTGTGAGGTGGAGTTCCAGATAGGCAGGTACAAGGACAAAATTATCTGCGATGTTATGCCAATGGATGTCTGTCATATACTGCTAGGAAGGCCCTGGCAGTTTGACAGAAGCGTAGTTCATGATGGGAAAACAAACTGTTATAAGTTTTTCAAAGATGGGATCAAGGACACGCTTGTACCCATTAAAGAGGAAAGTACAACAGAGACCAGTGGAGTAAAAGTGCTACTGATGGGCGGAAAAGAATTTCTAAAATAGATTGAAGACAATGATGTAAATTTTGATGTTGTAAGAAGACCAAAGACAGTGATACTGCACACACAGATTTCAGACTTACCCGAGGAAATCCAAAACATGTTGCAGGATTTTGGAGATATCGTAGTGGACGATCTTCCGGATGAACTACTCCCCAGGAGAGGTATCAGTCATTGTATTGACTTTATACCAGGGGCTAGTCTGTCGAATAAAGCAGCTTATTGCATGAGTCCTAAGGACAACGAAGAAATTAGGAAGCAGGTTCAGGAGTTGTTGGATAAAGGGTTGATTAGAGAGAGCATGAGCCCTTGTGCAGTTCCGACAGTTTTGGCCCCAAAGAAGGGAGGCAAGTGGCGAATGTGCACAGATTCCAGAGCCATTAATAAAATTACTATCAGGTACAGATTTCCATTGCCGAGAATGGACGATATAATGGACTGTTTGAGTGGGGCAGCTTATTTTTCAAAGATTGATTTGAAGAGTGGATATCACCAGATCCGAATTCGGGAAGGAGACGAGTGGAAGACAAATTTCAAGACAAATGAAGGGCTGTACGAGTGGCTGGTGATGCCATTTGGGCTGAGTAACGCTCCTAGTACTTTCATGCGCTTGATGAATGAAGTACTGAAAGAATTCATTGGGAAGTCTGTAATTGTTTACTTAGATGACATACTGATTTTCAGTAAAACCAAAGAGGAACATTTCAGGCATGTTCGAAGTGTGTTGAGGAAGTTGCAACAAAATAAGTTGCTGATAAATCTGAAAAAGTGTACTTTTTTTCAGCGGGAGTTAGTGTACCTGGGTTTTGTAATTGCAGAAAATGAACTAAAGATGGACCCAGAAAAGGTGGCAGCTATAGTTAGCTGGCCTTCCCCAAAGAGTTTATTTGAAGTCCAAAGTTTTCACGGACTAGCAAGTTTTTACAGGAAATTCATCAGGAATTTCAGTGAAATTTGCGCACCCATGCTAGATACAATCAAGAAGGCAAATCAGCCTTTTCACTGGACCGAAGCAGCGGAGAACAGTTTTCAGACTTTAAAAAGGAAGATCACAGAAAGGCCAATATTGAGGCTGCCTGACTTCAAAAAACTTTTTCAAGTTCATTGTGATGCCAGTGGTACAGCCATTGGGGCAGTGCTTAGTCAGGAGGATAGACCAGTCGCGTATTTCAGTGAAAAGCTGAACGAGAGTAGACAAAAGTACTCAACTTATGACAAGGA
The DNA here is from genome assembly GCA_034641835.2 of Pinus albicaulis. Lineage (NCBI taxonomy): Eukaryota > Viridiplantae > Streptophyta > Pinopsida > Pinales > Pinaceae > Pinus > Pinus albicaulis. The sequence continues at coordinate 204,169,056 of CM076572.1, read as the reverse complement.
GTTCTACGCAATTATACAAGCGTTAAAGCATTGGAGACATTACCTGTTAGGTAATGAGTTTGTTTTATTTTCAGATAATTCTGCATTACAGTACATTATGCAGCAACATAAATTGAACCATAAGCATGCAGAATGGGTTGAGTATCTTCAAAGTTTCACGTTTGTGCTGAAACATATTAGTGGGCAGGCGAACAAGGTGTCAGATGCGCTGAGTAGGAGGACCCTACTCTTACAGGAAAGTACAATGCAGGTTTTGGGCTTTGAGCACCTAAGGGAACTGTATCAAATAGATGCAGATTTTAAGGAGGCCTATGAGGCCTGCCAAAACCCTCTGTTGAGAAACAATAGTCCATGGTTGGACTACAATTTATAGGAAGGATTACTATTTAAGGGAGGACAGTTATGTATTCCCGACTGTTCTATGAGAGAGAACACTATTCGGGAAAATCACAGTGGGGGTCTAGCCGGACATTTCAGTATAGACAAGACATTTTCGCAGGTTGAGCATTTTTATTTTTTGCCAAAGTTGCGACAGGACGTACAGAGGTACGTAAGCAGATGTAAGATATGTCAACTGGTAAAGGGTCACAGTCAGAATACAGGTCTTTATTTTCCATTACCCATTCCGAGCAGACCGTGGGACTCCGTCAGCTTGGATTTTGTTTTGGGTTTGCCTAAGACACAGCGGGGTTTCGATTCAGTAATGGTAGTGGTGGATAGGTTTTCAAAGATGGCACACTTTATACCTTGCAGGAAAACCAGTGATGCTACTCACGTAGCACATTTTTTTTTTATAGAGATCGTCAGACTACATGGTCTACCAAGATCCATCATTTCCGACAGGGATGTAAAGTTCACCGGAAATTTTTGGCGAACCCTGTGGAAGAAGTTGGACACTTAGTTGCAGTTCAGCTCCGCTTACCACCCACAAACCGAAGGGCAAACTAAAGTGGTGAACAGGAGTCTGGGAAATCTGCTACGAAGCTTAATAGGCGAAAATTCACGGATGTGGGACCGCGTGCTTGCTCAGGCGGAATTCGCATATAACGATTCACCTAATCGCAGCACCGGTTATAGTCCCTTCCAGATCTTGTACGGCATGAATCCACGCGGAGTGCATGAATTGCGAGATTTAGGAAAACTTGAAAAACGAAGTGCTGATGGGGAAGATTTCGCCCAAGCCATGAGCGACTTACATGAGCAGGTAAAGCTGAAGTTGCAGGATAGCAGTCAAAAGTATAAGCAGCAAGCTGATTCAAAGCGACGGGAAGTTCAGTTTAATGTCGGAGATGAAGTCCTTGCACACTTGCGCAAGGAACGGTTTCCAAAACGGGAATATAATAAGCTGAAGTATAAAAATATCGGCCCCTGCAAGATCATTCGCAAGTTTTCTAAAAATGCCTATGAGCTACAGTTGCCACCAGGGATAGGTATTTCTCCCATTTTTAACGTGGCAGATCTATTCCCTTATGTTGCTGATCCTGAAGATAGCGCAACAGTGAAGCCAACACGGGACACCAGTTATGAGGAAAGTTCGTGGATGAGACAGATGCCTATGGCACAACCCCTTGAGATCGAGAGGATCCTCGACACACAGGTAGCCAGGCGCACACGCAGGAAGGAATATCTGCGGTACTTAGTGAAGTGGAAGGATCGTCTGATTGAGGACAGTTCGTGGCTCGACACGACGCAGATACAGAAAACAGGTTATTCTGTCGACGACCTCATGGAACGGAGCCATGACTTTTTGCCACCCCGGGAGCCTGATGCAGGAGCATCCAGCTCCGAGGAGACAGAAAACGGTTGACTGTCTCAAGGGACACCAAATTACACGTATTACTGGACAGGTTTTTAAACTTGTTTTTTTATTATTATTATTTTCTTCATTAGTCAAAAATTAGATAAAGACAGTAGGACCAGGGTTATGGAATGTTTTAATTTAGCAGTTAGTTAGCAGTTGTTTATCTCCTTTTAAAAGAAACTGGCTAAACAGTTAGACAGATTCTGGTTGAACAGTTCAACCGAAAACAAGAAACTGATTACCCTTGCAAGCATTTAAACAGAGAAAAGATAAGTTGTAGGGTTCGAATCTCCAGCCAGAGAAGACAAGAAGAATGACATTCTTTCTGTAATGAAAAATATTTGTCAACTTAAATCCACAGCAAACTATTTTATGCATTGAATTCCTATGTTCATTTTTTATTGTTATTACTGATGTACATTGTAATTGGAAAATAGCTAAGAGTTGAAACCATTGCAAATAGAAATGCATTGTAACCAATAGAACAGAGAACTGAATTCATTCCAGATAACTATGTACTGTAACCCCAAGACCAGAGGTTGAAACCCTCGCAGACAGAGAGTATATTCAGCGTAAGGAGAAGCCATAGCTGTCCAGGACAAAGAAAGAGTTTGCGCAAGAAGAGAACGAAGGTCACAGCACACAAGGACCAAATTTTCCAGCGAAAAGAATAAAGAACAGCCAGTCACCATTAACAACATTCACCAACAAATTTCCAGGTAAAGCATACAATCCCATAGAATCATTTGAAAAGAATCAGAGTCTCTTTAAAGCAAACAAGAGTCGTTTTATTCAAATAAATTGTAAACCCACTGTCCATTACAAAAAAAGTGTGCACAGAAGGGTTTCTGAGCCGAGCAAACAGTGCTCACATGACGGCCAACTGTGAAACCCATTCTAACTAAAATAGAACGTACAAAGAAATTTTCGTGCCATAGAATGACAGAGCAGAGTTTGGTAAAAACGACCCATGAGACCGTAACCACAAAAAGAGCGGGAACCAGGAACCAACAAAACCCTATTACGAGGCTAATGACAAACTCATGGTCGGAACGACCCTACCCGTTTGGTTGAATCAGGCCGGTTTTGTTTTTGCTTCTTGAAATTGTAGAGAGTGAACCCTTGGTGGCCAGCAACCCTGGGTAACCTGCACGAATAGAGGAGAAAGCGAGTTAGAAGTTGGAAGTGCCAGAACCTGGAAGGATAAGACGAGAATAAATTGCAATAGGAACGAAACCACAGACATCATAACGTTTTACCTGTGATTGGAGAGGCGGCGTTGCGAGAGGAGGCCGAAATTGACAGCCAGAACCTGATAACAAGGAGCAGAGTACATGAGAGTCTGAGAAATGTGCAGAGTAAGTTAAAGCATGGAAAATTAACTTACCTCAGATGCGGAAATGGTCGAATGATCTGAGCCATAAGCGTGGAGCCGAAGGACCGTCCTGTCACACCCAAAGGAACAGTTACAAAACCAAAGTAAACAAACCTACAAACCCATTACAGTCCAGAGCAACAGGGTCGACTTAGTTCAACTAAAAAAAACAGTCATACCATAAGAAAAGAACATGAAATCGACGGGGTTGTCATTCTCAGTAAGGACCTCGTCGCACAGAACAACAAACCAGGAGGCATCAACATAACCTCGGCAGAGTAGAACGGAGAACTCGCAGCACAAATGAACAAGTGAAAGTGACAGTAGATCGAGGGTAGGGTTTGTCAAAAGGCGGGAGGTGACCGGATCGAGAAGATCGACAGGTGGCGCCAAGGACCAATGAAAAGGATGGTAAATAATTGAAGTGAGATTGCAAGTTGGATCCAATCCACGGATTTCCGGATCTTATTTAATATAACAACGCAAAAACCGAAATGTTAATAATAACATTAATGTGTGTATTAACCCATAGTTTGAGAAGATAAGTGGGACCTGTAACCTATCACGGTTACCAACAAGTTTTGATTTAATATTATGCACAGTTGGAGGGCTGGGCTATCAATAAAGGTCTCCTTTTAGCAGGAGGATGACATGGATGAGGATCCATGGGTTCATCAATGGGATCAATTTTGGGCTTAGGATTTTCTTGTATCTCAAATGCACCATCTTGACTATAAAAATTAGCAAGAGGAAGAGGAGTGTCTATTTCCTTTCCAAGAGCTCATCTTCATCAAATTTCACATCTCTGCTAAACTTAATATTTAATTTTCCACATACAAATATTTTAGAAGCTTTAGAATTTTAATAATAACAAACAAATATACCTTTCTTACCTGAAGCTTCTAACTTGTTCATCTTTTCTAATGGCACATCGAAGTAGATAGGGCAGCCAAAGATCCTTAAGTGACCAACCTCAAATTTTTCACCTCGAAAGCCATCTAATGGAGTATTTTTATATAGGAAATGGGGAGGAGATCCATTTTTAACATAGAAAACAATGTTAGCAACTTATCTCCATAGAAATTTTGGTAGATTTTGATCATGCAACATAACTTTGACTAGCTCCATGATAGTTGTATTATTTGTCTTAGCCACACGATTTTGTTTTGGGTTATACATTATTATCGTCTATTTCATGATTCTATATTCCTTATGTACATCTTCATCTCTTTTCCACTTCATGTCCACTCAGTTCATCAGATGGCTTGAAATCTTCCTTAATCTTGATACAAAGGACTTTTCTCTCTCATTCATCTTTAATCTATCTATTGATCCCAGAACAAGAGAAAGATCAATAGTATAAAAGTAAATAGACATAATGAAAGTATACCTAGTAATGAGGCATGTCTTTATTTATTTTCTAGATGTGAGAGTGGCTCCTTCATTATCCTTTCACCAACTCCCTCTTTGAATTTACTCTTGTTGCATTATTTTTCACCCTGATGATCTTCCATATATGTTTATCCTTGATAAAAACCTCCTCAAGAAGTTAGTGAAATTATAATTCAAATAATCATGCACAAATAATAAGAAATGATATATAAATATAAATCTAAACAAGATAAATGACACAAAGAAATAACATAAGACTTGAAATACTTATTTTTTAACAGGGATTAAAGGAAGTTGTTAGCTTCCTCATTATCCAACCTCTATAAGCTACCACTATACATCAGCCATATGTAATTGCCAGAAGAAATACATCTTTTTGAACTCCACTTGGAAAAATCCATCATAATCCACTCTAATCTCAGGGATTTCAAAAACCATCTTTCTCACATGAGGTAATTCTTTATAGCGTAGATGGGTGAATTTTTAGTTTCAATGTTTATATTAATGGTTACTTATCATGAATCAATGCATGGATAGGTACTCCCTTGATTTTATAAATATATTCAAATATTGATCCAGAAGTGGAGTCATGCAATAATAATTATACATGTTGACTTCATTGTCCCAGATGATATTATTTATAATCTATCATTGATTGTTGTAAAATAGGTTAGTTTATGAAACTGTCATTCTATAATTTGCAAAAGTCACGTTTCTTACCTACAAACACTATTGTTAGTAAAATATAATATCAAAATTACCAAAAATCTTAATATTATGACCTTTTTCATATAATCTGAGAGAGTTAAAATACCCTTATCTTCCACATTCAATTTCTAGCATTTGTTCTTTCATAACATTCTATGCAATATATTTATTTCCAAGAAAACACTTTCTTGCACATGCATAAATTAAAACTACTCCTTACTTTTTTATGCAGCAACAAGTTCTACAACAACAACTATTAAACACATGCAACACCTTAATTACTAGCTTCAAAATTATTATTATATCTTGGGTTTATTTAAATCTTGGAATAATGGTAGCAGTAAAATTTCAACCTCAAAATTTAAGCAGTAAGTTTCAACAACATTCAACAGTAAAAGTTTCGCACTAAAATTCAACAGTAAAATTTAAGCAATAAATTTAAGTAGTAAAATTTTAACAGTATGTAAGGAGAAACAAATAAGATTTCAACAATAAGGAAGGAGTGACAACTCTTATCTTCTTGGGATTCTCTTCATCAAAGCTAGAATACCATGTTGAAAATTTTATTTTCTATGATGCAACAATCACTTATTACAAAATTATATATGTTGAAATATTAGATAAGAAATTGTAGATAGAACATAAATCAAATTCACAATAGAAGAAAAAAAAATAATTTTCATCCAATGAGAAGGGAAAAACACACAAGGGAAAAACCCAACTATATTTTTCTTCTATTATAAATAAATTGTTTTTAATATATATATATAGAGAGAGAGAGAGAGAGAGAGATCAATAGAATGAGTAAGTTCACCCAAATATAAACAATTTGTTGTATGAATATCACTGGTAGTAGACACATATGCACAAACTAAATCAATCTTGGCTCACCAACTTCTGCTCTTACTCTGCAAGTCTCTCTCTCACAATGTTCTTCAACTCTCTCCAACTCCTTCTTAAGTTCGAATTCTTCTTTCACAATGCATAAGTAGTGAGGGGAGAAATCGTGAGGAACATATATGTAGGATGAGAAACCAATCCATACCATAAAGGAGGAGTAACTCACATGAAAATATGGAGAGTAAGATATTGCCATTTAGGACATGTAACTCATGCCATTATGTAGGAATGCATACCTTTGTAACTTCTACTTTTAAGAGACTGTGACATATTCATTAAGGAGTGCATAAGAAGAATATTTTATGACATGCTTTATTGAGTGTAAGAGGGTGTAAGAGAACCTCTTTTTTCATGTTTTAATGAGTGTAAGAGTTTATACGAGAATTAATGAGAGTCTAAGAGGAATATGACATGCCAATAATGCGAGTGTAAGAGAAGATTATTGAGATCCATGATTGAGTGTCTTCAAATTCTTTTTAATAATAATAATATTGTTATTATAATGAGGATAATAATAATATTCATAATATAATATTAAGTCAAGATTGAACTATTATGATTAATTAATGTTAAAAAGTGATTTTACATCAATAATACTTGATTACAAATTTATGCAAGGTGATTTACTATCTCAAGAAATTCTTATTTTAGACTTTCTATTTTTAGAAACCCTATTTTTTAGACTATATAAATTCATCCATGAGCTGCCAATTTTCAACAATAATACAACCTTTATTTTTTTGTATTTTTTTTGTGGGGTTTCCTTTGTATTTGTTTGTGCAATCCACCAACTCCTAGTTAGTAGCCTAGTGTTTTTGTACTTGTAATACTCAAGGAATAAATTTTCTACTTTGTAAAATACCTTAAGTAGTTTCACACAAGAATGATTTAAGAATATGTTTAATAAAAAAATTTCAATAGAAACATTAAAATTTTGATTTGTGATAAAAAACTATGTTGGTAGAAAATTAAAATTAATATTTCTATAAAATTCAAAATATTTTAATATAACTAATGAAAAAATATAACCGAAGAAGGCATTGTACATATAATATAATTAGATGTATATTGGCATATGAATACACACACATATGGAATAAATTCACGAATACTTGGACATTGCATCATATAATAAGAAAGAGGGTAAACTACAAACTAAATTGATTATAGATTAATGAATTTTCAGCATATAGTGTGTTTTGCAAGAAAAACTAAATATTTAGAGAAAATAGATGAAATGGATTTGTGTAACATACGTAAAGAGAGAAAGATGGAAGGAAATTATGTAATTATGTAAATAAATATTTGAATCAGTTTTGAAAAATATTCTCAATAAACAGACATTATCATATTCAAAACTAGATGTAATATTCACTTACCTCTTTAAGGGGAAACCTACCAAATACAATAATATTTACTTGAAAACCAATTAATATATTATATTATTAAATATATATCCAAAGCCTTAGCCACCTAATCAAAATTCATTAATGATGCATAAAAAACTAACTATTGGACCTTCTTTAATGAAGACAATGACATTTATTGATTTTAGACACTAAAACCTCATAGGGAAATATTTAATAAAGTTGGCCATCATTAAATTAAGTAACCATCTATTTAACTGACTAGGAGAGTTAGGGTGAGAATTTAATATGCCCTTCCACTAACAATGAAATTTTTTCCTTAAGGGTGGAGGTGGGGAAAGTGGTGGAGACTCTTTCCTAGTTACCATATTTCTTATTCAGGTTGTGCATCATTCAATTGTATCAAAAATTCCTTGACCTGAAATAAAAAACATGATGCTTGTGATTGTTTAAAACCACCTTAGGTTGCCAGAAAATTTAACCCTCCTTGTCCATTTTGTCAAGGTTGTTTTGAAATCCATAGCTAGATCCAACCAATTTCTTCAAGCAGGAAACATGTAATATCAGTTAGAGCTCAAAATGATATGTATAGTTAATTTGTAGGCCAATACACCTTTTTGATAGTATATGGTCCATAACAGTTAATAATTGACCTATGGTAGAATTCCTTGTCATTGAGTTAGATCTATTTATAGTGTTCGAGACATAATAATACCAAATACCATATTTCGAAATTACACTCAAAGTGATTTTGATTAACCTAATCCTTTACTGAGTTATGATCCATTCTTAAATGTATTTGACATTATGAAGAATGTAATCATGGATTATTAAGGTGTTGTCTGTCACCAGAACCCCATGAGATCATTGACTAAGGTAGTTCTCTATAGACAAACTCAAGCGGCATCGCCTTAATAACAACTTGATAGGAAATATTATACAACCATTCAATTAGGGGTAACAACCAGACTCATTTGGCATGGCATTTCAAAGAAAAAAAATGTGAAATAAAGGTTTAAACATTCAATAACTACTTCTACCTAGCCATTATTTTGGGTAGATATGTTGTATTGAGATTCAATTGGGAACATTCAAGCAGAAACAAGTCCTACTATAAAACCAATTGGAGGTGGGATCATGACTAGTCAAAATGGATTTAGTCATGTTGTGCTATTTGAAAATATTATTTATAAACACGGGCTATTACTTACGCATTTAATGGGTGTTTCAAGGAACAAAAACAAGTATATCTAGAAAGGTAATTAATAAAAACTATTATCACTAAATCATTGTATTATTTTGATAACCTTGTAATGGAATCGATATAAATGTTAGATCACACAATCGTAGGAATCTATAGTGGTTGGAAGGATTGTAGAATATTTACTTTATACACATTTTTTTGTTGGAAATATCGCATTTTTTAGAAAGGCATGGATTTCCTTCTTCATGCCTTCCTAAAACAATGGATACTTTATTATGGTATATGTTTTCTAAAACCTCGAGCTACCCGATATTATTGAGGAGTGTATTTCAAGTAATGAGTTGGATCTATGTGAAGAATCCCAAACCAAACAAGTATAACCTTTATATAATAGTTCATCATCTTGTGAAATGTAACCTAGGTATGCTTTTCATATGATATATAGCTAGTGGATCCTGTGCATTATATTGGCATCTATTGATCGTTACTTAATTACATCTTATATCCAATTATATACTAGGGAATATAAGGAAACTAAAGACCCTATAATCACTTTTCTTATAAAGAGAGCATCAACCAACACATTTTCTGATCCATTCTTGTAGATAATCTCATATTCATAGTATAATAATTTTGTAATCCATTTTTTCTACATTGAGAATGGTTAACATATATATGAAGAAACATTGAAATTATTGATGGTATATTTTAATTAATAAATGAGTATCCATCATTTAATGATGGAACATATCATGAACGTGAAGAATAAACAACATTTATTTCTCATTTGTGGAATTTCCCAAGATTTTATCACATAATTTCCAACTAGAAAAAGTGGGTGGGAATCACTCTTGCATTAGCACAACTCTAATTCCTCTTCCCAACATGTGACATTATTGGAAAAACTTTTACTAAAGTTAAGGATGCTCAGTGTTGGTGTCAAAGTATGAATGATATTATTCAATATGGGATGCATTTGGTTATTGCAAGGCTAACATGAAAATTATATGTAGGTAACAATTACACAATTCTGTATCAATGAATAATTCAATAGACTATGCTAAACAACAACCAACTGTAACAACAATTAAAATGATAACATCAATCAATTGTAATAGCGACCAGATTCAAAGAATTAAGATTCATGTTATTAATATTCACATCAATCAAATTAAATATTTACAGCAATAAAGGACATATGTGATACAATAAAAGAAACTAACACACATTAATTTAACAACACATGGTTAGGAGAGCGAGCCGAACTCCCTAATTAGGGCTATGATAGAATCACAAACTCAAGAAGAGATCAAAAAGGAGAATTGCATTAAATTGAAATGGCTTAACAAAGTATTTTTACAGACTCTGAATTATCTCATAATCTAACCTCTTCTCCATAGCTCTGTAACCTCTCTTATACAAATTATTACATTGACAGTTTATGAAATTACGACAATTGTTTGCCTATATTTACATAATGGTTGTGATAAAAAAAACTGAATGAAAAATATAGGAGAGAGATAAATCTAAATTTTTTCCACCATTGCAGTTGCTATCCAAAGATAGTGCTTCCACTTAACGCTTTTCCCCGGAATTAAAAACTTGGTCATCCAGCCTCCAAATATTCAAGAATGATGGAGTTAAAGCAAGCCACTTTGGTAATAATCCCCTACGACTATGCTTCATTGATTAAGTGATTCATAAATACATGAAAAGAGGTATACTTGTGTCGTTTAGGAAATAGATTGATTTTTAATTATAAAAATGAGGAAGGGAAATAGGATTAAAAATAAAGTAAAGTATGCAAGTTTAGCTCCCAAAATCTCCCCCAAACTATTCTTCATGCATGTTTGCATGTAGCTTGTCACCTACGCAAGTCTGGGTTAGAGTGGTTGTGATCAGTGTCAAGCTGAGAAAGATCACATTTCCCATCCATTTATGTTCTTGGAGGTTTATACCCATCTGTCATGAGGACTTATTTACACCAATCATAATTTACACTATAGGTCAAAGTGTGATGATCCGCAGGAATCCAGATAATGGAAAATTTTAATCTCAAACCCATCCATCGGACCCCATAAGTGTATATGCAAGAAATATAAAATGGTAGTATTTCTAATTCCTATGTGAAATTAGGAGCCCCAAAAGGTTCTTGTATCCTAACAGTTGATGATGATAGCATCCATCTTTCTTGGCAGTTGTCTCGAGCCTCGTCCTGACAAGTGGCCACTTGTTTTGTGTATAAATTAGTGCACCACTGGTGAGTTTCCAACATCTATTCTTTTCATCCCTCAAGCTTTGAAAAAGTAGAATGCTCATTGAAAATATTGACAGCCTAACCATTTTCCCTTCGAAGGACAAGTGGCTTAGTAGCTTGACTTTATTCGAATGTGTCGAAGGATTTCTTCCACTTAACCTGGTTAATTGTATAGGAATTAAAGGCTCTTAATTGAACATCTCCTACATACAAAACAAGTTTGAATGTCTAATCGGTACTCAGGAAGTAATCATGCATATACACTTTTCACATCAAGTGCTTATTCAAAATCATGAATTCTCATGATGTGCAGAAACTATATATGGTCTTCTATCTCATGCCTGACCTCATTACAAATACTTTCCAAACAAAAGAGAAGATATTGTTCATGAAGAAACATAGAATGGTTGTGAGGAGGGGGTCAAGAAGCCATTACCTATTGTACAAAAGTGAACAGCTCTTCTTTATTAGCCTTAAGAATTCACAACTTCTCTTCTAATTCTTCGATATTCTTCTGTTTCTCACTCTTTTGCCTCCCTCTCTCCATATGTTCTATGTAGCTAGTGATGATTTGTACATCTTGTTAACGAACCATTTTCACTTCTTCCTAGTGGGTTTTCAAAGTGATTATCCCTTATTTAAGACAAGACGCAACAGCCCGCCACTTGTTAATTTCTGTGGCCAAAAAGAATTCTCGGGCCTCAAATAAATATTCAATGGGATAAGTTTGTGTAGTTGCAGCAATTGTAGGATTATCCTCTTTCTAAATCACTGATGGAATGGCTCCGACCCTGGATTTTGTAGCATTTTTCCTGTGCCTCTTTGCTTTATTCTATAAACATAGTACCCTTTTCCTCAATTTAAGATTTTCTATTTCTTCATTAAATTGGGACTGGTAGCTTTCTTTAAGAGTGACATCATTTTTGTAGATTTTTCAATGATTTCTTGTTTGAAAATGACTTCCTCTACTCGTCTTGTCACTGGTGCGAGATATGGTGGATTATTGTCAACAAATGTATCGACCGGCTCCTCCTTTACCCTGACTTCTTTCATTTGTTCCTCAATTTCAGAAGTTACCCCTTCAATTTCTTTTTCATGTCTTGCGACCTCTTCATTTCATTCCTTGGGTCCTATGACCTCTTTGTTTCCCCTTGGTGGCTCTAGAATCACTATGGTGGGTGGTGTAGTATCCCTGACATCCTTCCTTTGCATCGGTTTTGTCATAAGGTCGTGTCCTTTAGGTCTAAGAACTATTTTTAACCCTTGCGGGTCAGCTTCAGCAAGAACATTCTCTTCTAGTGGCACCAGAGGGGTGGAATCAACTATTAATTTTTCGTCATGTTCTCTGATCGACACCGGTTCTTCGAGAATATTTATACTCGAATTTCGAGCCTATTTGACCAATCGATCCCTGACCTCCAATGAGACATCACAAACCCTTCTATTTCAAATGTTATTATGTATATATTGGAAGGGTAAAAAAACAAAAACACATTATCGACATATTTTTGCACCTCTAGGTGAAAATGATAGTTGAAAATTAATTCCTATATATGAAATTTCAAGGACTACCATAACTCTCAGATAATTCTTTAAAGGGTGCTAGCTCAGTGGAAAAGCGCCTTCTTTATAAGCAGGAGGTCGGTGGTTTGATTCCACTATCTCCTAATATGAATTAATCAAATGATATTGTAGTTTATTTTTAATTAAATACTTTTAATATTGGTTTATTTCAATGGCGAGATATTTTCTACATTCATTATTTTATATTGTCTCTAAAGAGACAAAAGTGTTGTGTATTTTATTCAAATGCAACTTTTTATTCTCTAGAGAGACAATAATTAGGATCAAAGACATTGTCTCTTTAAAGACAATATGTCTTTGATCCGAACTATTGTCTCTAGAGAGACAAAACTGAAATTGTCTCTCAAGAGACAAAAATGAAATTACCTCTCGAGAGACAAAAATATGTGTGCTATATATTGTGTTTATAGAGACAATATTTTAATACAATTTAATTTGAGACGTCTACTTAAAGAAAATATTTAAGACAATACACATGTTTTCTTTTGTCTCAAGAAATACTTTCCTAAAACCCCCTTTGTATTCTAGTGATTTCTTTTCTTAATGGTATAGTTTCATCACACAACTTTAAAAATTGAATTGGAATAATTGAAATATTTAATGAATTTTATATTAGTATTCACTCCTTAACTTCATCTAAATATCATTAAAGAAAAGTTGTAATAAATACAGTAGATCCTTTTATGGGTGTGGGTTATAAAATCATATAATTTAAAATTTTGGTTAACTAACCCAAATTTTGTATGCAAAGTAAAAAATAAATAAATATATGCCACATTAGAAAATATATATGTATATGGAAGTGTAAATAAAGTTAGCAGAACTAAATTAGTAAATGTGATTGGGATAGACTTTATAAACATTTGTTAACTAAATTAATAATAGTTAGATGTATAACAACCTTGATATAAATCTCGAGTATAGTTGACAATTACACAATTCCGTATCAATCACCAATTTAATAAGACTCAATTGTTACCTAATATTTTAAAGATAATATTAAAATATAAATATCTTAAACCTAAATATTAAATATAATATTAAAACCTACATTAAAATCCAAAAAAAAAAAACTAAAACATAGAAACCTGAAAAGTAAAACAAGAAAGTAAATGCCTAATCATTTTCATAATGTTGGACTAAATACTTAAATATTTCCATAATGTTGAACTAAATACTTAAATAGCTTAAAATGATGATCGATCCCTCTTTTTAATTTCATTTGAAATATCTCATTGCATGTTATTAAATGTTCAATGCTTGCAATAGTGCTGAATATTGCTAATCTCTTCCAATCGTTTTTCAATACTGACATTATTATTTTGGTTTTTTTGGTATTGATTTGGTGTCATCATAGCCAAATTTTCCAATTTTTCTTTATGTTGCAGGTTTTCTTTATGCTAAAAGTATCCTAATTCTCTCTCTCTAGTTCAAAAACCTATAAAAATCATCACTAAATTTATGAAGTTGATTATTATTCTCGATAGTTTACACTATCACGGTTGTTTTAAAATGCCAACACTCCCATGTTTTCCAGCTCTCAGGTGTCGCTGTCATAAAATTGACATCAAACCCATCCCCGAGAAGATTAATGTACTAATTAATGTTGATAACCATTGGGGGTCCAAATGGAATAGGTGGGTGAACACCAATATCCACGTAGATCATTCATGCCCCCTTAGGAATCAATGGTCCCCATTACGTTGAGTTCCTCCATTAGATGAGGCAAATTCTGCTGAACTTGGTATTGGATTTCTCGAAGATGTCATGGAAATGATGGCGGATCTGCTAGATGCATTCAATAAATTTGGTTTCTTAATTAGAATCAGATAGTATATGTGTGGATTTTGTCTCTGTGGTCACATGAGGTATGGTAATATCAAGAAGTGGTGCATGTGGGGCTAAATCAATGGAGTGCTTGACCTGATAGTGTTGAGGAACCTATGTGGGTGAGGAGAAAATCTCCTCGTATTCCTCCATGAATTTTTCCATCTGCTGCTATCGTGCATGGGATCCGTGTTTCGAGGTTGTGGCTACAATCTTCTTCTTGCCTTGTGGGTGAATTGTAATGCAAATAAATTTCCTTGTTTGGGAAATAAGCTTACTAAGTTCTTTTGCAGTAGTCAAAGAGATGGCAGGAGGTGGTACTACATTTGGTATCCTGTACAATTTATTTCCCAAAGTAAAAACAACGGAACGAGGCCTAGACTCTTAGACAACATGTCCCTTCAAGAAGTATGGTTGGCCCAATAATACATCAAACACTTCAAGAGGATAAACATCACAGAATACCTCATCTGTGAATGGTGTGATGTTGTACAGGAGGTGACACTAATGGCGAATGCGAAGATCTCTTACTTGGATGAGCAATGCGATGGTATACAATTTTGGGTGTGATATGGTCGATAGGCAAAGCCACTTCATGACGTGTGCTGAAATGAGGTTCTTTAGGCTTCCACTATTGATAAGGAATTGCAATGGCGAACCCTTCACCCACATCTGTGAATGGAAGAGGTGTTCCCCCTCCTCTGGATCCTCAGGATCCTTCCTTTGGATCTTGGTGGTGGCAAAAATGACACTGAGATCCACATCAATGATGTGATTCCATTTTTCATTTCCCTTGTATGGTTCTGACTCAGGATCAGAACATGCATCTGATTTGGGTGCCTTCAATTAGGACACCAATGATTGTTTGGCCTGACACTTTTTTGTACAATGAGTGGGGTTGTTATGAAATTCACACCACTTCCTTGTGTATTTATTTTGATTTTTGGTGTTGTTTTGAGTCACTCCGCTTTGGATTTTACCCTTGTTCTATAGTTCGGGGCCGCCTTTACCTGGCTTCAGATTCACAAATCCAAAGTCTCGCTTCTTCTGCTTAAATTTATGCTCGATCTTGGCAGCATTTTGATATGCCATGCCAAGAAAGATAATGTCGAGGAACTCCATTTCCTCTTAAATGTATCTCTGCAGAAAACTGCGGTATTTTAGCACCACATTTTTCTCTGAATCTTTGATACCCAACTTTGTGCTCAGGGTATGGAACAAATTTGTCAGCTCATTGAAATCTTGGTCCCTTTTTTGTCACAACATAGTCCATTATATGTACATGTCCTCATAGCTCCTCATGAGATAATATTGTTCCTTGATGGCGTCTCATAAAGTATTCCAAGTGGATACGGATGAGAACAGAGAGGGTTCCCCCTCGTCCTATTTCTCATAATAGGTTTCCCATCAGTCCTTGACATGGCGGGTGGCTTTGAGGAGTGCAAAAAAAATCTTCTCCTAATCGGAGTATTCATGAAACAAGAAGTATCCTTATACTATAGTCAAACATCTATTTATGTCATCTACATCTCTTTGGCCATAAAATATGGGAATGTCAAATTTTACTTCTACCTTAAAAGGATTTGTGCCTCTACAGTGGATGTTGGATGCATATGCACCGTCCATGGGTAGTTGTTGAAGGATCTAGGCAATGTTATCCATCATCGTGTTCTTTTGTTTTTCAAAGGCCTCCTCAAGAAAAAAATTTATAGGATATCCTACTACCTCATCTTTCTTCTCATCCCTCATGTGTGTCCGTCAAGGTTTGTGATGCAAATATTGAAAAGGTTCAACCAGATTGAGCCCTAAATCCTTATACCCCAGCCTTGTTGGGGACATGAAAAGAAGGATCAAGAAAGAGAATACTGCTCTGATACCACTGATAAAAATTGATACAGGAACACAAAATAATACACATGTAACCATAAATACAAATATGCAGTGGAAATAACACTTCATTTGATTAACATCAAAGAACTAAAATTTGTTTATAAAGAGAATGGAAATAAACTAGCTAGGGTGTTGGTAGCTTATCTCTAAGAAGAGATGTGATGGTTACAACCCTCTGAATTGTGTTACAATGAGGCTTGAAGGCCTATTTATTGTTGAGAAACAATAGAAAATGGTAAACATCCGAAAACCTAACCCTAGCAGATGAAGCGCCAAAACTGTGGGCCTCGTTTGGGTAAATTGGCACATCAATATTCCCAGGGACGTAATTTTGGCTTAGGATGTCCGTTTTATGCTCTCAATACCTCGTTATAAATATCTATCCAAGGAATACAACTTTGGACGCGACCAATATCAAAGGAAATTCCATATTCCTCCCAATTTCCCCCAAAAATGTCATTTAGGGCCTCAAAATGACTATGGAAGTTCAGGACCCGAAAAAACTACTAAAAATAGTAAGTTGTGCTAAAACTAAAAATTTGACAAAACCTATGGTGGGGGTCTAAATGGAATAGGTGGGTGACCACCAATATCCACCTAGATCAAATTATATGAAAATGAAAGTTGGAAACGTAAACCATTTAAAGCTTTAGCTCAAGAGGTTGTAGTAAATAGTATACATTGTCTCTCTTGCTCTCTAGTATTAATAGGTTGAATTAATATAACACAAAAATCAATATACATTGTCAATATTTGTTTCTTCTTGCATTTAAATTAATGCACATTGTTAATTCAATCACTTTGACATTAATGTACCATCATATACCCAATTACATCAAATTAGAAATCAACATCTACACTGAAATCAATGCATGTAATGCAATCAATCAAATAATATTATAAAACAATTTCTACACCGAAATCAATGCATCTAATGTAAGCAATCAAATACGATTAGAAATTAGCATCTACACTCAAATCAATACATCTAGTGCAAGTAAGAAAATAGGATTAGGAAACAACATTTACACTAAAATCAATGCATTTAGTGCAATAAATCAAATAGGATTAGAAATCACTATCTATAGTGAAATCAATGCATTTAGTTCAAGCAATAAAATAGGATTAGAATTCATCTACATTGAAATTAATGCTCCTAGTGCAAGTAATGGAGGGAGATTAGAAAACAACTTCTATACTGAAGCCAATGGATCTAATGCAAGTAATCAAATAGGATTAGAAATCATAATCTACACTCAAATCAATGCATCTAATGCAACTAAGTAAATATGATTAGAAAAAAAAATCTGCCCTAGAATCAATGCATTCAATGCAAGAAATCAAATAGGATTAGAAAGCACCATCTACATTGAGATCAATGAATTTAGTGAAATAAATTAGATAGGAAATGCAAGCAATCAAATATAATTAGAAATCAACATCTACATTGAAGTAAATGCATATAGTGCAAGAAATTAAATAGATTAGAAATCGCATCTAGGTTGAAATCAATGCAATTAGTGCATGAAATTAAATAGGATTAGAAATGTTGTACATTGAAATCAATGCATCTAGTGCAAGAAATCGAACAGAAATAGAGATCACAATTTGAACTTAAAGTAATGCATCTAGTACAAGAAATCTTCTTCCCTCTCTCCTCACTCCATATATATATATATATATATATATATATATCTCCATATTTCTCTCCTTCTTTGTCTCTCTATCTCACCCCCCAAACACACATGCTCTCTCACTCCATATCTATCAATCTCTTCATCCCTCCCTCCCTCTCTCCATATCTCTCTTATTCACTTTCTTCACCTTCCATCTATATCTATATCAACCACTTCTCTCCCTCTCCCTCGCTTCTATCTCTCTTTCCTCCTAGTGTCCTCTCTCCCTCTCCATCTTCCTTATCGCTCCCCATGTCTCTCTCTCCACATTTTTATCTATATTCCTTTATCCTTAACTTCTTCCCCCTCTCCCTACAACTCAATTTCTCTTTCTCTCCCTCTCGCCACTCTCTCACATCCTCTCACTTACTTCCCCTCTCTCTCTCTCCACCCTCCAACTTTTTTACCATATCCATCTCCCTCTCCTCCTCAATCCTTCTCTCCCCCCTTGTCTCCATATCTCCTTCTTTGTCTTTTTATCTCACCCCAAAATATACATACACACTTTCCATCTCTCCCTTGTCACTCCATCTCTCTCTGCATCTCTCCCTTAACACTCCCTCACTCTCTCCACTTCTCACTCTATATGTCTTTCTTCTTCCCCCTCTCTCCCTCCAACTTCGTCTCTATATCCCTCTCTCTCTTGTCTTGTCTCTTGTCCTTCCCGTCTCTCCTTTTCTCTCCTACCTCCCTCTTTGTTCCCCCATATCTCTCCCTCTCTCTCTCTCCCCCCTCCATCCAGTCCTCCCACTATCTCCCACCCTCTCTCCTTATCACTCTTCCCCCTCCATATTTTTGTATCCCTCCCCCTCTCTTACCATTCTTTACTTCTCATCATCCTCTCCCTATATCTCTCTTCATTCCTCATGTACCCTCTCCTTTATATTATCTCCATCTCTCCCTTGTCACTACCCCTATCTCTCCACCTGTATCAATATATGTCTATGTTCTTCCTTCCCATATATATCTAGAGTTAATATATATCATGTTATATTAATATATATTATAATATAAAAAATTAATACTGTATTAATCCAAAATTATTAAATCTAATAATATTAATATTATAATATATTAATATGAATATTAAATATTATAATAATAATAATAATGCTAATGTTTTTTTTTTATGGTATTAATAATAATTTTTCTCATGTTATTTGGACCATAGGGTTCATGAGTCGGAAAAGTAAACATATTTTTTATTTTTTTAAATGAGTAATTTAATATATCATTAAATAATTAATATTTATATAAATAACTTATATTAATTAACAATCAAATTAGTAAATGTGATTGAAATACTTTAACATATTTCAACCAAATTAATAATTATCAAATGTATAAAATCTTTAATATAGAACTCAATATAACAACACAGTACCTAATATTTTAAAGATAATATTAAAATCTTAATATTTTAAACCTAAATATTAAGTAATAACTATGCATAATTTTCTCCCAAAATAAGTCTAATACCATAGTTAATCCATTTAGGTATTAAAAATTAATATTATTTTTGCCAAAAGAAGGCTAACACAGTATTATGTGATTGAATCTTCATTTTCTCTAGAAATCTAATACCACAAAAATATACTTTTTCCATTCATGCAAGTGTATATGTTTCTCTAAATAACCTTAGATAATAAAACATGTTATTAGAAGTTTTTCTCTCCAAAAATCTAATCCAATAATGCATACAAGGATATATCTTTCTCTTCTATTATTTTTGAAGAGCTCTAACACAATAAATCCTTTCTTATATATATATATATATATATATATATATATATATATATATATATTATTTGCTTATTTATTTTCCAAGGAGTTTAACACCTTAATTATTATTTTTCCAAAAGATAGTTAACTCACTAGCTATTCTTGATGAAATACAAAACATGTTTTTATCATTTCACACATCACAGAGATTTGTAATATTTCCTCAAGAAATAAAATGAATAACAAATCATTCTCAAATAACACAACCAATTGCCTTTTATGCAAAGGTTTTATGTGAACTACTTATCAAAAAAGTTATTTATATCTTTTCGCATGACTTAAGATCCTCATGCATGTAAAATAATATAATCAATTCTAGTAGATCAAATATACTAGATAATTATTCATGTGCACCTAAGCACATACTCTTTTCAAAGATTCTAATATTTCTCTGTAAACTTTTAATGCATATGCATCATGAACACATACTTGGTAATCTCTTAAATAAAATAACTTAATTTCTTTTAAACTATTATCAACATAATAAAATGTTTATATATATATAAACAATTAATTTTATCTGGT
Source organism: Pinus albicaulis (assembly GCA_034641835.2). Taxonomy (NCBI): domain Eukaryota; kingdom Viridiplantae; phylum Streptophyta; class Pinopsida; order Pinales; family Pinaceae; genus Pinus; species Pinus albicaulis. The sequence goes on along the minus strand of CM076572.1, from coordinate 204,148,768 downwards.
TGAAAAATCAAATAGAAGCACTCCATTTTACTTTATTTATCATGTTTTAGTCATCCACTTTGGATTGGAAACAAATTTAAGGAAAAAAAAAAAAATGGAACCGATTTATTAAAGAAAACCTCTCTCAAGCTTTCCACAAATGTTACGGTTTTTAAGATTCGAATGAATAATTGCAGACAATGTTTCGAGATTTAAATATTAAATATTTTATTGTTTTTGTCATGAACTTTGGATATAGTTTCAAAACAAATGGAAATGATTTTTGGAAATCCCAAAGAAGTTTCTATTGGTAACAATCTCATTAAAAATAACGACTCTCAGTTTTTACACGTGTTATGGATTGGAATATTTGAACGAATATTTGCGGCTCATTTTTACATTTTTAAATATTTAAATGCCAAAAGTTTTTTTTTTTAATATATATATGTGTTTGTTTTTTTTCTTTTTTTATCGCTAAATGAGACGTTAACCAACATCAATGTATGTTACTCCCTCCCTATATTAGCAACTACTTATGTGGCCACGTTTAGTGAGTACATAAAGAATGCCAACGCTAGATGAGGGATGTGCATTGTAAATTTGATTCCACTTCTCTTGATGGGTCAACTTCTCCCAAAAAACATTCTGAAGCAAATACATTCTCCATCCAAAATCCAGGAGCTCTCAGAATTGACCATCAGACTCATCGACGACTTAAGATATTTTGAGGTATTTTGGCATCTAAAATTACATTTATTTTAAGAGCATTTAAACAATATCGGATGCGTCCATTTATTTTAAGAGCATTTAAACAATATCGGATGCGTAACATTCGACGCAAAATCCTCACTCACAACTTTGTCATTTTCTTTCACAGTCTTGCAATGAAGGATGAGAAGGAACGCGGGCAGATCGCTTCAATAATAGAGTGTTATATAAAATACAATCTTGATTCTACTGTAGGAAAAACTTTGAATCAAATCAAGGGCATGCTTCATCTCTCCCTTTAGGAAATGAATCGAGAGTTTCTTAAGCAGCAGGATAGTGTACCATTGTGTTGTAAGAAGTTAACTTTCAATATAACATGAGGCCTTCAATTCCTCCACAAATACGGAGATGGCATATCCATTTCTGACATGGAAGTGAAGGACGAGATATTCAAAATTCTCGTCAAGCAAGTACCTATTGAATAATAATGACAACGACTGGGTTAGCGGTTGCTTATATTATATTTTTAATGTCTGAAGCTTTTTAATGTATATGACCATGAATTAAATAAATTGCCCAAGTGTTTAAGTTCGCCCCTATTAAATATGGAAATTATTTCCAAATAAATCCTATCACTACCTTAATCACATAAAAATGTTTTATTTTAGTTTTATATTATAAAAAATGTTTTCCCACATATTTATGATTTAAAATTTAATGATTTCTTTTTTTAATGGTATAGTTTAGTCACACAACTCAAAAAATGGAATGAAATCATTGAGATATTTAATGAATTTGAAATTAATAATAAACAATACCATTTCTTTAAATTATGTTACAGGATAGAAAAGCATTTTAAACAATCTACATATTGCTTATTTATAATCATTCTATAAATGTCTTTTTTTGGATTTTATCTTTATCTTTTCTTTTTTGTTGTTGTTCTTCTTCTTCTTTTTATCTTTTTCTCTCGTTTATATTTTTATGTAATTTCCTCTTGTTTAGATATTTTCCCTTGTTCTATATTATTATTTTGTTTCTTAACTTTTATATATATATATATATATATATATGATATTTATTTTTTCCCATCTCCGTTCATTATAATAACTATAATTCTTGCCCCTCTTTTTATATTATTCTATATTATTCCCTTTATTATTATTTATCCTTTCTCCTTATTTATTTTATAATATAATCAATTTACTAAACTATTACATTATTTGTTGACACTTCTAAATAATATTTTTAAATAATTAAAATTTTTAAATTCTCTAACTAATTAACTAAATAATGGCTAGTTTTAACATCGATTACTTGGCAATGTTGCATCCTTGCTATTTATTCAATGAGATTGATTTCCTTAGTCACCTTGTTCTCAATATAAACCACATTACATGGTTGGAAACATCCACCAAATCCTAATGATTAAATTAATTCGAAAAACATTTATCTACATTACGGATAACAAAAATCTTAGATCTAACATACTTTTTTTTTCATAATTCCCACTCAAACCTCCAATTATAGTAATTCAACTGCAAGGTAACATTCACTCCTTGTCATTAAAACAAAGTTATAATAAACTCGATATCTTTTTACTATAAAATCATAAATTTTAAAATTTTGTTTAACCAACCCAAATTTTGTATTCTAAGTAAAGAATAAATAAATATATAATAGTATAAATAAAATATTTTATTTGTGATTGTAATCATGAGTAGGAAAAGTAAACATATTTTTTAATTTTTAAAGTTATAGTTTAATATATCATTAAATAGTTAATATTTATATAAATAACTTATATTAATTAAAATTAATTAATTAATAATCAAATTAGTAAATTTGATTGAAATATACTCTGTAAACATATTTCACCCAAATAAATAATTATTAAATGTATAAAAGCTTTAATATAAAACTCAATATAACAACACAGTACGTAATATTTTAAAAATAATATTAAAATCTAAATATTTTAAACCTACATATTAAGTAATAAACTTAAATATTAAATATTATATTAGAACGTAAATATTAAATCTACATTAAAACCCAAAAACTAAACTAAAACCTAAAACATAAAAATTAAATGAAAACTAAAAACTAAAACATAGAAATTAGATCCTAAAATTAAACCTAAAACATAAAAATTAAAACAATAACGTAAATTCCTAATCACTTCCATTATGTTGTACTTAACTAAATAGATTAAAATGATGATCGATCCCTCTTATCAATTTCATTTGAAATATATCACTGCATGTTATTAAATGCTTAATGCGTAGAATAGTGCTGAATATTGCAAATCTCTTCTAATCGTCGTTGTTCAATGCAGACCATATTATTTTGGGTTTTTTTTAATTGTTTGGTCTGGTCATAGCCAATTTTTGCAATTTCTGTTTATGTTGCACGTTTTTTTATGTTAAAAATATCCTAAATCTCTTTATACTCCAAAATCTATAAAAATCAGCATTAAGTTTATGAAGTTGATTACTATTCTCGATAGTTTACACAATCACGGTTATGTTAAAATTCCAACACTCCCACGTTTTCCAGCTCTCGGGTGTCGCTGTCTTAAAATTGACATCAAACCCATAAATTAAACAAGGTGTTGATCATAACCATATAATTTTTTCCAATTCAAATTAAATATGTTCAAAAATAGAACACCCCTTTCGAACCACAAAAATCTTCCTCTGCGTGACAGACGAGACTAACCTGAATGTATACAAAAAGATTATGAAAGGTTTTATAGCTGTACTTTGATGTTATAATTAAACTTAATTCTTTCAAATTAAATTTACATATATATTTTCAACGTAGAAACCGAGCACCGAACTGCCACTGAGAACTGAGATCTGCCAAGCCTCTCTCGGGTTACTACAATAATCAATTCAAAAGAGATTTTAAGAAAATTCTATAAAATAAGAGCTCAAAATTCAATTGGGAATTCAAAGAGATGTTAAGAAAATTCTATAAATAAGAGATGAAAATTCAATTGGCAGGATTGCGACATAGGTGGTTCTGAAAATTGGAACTATGAAATTCATTTTGCTTCATTCATGATGATGGTACACTTGCAGTCTGTTGAAAATAATGTAAACTGATGCATAAAAATAATATAAATAAAGAGTAAGGATGGATGTCACGGTCAATTGATGCTGCAGCGATCCCTGGCAAATCCAATCCGAGAGTTCTGGAGATCGTTTTCAATCCACAAATTTTGTTGGTGGTGATTGCAGATTAAGGGGTTTTTCCAACCTTAATGCACTCTAATCCTCTAAGGAGGCAAAGTAGTATTTTAAAGAATATACCTTTCAATCTAACCTGTAGAGTTATCAGCTAAAAGCTAAAAATATTTAAATTATAATATCTTTATTTATCAATTAAAAGCTAAATATATTTAAATTATAATACTTTTACATACTATTGTGAAAATTTGAATAAAAAGTGTTAAACCTTTGAAACATATTTATTTTTCTTATGGAAAATATATAATATATAATCAATTGATGATTATCCATTCTTATCTTTAAACTCTCGTTTAAAAACAATCATATAAACAAATGTGTGAAATATTAGTTATATAATAAAGTTATGAATGACTTGAGTATTCAAAATATAAGAATGTAAAGTCCGTCAGCCAATAGAACGACAAAATAACAAGAATTTGATTCCTTTTAAGATGGATTTTAATATCTTGAACTTCATATCTTGGATGTTTCAAATCAGAAAAGAAAATGGAAGTTTCAAATGGGAAAAAAATGTTAAAGTAAAAGAAAAGAAAAAAAAACAGCTTGTAGGACAATATTTAAGTAAAAAATATTGATAGTAGGAAAGTAAAGTGAAAAGAAATCCGATTCCTTTAAAATGGAGGTGAAACTGACCTTTGTAAAGCCAATCATGCCAAAGGCGAGCTGATGGGATGATGGTACTGTTAAGCATGGGATGATGAGGTTCAGAAATATAAATGGAGAAAGCATGGGATCAACGGCGATGTCCAGATCTTTGCAACGATAGAAACGCAGAGATTCGTGTTCCATACGTTGCCTTTGATTCCTTCGTTGATGAAATAATTTTCTAAATCGTCCTTGGCCAACAAAACAGAAGCGATTGATTTTGCCATTTAACATGTCCCAGCAATTCATGAAGCTGCAACCATTAAATTAATAATAATAAAAAAAAATGCGAGAGTTCTGGAGATCGTTTTCTATCCACAAATTTTGTTGGTGGTTATTGCAGATTAAGGGTTTTTTCCAACCTTAATGCACTATAATGCTGTGAGGAGGCTCTCTCGAATTAAGGCAGCAAACATAGTATTGTAAACTGACGCGTATAATTCAAATATTGGGCAATAGGACAACATTGGCGAACCAAACAGAAACGATCGACTTTGTGTCATAGAAGTTACACCAATTCATGAAGCTGCAACCATTGTATTAATTAAAAATATATATAAATCATAATGTAACGCAAATGATGATGATCGACATTAATTCCCACTCCACTCCATTTTGTTATAAGGAGAAACATATTCCCTTGCCGATTTATTTGATTGAAAATATATATAGACTAACTTTATTAGTTAATAGTAAAAAAATCATAATATGTTATGTACACTATAAATATGTTGACATGTAGCTTTTCATTGATTTTCAACATATTTAGTTTTTCATTGATTTTAAAATAATAATTAACTTATTAATATAAAAAAATAGCAATCATTAAATTTTCAAAATTATAAGTATTATTAGGTATTATACATATGGTTGAATGAACCATATTATTTTTATTGTTATATCTATGAGCTATCAGATATGATTATTTTTATCAATAATATCGATGTACATTTAGCATTAATTTAATCATTTTAAATATGTTAAATATTTTTCAGTTTGTTTTGGTCATTTTAATTTTAAACTTGCTTAGTTACATCACATTGTTGAGATGATAAATATTGTTGATAACTTTAATGATGGAATTAATTTTCTTAATGCAAAGTGACAATAATTGTGTTGATTGATAGAAAAAATGAATCCTATCAAAGTAGTCAATTACAAATATTCTTCATTGTGGTCAATCTCAAACTATTTTCTTCTACCATTCTTAGGGTGTTAGTTTTGTCATCATTTAATATTGATTATATGAAAGGGACACTTGGAATCGTAAACCATTTATATCTTTAGCTCGAGAGATTGTAGTAAGCATCATACAATGTCTCTCTTGCTCTCCAATATTAATAGGTTTAATTACTATAACATATAAATCAATGTACATTGTCAATATTTGTTTGTGCTTTCATTGAAATTAATTCACATTGTTAATCCAATCACTTTGGCATTAATGTCCCATTATATATCCAATTGCATCAAATTAGAAATCAACATTTACGCTAAAATCAATGCATCGAATGTAAACAATAAAATAGGATTATAAATCAACATCTACACTCAAATCAATGAATCTAGTGCAAGTAGGAAAATAGGATTAGGAACCAACATTTATACTGAAATCAATGCATTTAGTGCAAGAAATCAAATAGGATTAGAAATCACCATCTACACTGAAATCAATGCATCTAATGCAAGCTATCAAATAGGATTATAAATCAACATCTACACTCAAACTCAATGCATATAGTGCAAGTAACTAAATAGGATTAGAAACCAACATTTATACTGAAAACAACACATTTAGTGAAAGAAATCAAATAGGATTACAGATCATCATCTACACTGAAATCAATGCATTTAGTGCAAGAAATCAAACAAAAAGTGAAAGCAATCAAATATAATTAGAAGTCAACATCTACATTGAAGTTAATGCATATAGTGCAAGGAATCAAATAGGATTAGAAATCAGCATCTACATTGAAATCAATGCAGTTAGTGCAAGAAATCAAATAGGATTAGAAATGATGTACATTGAAATCAATGCATCCAATGCAATCAATCAAATATCATTAGAAATCAATATTGAAAAGAATGCATCTAGTGCAAGAAATCAAATAGGATTAGTAATCACTATTTACACTAAAAGACATGCATATACTACAAGAATTTTTCTTCTCTATCTCCTCCCTCCATCTATATCTATATCTCCATTTATCTCTCCTTCTTTGTCTCTGTATCTCACCCTGAAAACACACATGCTTTGTCACTCCATATCTGTGAATCACTTTGTCCCTCCCACCCTCTCTCCATATCTCTCTTCTTTCCTCTCTTCACCTTCCATCTATATCTCTATCTACCACTTCTCTCCCTCTCCCTTGATTCTATCTCTCCTTCCTCATTTTTTCCTCTCTCCCTCTCTCTTCTTCTTCCTTATCGCCCCCTTTGTGTATCTCTCTATTATTTTATTCTTACCTCCCTCTCTCCCCCCCCTCCAACTCCATCTCTCTTTCCCTCCCTCTCTCCACTCTCTCACATCCTCGCACTTCCTTCCTATATCTCCTTTTCTATCCCACCTCTCTCTCTCTCTTGACCCTACAACTCTGTTACGACATCCATCCCTCTCTCCTTCTCTGTCATTCTCTCCACCCTTGTCTCCATATCTTCTTATTTGTATCTTTATCTCACCCCAAAACATATATACACACTCTCCATCTCTTCCTTAACACTCCCTCTGTGTCTCCATCTGTCCTTATTTGTCTCTTTATCTCACCCCTAAACATACACACTCTCTCTCCATCTCTCCCCTACCACTCCCATGCTCTCTCCACTTCTCACTCTCCTTGTCTTTCTTCTTCCCTACCTCTCTACCCCTCCAACTTCGTCTCTCTATCCCTCCCTCTATCCCCCTCCAACTTGGTCTCTCTATCCCTCCCTCTTTTGTCTTGTTGTAACATTATTTGGTTTTCGTAAGTTAGCATGTTAGTTGAAAAAATGAATAATAAAATGTTAAGTTAGGATATGGATGAAAAAAGAAAAATTAAATTTAGGTATATTGCAAAACTTAAGTTAGGTATATTGTAAAATTTATTCAACTTCTCTTGATGGGTCAACTTCTCCCAAACAACATTCTAGATCAAATACATTCCCCATCTAAGATCCAACAGGTCTCAGAATTGACCATCAGACTCATCGATGACTTGAGATATTTTGAGGTATCTAGCATCTAAAATTACATTTATTTTAATAGCATTAAACAATTTAGGATGCATAACATTCTACGCAAAATCCTAACTCACACATTTGACATTTGATTTCATAATCTCGCAATGAAGGATGAAATGGAACACGAGGAGATGGCTTCAATCATAAAGTGCTACATAAAAGAAAATCCTGATTCTACTTTGGAAAATGCTTTGAATCAAATCAAGGGCATCCTTCATCTGTCCCTTGGGGAAATGAATCGGGAGTTTCTTAAGCAGTATGACAATTTACCATTTTGTTGTAAGAAGTTCACTTTCAATATAACACGAGGCCTTCAATTCCTTTACAAATATGGAGATGGCATATCCATTTCTGATAAGGAAGTGAAGGACTAGATATTCAAAATTCTCGTCCAACAAATACCTAATTAAGAATAATAATGACTGGGTTAGCGGTTGCATATATTATGTTTTTAATGTCTTAATTTTTTTTAATGTATATGACCATTATTTAAACAAATTTCGCAAGTGTTTAAGTTCGTCCATATTAAATATGAAAATTATTTCCAAGTAAATCGTATCACTACCTTAATGACATAAAAATGAGAAAGTTGTAATTATTTTGTTTTTACATTTTAGTTTTATATTAAAAAAAATCTTTTTCCCACATATTTATGATTTAAAATTTAATAAATTTTTTTAATGATATATTTTCCTCACACCACTTAAAAAATTAAATGAAATAATTTAGGTATCTAATAAATTTTAAATTAATAATATATATATATATATATATATATATATATATATATATATATATATAACACCATTTCTTTAAATACAAACATGTTAAACAATCTACATATTGCTTATTTACGAAAAATGATCATACACTCGATAAATACCTTTTTTTGGGGTCATAATTTCCACTCAAACCTCTAAGTATAGTACTTGAATTGCAAGGCAATCTTCACTCCTTGTCATTAAAACAAAGTTCTAATACAGTCGGTGTATCTTTTTATAGATTGTTTTATGGGTGCGGGTTATAAAATCATACAATTTAAAAACTTGTTTAATCCATTCAAATTTTGTATGCCGAAGTGAAGAATAAATAAATATATGCTAGGTTAGAAAATATATATATATGTATATGAAAGTGTAAATAAATTATTTTAATTATGAGTATAATCGAAAAAGTAAATATATTTATTATTTATTAAAATGTATAATTTAATATATTATTAGTTAATATTTATATTAATAATTTATATTAATTAATACAATTAAATTAGTAAATGTAATCTAGATATACTCTTTAAACATATGTCAACTAATTTAATAATTGTTAAATATATAACAACTTTAATATAAAACTCTGTGTTACACCACAATACCCAATATTTTGAACATGATATTAAAATCTAAATATTTTAAACCTAAATATTAAGTAATAAACTCTAATGTTAAATATTATATTACAACCTAAATATTAAACCTACATTAAAAACCAAAAACTAAACTAAAAACTAAAACATAAAAATTAAAGCCTAAACTTAAACCTAAAACCTAAAAAGTAAAAGAAGAACGTAAATGCCTAATCACTACCATTATGTTGGGCTAAATACTTAATTAAATAGCTTAAAATGATGATCGGTCCCTGTTATCAATTTCATTTGAAATATATCACTGCATGTTATTAAATGCTCAATGCTTACAATAGTGCTGAATATTGCAAATCTTTTCGAACAATGAAATTCATTTTGTTTCATTCGAAATGATGGTACACTTGCAGTGGTTTGAAAATAATGGTACACTGGTGCATAAAAATAATACAAATAAAGAGCAAGGATGAATGTCATGGTCAATTGATGTTGCAAGCGATCCCTTGCAAATCCAATGCGAGAGTTCTGGAGATCGTGTTCTATCCACAAATTTTGTTGGTGGTCATTTTTTTTTTCCACCTTTAATGCACTCTAATCTGAGGCTCTATCGAACTAAGGCAGCCAAAGTAGTATTGTAAACTGACGCGTGTAATTCAAATATTGGACAATGAGAGAACATTGGAGAACCAAACAGAAACGATTGACTTTGTCATTTAAAATGTGTAATAGAAGCTCCCACAATTCATGAAGCTGCAACCATTTAATTAATTAAAAAATAAATAAATTATAAGGTAACGTAAATGATGCTTATCGACATTAAACCTCACTCCATTTTGTTATAAGGAAAAACATATTCCCTTGGCCGATTTATTTTATTGAAAATTATATTTATTATATGAATAATATAAAGTGTAATTCTAATATAAACTAAGTTTATTAGTTAGTAGCAAAAAAGTTCATAATATGGTATATACATTGGTTGTACAAATATGTTATATGTAAATTGACATTTAATTTTATAGATTTCAAAATAATAGTTAATTTATGTATAATTTTTAATATCTAATAGTAAAAATCCTTAAATTTTCAAAATTATAATTATTATATTTATTGTAGGAGTATATATATATATATTTTTATATCTGTCTCTCTAGATCCATCTTAATTACTGATCTATTAATCTTCGAGAGAGATCAAACTCTTGAGGTGCAAATCTTAGAGGTTTTTACCTGTAGAGATTTGATCCGTTTCAACGCTTGATAGATCTAGAGTTAAGATGGATTGCAGCCAAGAAAAATGTATTGAACATATGATTACTTTTATCAATAATATGTAAGTATATATAACATTAATATAATAATTTTACTATTTAACTTTATGCCAAATATAGAATCAATTCCACTTGTTGATCTTTTGCGGAAACAATTAATTGCACACACATGTGAAGCATAAACAAAAATTATCAATCACACATAACACAGTTTTTAACCAGGAAAAACTGAAGCTGAAAACCCCAACTATATATTATGTAACATGGAGATCATATGACAAAGTCATACAAACATACAAAGCTTATCACAAGCTCTCAGTACAGTACAATCGTCATACACTATACAGGCCGAATCTTGCAAATCCATGCACCGATCTTTGCCACCTGCTAGCTTGCCTCCACTGTGCAATACCTGCTGAAGAATAGCTCTGAATGAATTTGAATTACTCATGGATTGACTGTGAAATCCTCATTGGCATCTCCACTAAGTGTTGGATGAAATCAATGCATCACTATAGTCACAACAGATAGTCTATCTTGCCCTTTCACCTATCTCTCCACTGGTCTCCACTGAAACTGCCATGCACTGTAGTTAACTAATATATTCTTCAGTTGATTAATGAGTTATTATTTGTGAACTAATTAACTAATTAATTCACTCCACTCTCACTAGTGTATCAATCAGTTAGACTAGATACAATTAGCTCAACTGAGTCTAACTGAGTTAAACTAAATACAACTCCATAACTACTTCTTCCAACTGTGTCATAACTCTGCCACTTGATTTCTAACTGAGTCCTCCATGCAATAGCTCCAGTAAACCCTCAGGAATAGCGTATTTCCTTCTATCAACTGATGTGCCACATCTGTGCACTGAACTGAAGTGCTTCAAGAGAATAATTTCTTGTTTAGAGTCTGATTATTATTAAGAGCTAATAGTAATCGACATACATCTATTTTCAGATTGACGATCTATAAATAGACTTCGCCAAATATTCTAAAAACAGAATTTCATATATTTTTCCAACTTTACCAACCATCCACAAATAACATCCTGCAACTTCTGAAATATGATCATCATGTCTAAAAATAGACATAGTCTAAAAATAGACCTGTGCCAAAAATAGCCTGTGGGCCCACTTAATGAAGGCGAATCTTTTCACTAAGCTCATCATCTTGTTGAATCTCAACACTGCCTCTCAATAATATATGGATTATCCTTCACCCCGATCCTGCCTCTATGGTATTTGAATTTGCTCCTGGTGAGTGCCTTCGTCAGAATATCCGCATCATGATCCTTCGTAGGAATGTACTGAAGCAACATTATCTTCCACTGCACACAATCTCTGATATGATGATGGCGGATATCAATATGTTTAGATCTATCATGAAACATAGGATTAACTGAGAGTTTAATGCAACTCTGATTATCACAATGAATCACCGTGGGATCTAAATGTGAACCGAACAAACCAACCAGAATCTTCCTCATCCAGATAGCCTCACATGCAGCTAAACTTGCTGCCATGTATTCTGCTTCCGCTGAACTAAGTGCCAGAGATCTTTGTTTCCTAAAGTACCAAGAAACTGCCGTAAATCCGATACTGAAAATCCCTCTTAATGTGCTCTTTGTGTCTATTGGGCTTCCTACCCAATCTGCATCTGTGAAGCCATGAAACTTCACCTCATCCGTTTGTCTATACCATAAACCATACTCAGATGTGCCCCTGAGATATCTTAATACATGCTTGTCCGCCTTCCAAAAGAGCTTGGTAGGCTTAACCATCGCTTGCGAAAGTTGGTTCACCGCATAGCATATGTCCGGTATTGTATTGACTACATACATGAGTGAACCCACCAATTGTCAATAAACAATGGCATCTACTACCTTTTCCGATGTAGCATCCTCTTTCTTCCAATTTCCTGGAAGAGGAGTGTCGATAGCCTTGGAGCCTTGCATTTGAAACTTCTCCAGTATCTCCCGATCATACTTGCCTTGAGACAGAAACAGTTCACCTTCCTACTGCCATATTTCCAATCCAAGTAAATAATGAAGGAGGCCTAAATCCTTCATCTCAAACTCCTTTGAAATATTTGCCATGCATGAGTGTATCAACTGCTCATCACCTGTTAGTATCAAATCATCAACATAAAGTAAAATGATCAAAATCTTACCCTCAACCACAATCTGCTACAGGTTTGCATCCACCTCACTCTTGGTGAAGCCAAGTCCAGTGAAATAGCTGTCAATCCGAGTGTACCAAGCACGGGGTGCTTGTTTCAGCCCATACAGTGCTCTCTTGACCCTGCACACATGCGACTCGTTGTTGAAGATCTCAAATCCTTCATGATGCTCAATGTACACCTCTTCCTCAGTGATCCCATTAAGGAACCCAGTCTTCACATCCATCTGATGAATGTGCCAACCCATCTGCACTGAGAGAGCAAGAATGGTCTGTATGGAAGAATACCGTGCAACAGGTGCAAAGGTTTTTCCATAGTCAATCCCCTCAATATGTGAGAAGCCCCGAGCAACAAATCTTTCCTTATACTTCTCGACGCTCCCATCATCAGCTTTCTTTACCTTGTAGATCCATCTTGATCCTACAACTGATTTTCCCACCAGTCTTGGAACAATCTCCCAAGCACTTTTTCAGAAAATGGAGTCATACTCCTCCACCATGGCATCTACCTATGTGGGCTCCTGTGCTGCTTCTTCAACAGAAGATGTCTTTGTCACAATACACTTGGTCATAAGAGCCATGTATCGAGCATATCAATCAGGTGACCATCTTTGTCTGCACTGTGATGTAGGAACTCCTACATTTTGTGCCACATCCACCTTCACTCTCTCAGTTTCTGTGGTACGCTTCCTGCCTTGTTTGATGTTTGGTTCTGCATAAGTGGACTCCTCCACTCCATGAATCTCCTCCTGTGGCTGATCCACATCTAGAGGCTCATCTTCAGGAACAAGAAGTTCCTCTTCCGCATGCAAGTGTAGCTCCCTCTCAAACAGCAACTTCATGGCTTTCACCTCATTGAATTTTATATCTCGTCGCATAACAGTCATTTGACTATTCGGAAAATACACATGATAGTTGTGGGGTGTTTCTATGTACCCCAAAAATATCCCAACTTCTGCAGTTGGCTCCAACTTCTTCCTGGCATCCTTCGTCACATGAATGTAAACAAGTGAGCCAAAAATCTTCAAATGAGAAATATCAAACTTCTTACAAGTAAAAGCTTCCTCGGGTGTACTCATGCCAAGTACTCTATGAGGACAATAGTTTTGCACATAAACCGTAGTGTTGCATGCTTCCACCCATAAGTGCATCTGTAGGACCTGATCATGCAGCATCGCTTGTGTAGCATCCATGATCATTCTGTTCTTTCTCTCCGCGACCCCATTCTAATGTGGGTTATGAGGTGCTATGAGTTCTCTTCGAATTCCTTCTTTGCTACAGAAGTCTTTGAATTCTCCCGAGATGTATTCACCACCATTATCGCTCCTTAGAGCTTTTACCTACTTCCCTGACTCCTTCTCCACCAATGCCTTGAACTCACAGAACTTTGAGAACGTTTCACTCTTCTTTTGCATGAAGAAGATCCAGCATCTACGAGAAAAGTCATCAACAAATATCACATTATACCTATGTCTTGTTTTTGAAGCAACCGAGAATGGTCCACACACATCTGTGTGAGTTCTCTCCAAGATCACCGAAGCACGGTTCTCCTTCTCATGAAAGGTGGTCTTGACAAACTTACCCATTTTACATCCTTTGCACAGATTTGACTGCGCAAGAGTACCCTTCGGAAGTCCAATAGAAATTTTCTACAAAATTTTCAAAGCGCCATGGGGAAGATGGCTTAATCTCCTGTGTCATAACTCGCCCTCATCCCGGCTCACCACTTCTTCTGCTTTTCCCACCATTGCAGTGCATCCATCTACCTCTAGCTTGTAGAGATTCTTAATTCGAACCCCTATATTCTTGGTTTGACCCATTGTTTTATGTCGAAGGAAGGCTTTTCCCTCACTGAAAACAACATCATAACCTCTGTCTTGTAGCATTGCGACCGAGACCAAGTTCTTCTTCAAACTTGGAACATGCATGACATTCTTCAACAAGAACAGATTACCAGACTCCCTCTTAAAGGTAATGGTCCCAATGCCTCTTGCACTATACCGACCATCATCACCCATCTCTATATGCATATGGAGGTCCTTCTCCTCCAAGTCACTAAATAACTCTTTGTTTCCCATCATATGGAAAGACGCACCACTGTCAAGATACCACACCAATCCCATGCAGCTTGAAACCAAGCATGCAATCAAGGAAAATTCTAGCTCAAATTGCAAGGCTAAGGCCTCTCCAGCAGCAGATCTAGCAGCCTGCTTATTCTTCTTCTTCTGTGGATAGTTAGTGGCGAAATGCCCATGCTCGTGACAGTGAAAACTCTTCACTTTGGACAATTCCTACTTCTTGCCTTTCGCACCGAATTTAGAAGGATTTTTCTTCCCGTTCCCTTTCTTTTATTTGGTAGCCAAAGCACAATTCTCTTAATCTTCATTCTTCAACGAAAATCCATCTTTGGTACCCTGCCTTATCTCCTCCTACACAAGATCTGACCAAAGTCGCTCCCATCCTGGTAGTTTCTCCCGTCCATTGACAAAGTCTTCGTAGCTATGCCAACTCTTCAGAAGCCCAAGGAGAGCCAAGCTCACCAAGTCTTATTCATCAACAATAACCCTCACACTTCCCAGCTCATCCTTGCAGTGGAAAAACTTCGTGAGGTATTTTGGAATATTGTCACCTTTCTCCATTTTTATTTTTCTGAGCTTGTCTTTAAGCGCCAACTTCCTCTGGTCACTTTTTCTTTGGAACAAGTCTATCAAAGCCTTCCACATTAAGAATGGAGTGGCTTTCTCGTGAAGGCTGGACACAATATGGTCCTTTCCACCTTCCAACAAAATCCTCCTCATCTTTGCAATCTTCTTTTGCCATGCATCAAGTAATGTACCATCGCTAGATCCCGGCTTAGGAACATCGCTATCAATGAACTCCTTCAACCCATTATCCTCTAGCACCGCCTCCATCCTGTCCTTCCAGGCTATGTAATTTGAGCTCCCATCAAGGCATACTCTAATCTCAACCCGTTGGAAGACATTTCAATGTATACTCGATTTCTGCACCAAGAATCTTCTGTAGCAAAGTTGAATTGTCCACCAGCACAAACTCACTTCACAATTGCAATCTTCAATCAACAATGCTCTGATACCATGTAGAAATTATATGCACTAAGCATGTAGATGTCCTTGATTCTTTTGATCTCACACTATTTAACTTTATGAAAAATACAGAATCAATTCCACTTGTTGATCTTTTGTGGAAACAATTAATTTCACACACATGTGAAGCATAAACAAAAATTATCAATCGCACATAACACATTTTTTAACTGGGAAAGCCTCAAGCTAAAAACCCCAACTATATATTATGTAACATGGAGATCATATGACAATCTCATACAAGCATACAAAGCTTATCACAAGCTCTCAGTACAATACAATCGTCATACACTATACAAGCCTAATCTGGAAAATCCATGCACCGATATTTGCCACCTGCTAGCCCGCCTCCACTGCGCAATATTTGCTTAAGAATAGCTCTGAATGAATTCAAATTACTCTTGGATTTACTGCGCAATCCTCATTGGCATCTCCACTGAGTGTTGGATGCAATCAATGAGTCACTATAGTCACAACAGATAGTCTACCTTGCCCTTTCACCTATCTCTCCACTGGTATCCACCGAAACTACCATGCACTGTAGTTAACTGATGTATTCTTCAGTTGATTAATGAGTTATTATTTTTGAATTAATTAACTAGTTAATTCACTCCACTCTCACTAGTGTATCAATCAATTAGACTAGATACAACTAGCTCAACTGAGTCTAACTGAGTTAAACTAAATACAAGTCCATAACTAATTCTTCCAACTGTGTCATAACTCTACCACTTGAGTTCTAATTGAGTCCTCCATGCAATAGCTCCAGTAAACCCTTAGGAACAGTGTAATTCCTTCTGTCAGCTGATGTGCCACATCTATGCACTAAACTGAAGTGCTCCAAGAGAATAAGTTGTTGTTTAGAGTTTGATTATTATTAAGAGCAAATAATATTCGACATGCATCTATTTTTAGATTAACGATCTATAAATAGACTTCGCCCAATATTCTAAAAATAGAATTTCATCTATTTTTCCACCTTGACCAACCATCCACAAATAACATCCTGCAACTTCTAAAATATGACCATCATGTCTAAAAATAGACATATTCTAAAAATAGGCTTGCGCCAAAAATAGCCTGTGGGCTCGCTTAGTGAAGGCGACTCTTTTCACTAAGCTCATCATCTTGTTGAATCTAAACAATTACCCTGCTCATTTTAATTTTAAATTTTCTTAGTTACTTCATTTCTTATGTGTGTGATTAACCTTATTTATTATGTCGTGTGATATGTGATATGCGATGCATCGCATTGCACCAAAAATAACTTACCGTGCAAACTCTTAACTATAACCACAAAAATCTACGATATGCGATATGTGCTAGAGTGCTATGCCGGCACGTGGATCCCTTTCACCGCATCGCAAGTAAAACAACTTAACATGAAAAGTATTAACGATACCCGCTAAAATTTGTGATGTGCGAACTTGAAATTTTCCGTCCACTGTTCATCTAGACCCAATCTAACGGTCCTCGCTCTCCTTTACTCCTCCACTTCACGTCACACTTCACTTAAATTATTAGTTAAGGCCTTAGTGAGAAACACTAAATTTGGTGACTTGCAAAATCACTTTCGAAGCGATTTAATCTCCACCATTGTTCTTCTGTCATATCTAAGGGTCTCTACTATGAATTCACTGGCCCACTTTGCACAAGTATTTTCACACAGAATTTCATCGTGCCTTTACTTGTTCGCCTCACAAGTCAGCTTCTTTGTATACACTTGTGCGATAACACGAAATTCGACTCAACAACAAATTAAAGAGTGAAATTTAATACAGACATGAGAATTTAAACACAAACACTTGGAATTATCAGAAAGGTAATTACATAGAGTCGAGCCCTTCAATGGTTGGATTTTACATTCATGACTTCTCCTCCTTGTCACTCCTCTATCACACAACTCACACACTTCTCACCCTTCACTCTCTTTTTTCTTATCCTATCACACTTCACACACTTATCTACACTTCCACCTAATTGAAAGCGGTTTATCACTTATATTCTTTTAAACCTGCTCTATATTATGCTCTCAATCTAAATCTATTTCCTAAATCTCCTCACAGGGAGAACCAAATGCTACTTTTATTCCTATTTAATCTACGACATTAAAACCAACTAACTTCACACATTTAAATCTAACTAAACTATTAATGATCAACTTTTCCCACTTTTTTTTTGGCCAGAATATGTGAACACATAATCGCATTGTTGGCAATTGTCTGGATGCTCCTGCATCAATATATTTCTTTCCAAAGGAAACTAAATAATTATTTCATGGAAAAGTAAACACATTTATTTTCTAAGTGATTTAAATGCATACCATTTATACTTTCATGCATGCAAAGGGACTATTATCTCTTAT
Organism: Pinus albicaulis; assembly: GCA_034641835.2. NCBI lineage: Eukaryota > Viridiplantae > Streptophyta > Pinopsida > Pinales > Pinaceae > Pinus > Pinus albicaulis. The sequence continues at coordinate 204,130,681 of CM076572.1, read as the reverse complement.
AAAAAATATCTAACCAATAATTATGCATAATATTATCCTAAAATAAGTCTAATACCATAGTTAATCCATTTAGGTATTAAAAACACATATTATTTTTCCCAAAAAAAGGCAAACACAATCAGTATTATGTGATTGAATCTTCCTTTTCTCTAGAAATATAATACCACAAAACTATACTTTTTCCATGCATGCAAGTGTATATGTTTCTCTAAATAACCTTACATAATAAAGCACGTGATTACTAGTTTTCCTCTCTAGAAATCTAATCCAATAATGCATACAAGGATATATCTTTCTCTTCTATTCTTTTTGAAGAGCTCTAACACAATAAATTATTCCTTGCATATATATATATATATATATATATATATATATATTAATTTATTTATTTTCCAAGGAATTTAACACCTTAATTATGCCGTAAGGCGTTATTATTTGAAAACAACTCCCCTAGCTGCTTTCTTGTCATAATGTGAATCACTGGATCTTTTGTTAGATGATTAGCTTATTATAACCCATTGATTTAAATGGTCATGGTTACAATCTGTAACCGTCTTGTACCCATCCTTCCTTACTGTCCAAGTGTTAAATCGGGAGGCACCCCAGTATCGAGTACTGGCAGGGCACTCCAGCAGCCAAAGTGGAGCCAGGTCGTGGGATTAAAGAAAGAAGTGGTGCAGTTTATCACAGCGCTCAGGAATCTGCGCGTCGATCACGAGGAGGAAGAAGAGGAAGATGACGAGGCTCGCCGGCCATCGACTTCTGGCATGGTTTTCGCCAAATGGTTTATGATTCTACATGATAGTGATGAAAGAAAGGAAGCAAAGCCAGAGACCAGCTATGTCCAGTCGAACACTGAAACCACCGAAGAAGCTTTGCCGGGGGATTCGAACACGGAACCTGTTGTTCCTCCACCGAATGCCCTGTTGTTAATGTGATGCAAATCCGCCCCGTCTCTTAACACAGATTTAGACATCGCCGGTCGGAAAGCCGAGGATTGCAGTCTAAGCAATGCTAAGAAGAAATCTCCATGAAATGTCATAGTCTTGATGCGGTACGACCCAGACTTTTCGAAGCTTTTGCTGGAGGTTTCGAAGGAAACGTGGGTCAGTAAATTGGATTTCACGCACCAGACATTCATGAGGAGTGTGAGTCTCAAAGGCAGAATTTTCAATACTGAATTTCACGGCTAGCTTGGTGTGAATACTTGTGAATGGTTTCCGGCGTGGCAATTTTTTTTTTCCCTTTAAAGAATCTTTTTAAATTATTGTATTCAGATTTGGATTCTACCCTAATAACAGAATTCAAGTGTATGTACTATATCCAAGTTTTATGTTTTGAGAGAATGAATGTTTACAGTACATCTTTTGTATCTTTTTAGTGTTTTGAGACAGAACAGATTTGTGTGCCATTGGTCATGGCCGTTCTATGCAGAATTTCTCGGCATATGTACCGGAGAAAGATAAATTCTGTTCAATATTTTTTGGCATAGATATAACTGAGAGAATAGATGGTTAATGTAATGCTTCCCATGGTTATGGTTTCATTGTCGACTGCACTATTTGCATGTCGAGAGGCGTTCGGCAACATTTCTTATTTCTGTGCTTTATTTAAATTTCTGTCGTTTTCTTGCACCTTGTCCAGCGAATCAAGTATAAAAAACAAACTTTTAATGTTTTGAAAACTAGCGTCTTGTAGCAGACTTTTTTGCAAGTTATTGAAACGTTTTAGAGGCGAGACTGTGATTTTGAAATAGTGTCGATATATATTTTTTTTAATTTAACTTCAAATTCGAGGAAATATTGAATATGCATTTTTAGGGGAATACATTCTCTCAAATTATCAAAAGAAACAAGATTAAAAAAAATAAAAATTATTCGTAAAAGGATAAATTGAAAATTACGTTAAATAAGTTTATAATATATATTTTTTATATTGATAAAATTCTCATGAATATAATTTTAAATATTTCAAAATCTTGTATACATAGTTTTTAAATACCTTTATTTATTATGAACATTGATCAAATTTACTGTGTACATATATTAACAATTGCAATTTTTTTTTTTATGTTTTAAATATTTTTATATTTTTTAATTTAAAATGATTTCTTTTTATATTATTAAAAAAGAGATTTCTCAAAAATAATAATTTTATTTTTCTAATTGTATATAACAAAATGCAGATTTATTATTTGTAATATTTAATATAAATCTACTAAATAGTTATACACCAATTAACTACCATATTGATTTAATATGGAAAATTCATAGTTAGTTTAGGCATAGGAGAGGAGAACCATTAAGAATGGAAGGTTGGGCATCAACATTTTGAATGAGTGCCAATGGACTCGTGAAAGCCAGGCCATTCTATGCAAGAAAACTTGTTTCTTTCATCCAAGATTTGAGCCAACATTGCTTTTACCATCTAATAAACCTTGATAATATGGAATAGCTCTGTTTCATGACTCCTTGAAAAAAAAATATCTTGAACCAACCCTTCTACTTCTTTATGAATTTGTTCTCTGGTCATCTCCTTCCTCTTTTCCTTAACTCTTCCATCCAATTCTTCCAACTCAACCTTATTAGAATTAAGGAGTTTGGAGTATAAGAACTCCTGTAGTGCCAAGGCTTCCCTTTGAGCTTTGGTTGCATAATTTGAATGCCCTTAAACACAATTCTTCCCAAAAGAGGTCATGTACCTCTTGCTTTGGCCTCCTCCGCTACCTTTTTAATTCTAATTAATAATTATGCCTTCATCTGGACATTAGTGTTGAGAGATTAAAGGGATTCAATTTAGAAGGCCAAGTTTGCATAGGTTATTTGTTCTATTGTCTAGTGTGGCAAAATAGTTGTTCTACATGGGAGCCTCAAATACAATGCCTTGAGATTCCTAGCCAATAACCAATTAAAGCTCTTGAGCTAGTTGGCTACCAATCACACCTATAGACAACTTAGCAACTAGAAAGCCTAGACTAAGTAGAGAAGTTTACCATGATTTAGAGTATACTCAAGGGAATTGGAATGATCATTGGTTTTATTCGTTGAAACCTTTGCTAAACCTCTAGTGTTGCCCTAATCTCTCCCATAATTCCTCATCATTTGTATAAAAATCTTAATTCACCTAACACCTCTTCAAATTACCACCTTCACCCACAACCCCCTCATCCTTATCTCTTGAGATGCCAACATTTTTTTGTAGATGATTTTGGGCAAGATCATACTCAATTTTAACTAATGTGTACCCCAAATAATTATTTTGCTCAATTCCACTAACTATAAGATTAATGAGCCATAAAATATACTCAATTTGAACTAATGTGTATTCCAAAGAATTATTTCGCTCAATTCCACTAACTATAAGATTAATGAGCCATAAAATATTGCATAGATTAACAAATAACATTTTGTAAATTTCAGTCCCAAGTATCATCACCCTATTCCAAAAAACTCTCAACAATCAATTTAAATGTATATTAATATTTCCCTTTATTTCCATTTAGTAGAAAACTAGGTTTAATAAAAATGTCTTTTGCAGCAGATAAAAAAAGACAATGAAATGCTAAATATGTACGTTGGTTTCTACACTTATATTACCACGAAAAATAAAATCATTATTCTCAATTAATTTGTAATTGATGATTCAAAGCTCAAATTTATGCAGCAATATTGGTTTTGTTTGGATTTATTGGGCATTTCAAGTCTGTATTTGCAATCGTAAAATTATTAAGGTTGTTTTTTTTCTTAATTTCCATTTAGTAGAAAACTGGGTTTAATAAAATATGTCCACTACAACAAATCAAAAGTATGTTGGTTTCTATACTTATTTTACTACTATAAAAAATATGTGTGTTTCTATACTTATCTTACCACGAAAATACAATAGTGGATGATAAATAATATCATTATTTAAAATACAGTAAATAAAAACAATAAATGAAACCAAAAAAATGTGGAAAATGTGGACTACTTAAGATTTAACACAACTCAATAACATTTTTTTTACTAATTTTTATTTTTAATAAATTTTTGTGTGTCAATATGCTTCCAGAATTTATGACTTACGGCGTTTCCTTTGCAACATCTAGTGCAATTGCTAGTTATTATTTTTCCAAAAGATAGCTAAGTCAGTAGCTATTCTGGATGAAATACAAAATAATTTCTTATCATTTCACACATTAGAGAGATTTGTAATATTTCCTCAAGAAATAATATGAATAACAAATCCTTCTCAAATAACACAACGAATTGCCTTTTATGCAAAGGTTTTATGTGAACTACCTATCACAATTTTTTTTATATATTTTTGCATGACTCAAGCTCCTCATGCATGTAAAATAACATAATCAATTCTAGTAGATCAAATATACTAGATAATTATTCATGTCCACCTAAGCACATACTCTTTTCAAGAGTCCAATATTTCTCTTTAAACTTTTAATGCATATGCATCATAAGAACATACTTGGTAATCTCTTGAATGAAATAACTTAATTCGTTTTACAACATTATCAACATAATTATTATGTCTATATGTACATAAACAATTAATTTTATCCAGTTGAAAAATAAAATAGAATCAGTCGATTTTACTCAGTTTTTCATGTTTTAGTCATTCACTTTGGACATGGCTTACGAACATATGGAATTAAATTTAAGAAAAAATAAAATTTTTTGGAACTGACTTATTAAAAATAACCTCTCTCAAGTGTTTCACAGGTGTCACGGTTTTGAAGATTCGAATGAATCTTTGCAGCCAATATTTCGAGATTTAAATATTAAATAATTTTTTGTTTTTGTCATCAACTTTGGATATGGTTTCCAAACAAATGGAAATGATTTTCGGAAACCCAAAGGAGGTTTTTCTATTTGTAACAAGTTATGGATTGGTTTATAGCTCATTTTTACATATTTAAATATTAAATAATTCTCATTTTTTCTCATCAATTTTGGACACGGTTTTTTGAAACATGGAAACCAATTTTTAAAATATGAAAGAGACTTTTGGTCATAACATCCTATTTTACAAAAATCACTTTCACTTTTCACATATCCATCCTGGTTTGGGAGATACAAAGCCATATTTGCACCCTATTTTCCAATAACTCGTGCAATTCACAGAATTATTGAGCCACGAAAAGATTTTATGAATTCAAAACTCATGAAATGTTCTAAGAATTCAATGAAAAAAAAACTTATTCCTCTATCCACGAAATTATATAGATGTTTTCTCAAGAAATAATGTTGATTCTTTATCATATGAACTTTTCCTTGCAAATAAATTCAATTATTATATCATCATGCCCGATATGCAAACAAAATAATTTTCAAAGAACATACTTACTTATCTTTTGATGCAATTGTGGAGTCCCTTCTTCGTCTTTATTGGCTCCACTCTCCATGTTCTCTCATTAATTTGTCTATTTTTCTCATAATTACAATAATTATATAATTAAGAAAATGGAATAGTTTTTCTAAATCTTAAAAGGCTTCCATAAAGCACCTATCAATGTGATTTTTTACTAAATCACAAAAGCACTCTATTACTCTCTTATGTTTTTATTTTCAAGGTTTATTTTATTTTTCCTTATGAGAAAAATATCACTTATCCATAGTTTTTCCAAAACTATTGCTCATTATTTGTAAAACTCATAAAAGATACCAACTTGGAAATATAATTTATTTCTATAGAAGAATATAAGTTCCTCTAAATAAAATAGTTAAGAAATAATTATTCCAATATTATCATAACTAAGAATTACAAGGATATTATTATGTAATATCAATATAGGAATTAATAATATTTAATTATTTAGCAACCCTTATTTTACAAGAGTTTTTACAATGTCCTATGCTGGGGATATTATAGAGATGGATTTGAATATGCTGGAAATTCTGAAGTAGGTCCTTGCATCATATGAAGTTGACTAGGCTACCATGGTCTTCTTGGAGCTACATAACATAGCTTCTGTGGTGATTGAATTGCTCCATTGTATTCTTGGTAATCTTCCTTCAACCATGGTAATCATGGACAATATTGAGTAGCATATTATTCTGCATGGATAACACAAATATAAGTATCTTCCTTCTGTTCATTTTGCATTCTTAACATTTCTACTTGTTCACATAGATTGTTAATATATATATTTTTAAAGTTATCCGGCAAATTTTCAAGGTCAACTTCACTTAACAATGTTGATTTTGAGTTACTTACTCTTGGAATTATTCTTGATATGCACTTTCATGTTTCACAAATTTCTTCAAATCATAATTGGTATACATCTACTTTACTCATGAGATCAAGGACATCAACCCACTCATCCCTAATTGTACTAAGTAAGAAGGTTTTAAGTGTTTCAAATCCTAAATTTATATAATTTTTCCCTCTTAACATTATACATGAACATCTCTATTATATGTTCAAGACTCTCATCTTGTTTCTGATTCATTCTAAATATTTCTTATTTAAGATCATGATCTTTATATTTTTCTAGAAATATCTTTTGCATATCATTCCATGATCCTATTGAATTACTACCTAGACTAGTGAACAATTTAAGAGCTTTATCCTGCAATGTTGTAGGAAACAATATAAATTTTGAATGTGTGATAAGTAGCCATTATATTTACAAAGTATTTAAAATTCAAAGTGGAAGGTTTCCTCTGACATCATACCATGGAAGTTGGGAAGGAAAGATGATGGATGATACTCATATGCACACTGACATCAGTGTCTTGAATGGGAAACCAAATATGATCTTCCTCATTGTCATCATCTCCATCCATTTCTTCTACCTTCTATGCCACCTCTTCTTTTTCTACCTTCTCGGGATCCTCTTCTACTTTTACCTGCAAAAGTGGGTGTTATGTGGTTCTTAATACACCATGTCATCAAATGGAGGGGGGTGGGAGTTGATGTTTGATCTGGATTTATGTAGGAACACAACAGAATAAACATATAGCCATAAATACAGAGATGCGGTGGAAATAACACTTCATTTCATTAATATCAAAGAACTAAAATTTGCTTACAGACAGAATGGAAATAAAACTAGCTAGGGCGCTAGTAGCTATCTCTGAGAAGAGAAGTGGTAGCTACAGGCCTCCGCACTGAGTTACAATGAGGCTCGAGGGCATATTTATTATTTAGAAACAATGGGAAATCATAAACAGCCAAAAACCTAACCCTAGGAGATGAAGCACCGAAACTATGGGCCTCATTTGGGTAAATTGGTGTTTCCACTTCCCGAGGATGTAAATTTGGCATACAATCTCCATTTGACGCATACCATACCTCATAAGAAATATGTATCTGAGGACTACAAATTTTGAGTGAGAAACATTGGGCCATGGACCCATGTTACTCCCCGTTTTCCAAAAAACATCGTTTAGGGCCTCAAAACGGCTCCATAAGTTCAGGACCCGAAAAACTACTAAAATTAGTAAGTTGTGCCGAAACTAAAAAATTGAAAGAGACAATGGTGGGGCCCCAAGTGGAATAGGCGGGTGACCACCAATATCCACATGGATCATTCCTCCACCCTTAGGAATAAATGGTCCCCATTACTTTAAGTTCCTCCATGAGCTAAGGAAATTTTTGCTGAACTTGGTCCTTGGTAAACCACTTTCGTTGGTGCAGGAGTTGGCCAGCTTTGACAACCCAATACAGTTGGATATTCTATTGGCGAGTGTTATTTATTTGCATGTCCATGATAGAATCTGTGGTGGCCTATTCCATGCATTCTTGGATTAACTCTGTTGGTGTGAGTTGTTCTGCAATGTCAGAGGTGTCCAGTAGAGGTGGGAAGTAAGGACGAAGGCGATCCACATTGAAGACTGGGTGCAGACCAAGGAATGGTGGAATAATGATCTTGAAGGCATTGTTCCCTACAGCCTTGGTGATGGTTTACGGCCCGTATCAGAGTGGGCGAAGCTTGTGGTGGGGTCCAGTGAGGCGCTCCTTCTGCAAATGTAGCCATACTTTGTCACCCACCTAGAATTTGTGTGGCACCCAGTGTTGATCATGGAGTTTCTTGTACTTGCATTGGCTTTGTCCAATATTTCATGAACCTGTTGGTGGATGTGTTCAATTTGCTCGATGAAGCTATTTTCTTTGTCAACTTTAGACTGGACATGAATTGAATTGGCCTGAGTAGCTACAAATGGCATGGCTATGTTAATGGGACAAGTGGCTGGAATCCCAAGCCCACCTAAAAGGGGCTATGGCCGATTGAACTGTGGAGAGCCCGGTTACAACTATGTTGTACATAGGGGAGGCTCTCATCCCATGTGCGTGGATGCTTTGAATTGTACATGTGCAGAATGTGTAAAATCATTCTATTGACGACCTTTATTTGGCGATCTGTTTGGGGATGGAAAGCTATGGACTTGGTGAGCTTGGTTTTCAACATTGACCAAAGGCTGGACCAAAATGTGCCGAGGAACCTGTTAGCCACCAATAAAATTTGTCATATCAAATGGTGGCTAAAAGATTTTGGATCCTTCAAGGAACAAGTTTTATTGCAAAAAATGTTATCTCTTGAAGACTCTTGAAGACGTCATGCCCGTTGTCCAAATCTTCACTACTATTTCCATTTCATACTCTGAAATTATGTTGTTTCCATAAGTGAAAATACTACTGCAAACACCATTTTCCCCTCCTTCCACTTCAAAACTAACCTCCATTTTTACCCCTTTTATTCCCATGAAATTCCTCTATTTTTTATTTTTCCCCATTTCCCTTTCATAAAATCCCCTTTACAGAGGTTAAAACTCCCTTTTGAACTCTGCTGAAACACCCAAATCCATTGAAAACTTGGAAAAATTTCATAAAAAATAAGTTTTTTTACCACAGGCTTAAGCCCCCTCGGGCCAAAGTCCTAACCACTTCCCCTCCATATGCCTTGGTGTTGGAACCAAGCGTTAAACCATTTAAGCACTTATCGCATAGCAAAAATCCAAGCGCATAAGTCTATTTGCCACGTTCAAAAGTTCCAATGTGATTAAGCCTTTGTACACAGCCCCCGATCCTATTATTTTTTTATATAACCCTAGTGCCCACAGTCGGGTGCTAAAACCATTGTATATTTCATCTCTGATACATTATTTCCTTTTCTAAATCAAAAAACCCACTTACCTAAAGTTTTGTTCTAAAACCTGCTGGAGCAATGTTTTTAAGGTAAAAATGGATAGATTGAAAAGCCCGCATCAAAATTTCCGATGAGATTGAAGCCCCATTTTATTAAAATACGCCCCCCCCACCCCCCGCTGCGCTTTACTCCATATAACTTCACCTGGGACCAAGAGTTAAAGTCCCAAGTGCCAATCGCATCGCAAAAATTCCAAATGGTTAGATTGAAAAGACCAGGCCCAACTTTCTGATGTGATTGGCCCTTATGAATATAAGCCCCGGGCCCATTATTTCCCATATAACCCAATCCTTTGTTTTTATTTAATTTTAAGTTTTCCTATGTTTTAAAGGGTTTTTGCCGGTGCATAATTTGAAACAATCTCCACCGTCGATCTTAAGCCGATCAGACGGCTCGCGCTACTTCGCATCTCAAAGTATTCATTGGGCGCATTTTATTTCTCTCCCCAATTGGTCATCCCCCGATAAATCGAGAATCGTTGATCTCCTCCCCACCTTCCCAGATCTAACGACCCATATTCACCCCGATCATTAGCCTTCCTCTTCCTTCAAAATCCTCTGATTCAATACCCACCATTGATCTGATCCTCATATCAACGGCCAGCACTCAATCACTACGTCGCACTTCAAGTTCTGTGCCCTGCCAATGTCTTTTCCTTTGATTGCATCTAGACTGTCCACATGTCTAGATCGGACGGTCCAGGATGCCTTTCCCGACTTTGGTTTAAATTTATGTGCCCTGCGTTCTAATGTTTTTACGACCAATCCCGACCGTTGATATCTGCAGATTAATGGTCCTTATTAACTCTTTCTTTGCCATTTTATTATTTCCATTTGATCCCCAGATTCAATCTCATCCATCCAAATCTTAGATCAATGGTCCATAATAAAACTTCTTCCCTTGCTTCCGCCCCTGCATCTTCCTCATATCGCGTTCACTTCCCCACCATCAGATCTAAGGCCCTTGATCTGACGGCCCACATTACGTTTTGCGTAACTTTTAGTGCAAAAGTTATTTTCCCAAAGGGCACGCGATATAGGTGGTTTTCCAAGGCCACGTGTCGGGCGGGAATGCATATCACGTTCAAAAACGCAAAAACACCTCCCCGCCCTTTTGCCACGCGAAAACAGTGGTTTTCATCCCCGAAAACACTTTCCCTCTTTTCCCTTGTGTGTTATTGTGCACGCCCTCCACTGTTGATCTCTGCAGATCAACGGTTTGGATCTAAAAATTCATTTACATATTGCCCTCTACCTCTAACAAAAGGTTTTGAATGCAAATCTCCACCGTTGATCTCGTTGGGTGGATCTCATCTAATGGCTCATATTCTTCGCGAAGCCCCAATTTCATTTCCTTCATGTTTTAACCCCGCCAAAGGAAATTTCACTTATTTCCTTTGTTTTTCTTCCATATATTTATAAAGTGACTCATTCACTTTGTATGATCACAACTAATCCCCACCATTGATCTCTGCGCGATCAATGGTTCTGATTTATTTCTTCCTCTGCTCTTCCTTTAACCTCCGCAAACAATCTCTACCATTGGATGATGCCATCCAATGGCCACACTCTCTCCCCACACCCTATGAAGCAATTAAACCCAATAATGTAGGATTTCATAACAGTTGTGTGTTTTTTGCAGGTTCAAATGAATTTCAAAATATTTTAAAGAGAAATGATAAATTCGAGGTTGACGATCTCAAAGCTTTGTTTATTTAAAGAGAAGCCATACAAAGGGTTCTACGCCACGTTTTATCAATGCTCCATGGGCATTGATGCCATATGAGCCCTATGCAGCCCTGCACATCAATAAGACATAGTGTTATTTAATCAAATTAAAAGAGTATCAGTGTCAAAGACAAAATACAGCAGAACAGAGGATTGAAGAAAGTTTGTGGATTATGGCTAAGATTGGTTATCAAAAGCCTAATACTCCAAATTAAAATAGAGTTAAAGAAAATCATAAGTGTTTATTAGACATAAAGGCCTCCACCGCCACATCAGTGGAAAATTGATTTCTCTCAGCTACCACAAAGCCACCTATGCCTCAAAGCATTCAAACAGAGGCTGAAGTTATTTATCAGAAAAGATATTTGCCTCAGCGCAGCCAAACAATTAATTCTTCCAAATGAACTAATGCAAAAAATATCAGCAGAGTTATTACATCCTAAAACAAAGCCTAAAGGTCAACAAAATCTCCCACTGAGCTTAAATCTTAAATGTAAATCAATTAATACAGATAAACATATGTAAACTTCTCCATCGAGCCCCTCAAAGGACGAGAAGTCTTAAAAATTGTATTAATTGACCCAAGAGATCTTTTATCAGATCCCACCTCCTCATTTCTTCTATAAATACTTATGTAGAAGATGAGAAAATGTTGGTTGCTGAACTTTGCAATATACTTGAGCTTGAGACTTCTACTTGTAAATAGTGTTCAGTGGCTCTTGAAGCTTTGCTTGTGATAGATAAGTTAGTCTAGGAAGTGTAGATGATTGCTAAACTGAAACATTGGACTTAAAGTTGTAACTGGTTTGGAGCATCAATACAAGCTGATTTATGGGATTCTGGTCTATGTTGAGGGTGATGTTTTTCTTATTGTAAATCGTTATTTTTTTTTTTTCACTTTGTCCATTTTCTCTTATAAAGAACAGCATGCATAGAGTTAGGATTTACTGTATACCAGTACCCTTCTCTAACTGATAAGCTTTATCTTAATGTTTTCTTCCAAATTGTGTTATTTAGGAATGATTTAATTCAGTTTGAGAATTTAGGAATGTTGGCATTCCCTCGTCCTACTATCTTAGCTAATTATTATTCTTGAAAGTTATTTTCAGTTTATGTTAAGTAGAGATGAACTATGGAAGATATGGTGAGCCCTAGTCCTAGTTTTATCCCCAAATACTGTCTGAAAGTTTCCCTTGGAATGTGTTGAAAGTTGGCTAGTTTCGAAGTACCTACCAGATCTTAGACCATTCTTTGTTATCTTTCTGTTTGTCTTGAAAGTTACCAAGTAAAGCAGAGCTAGGAGTGGTTTTGTGGTGAGCCCGACCCGCTAGTTTCTTCTCCAACAATTGCCTTTAAGTTTCCCTTTGTGTTTAATATATTTTATATTGAAATTATGTCAAAGGCTGGATATTTTCGAAGTACTTACCAAATCCTGGATTGATTTTATGTCTTTCTTAAGTGTTTATCAAAGGCTCGCTAGTTTCAAAGTACTTACCAGATCCTGGGCTGCTCTTTGTTCTTCATGTGTTTAATTCCCTTCTTTTTGTATCATTTCATTCCATAAATCAAACTTTAAAGAGATCCTTAGACATAGATGACTTTCCCCATGGACCACTCTTGAACCTGATTATTTCAATTAAACCCTATTATGACTCCATAGCCCAATGGACTAAAACATGCAATTATCTATCTTTTGGACAAAGCTTGTTCTGATTGCTTGCAACTTATCACCTTTGAAACTCTTTCCATTTAGAACTTTCCACCTCAAACAATAATCATGCTCAACCATCCAAAACAAAACAAAACCCTCGGACCTCATAACTAGCCTAATATCATCACCCAAAAGCTTTTAAAGATAAATCTATCTTTGCACTTATTGGAGAGATCCCTCTCCGGATTCAGGAGGGTTAGATCCTAGAATCCCAAATTGGTTGAAATAGTGTTTCTCCCTGCAGTTGGACTTTGCCAATCTTGTTAATTACAGGAGCTAACATCTCTGGCAACTCAACTGGGGAAATTTCTGAGTAATTTTCATTTTAAGTTAATCATAGAATATTAGAAATTTGTTTCAAAGAACATTTGCTATATTAACCAGCTAAGCCACCAGCAGCTAACATCTCTGGCGACTCTGCTGGGGACTTGTGAGTGTTTTTCATCATAAATACTTCTAAGACCTCAGAAATCATAATTTCAAGAACATTTTGCAGTGAATAAAAAGAAGCCTTTTCAAGCACTACCAAGTGATGGTAATCATGTTAAAACTTGTTTGAATCAGTGACAAACTAGGCAAACCCTAGGATTCTCATAAGACTTTATCTAACCTTGAAAAATCGGCTATCTTAGCCATAAGAGTAGAATGTATTTGTCTCACTACCGTAGCTAAGTTTTGAAACAGATTTAGGACACTCTTAGAAACCACAACTGAAAAATAACTCAGAAAACCCAAAAATATTTCAGATTAGAATTTAATAAACATGGCGGTGGACCATAAAACATTTTTCCTCCAAAAGAGATAAAAACTTCCACTTGGCGACTCCACAATCCTCAAGAGACCTTAAGACTCCACTAGGAAGAACTTTTATCATTATAACATAATTCAAACTAAGTTAGAGGACTATAGGATTAATATTTGTGTAAAACAAATTATTTGACCTCTTAAAGGACTGTCATATCTGGTTCAACTTTTCTTGTTTAGTTGGGTCTGAAAAACACAGCGTAGTGGCTCCTAGAAAGATTCATACTAGAGCCTATCTTGACCCTGATCCACCTGAGATAGTTAATAACCCAGAAAGTATCCTTAGGAAGTCTCCCAGGATAAATTTTTCAATGGTTTTTGGATCACCCTTGAGAGCTAATTCAGTTCCTGAAAACCTTGCAGCTCTACAACAATCACAAGTAGATCTAATAAATCCATTTAGAACTAGGTCTCTTGGTGATTTAGATCAACTAGATTCTGAGTCTTCACTTTCATCTCCAGAAACAACTGAATATCCTGGTAGTAGAGAAACAACCCCACCTCATTCACACTTCCTTTCCAATTTAGGTGTCTCTCATCCAAGGTCAGCTCAACAATCTATCCCTGATCCATCCAAATCTCTTCACCCTACATCAACTGTTCAAACCACTCCACTCCAACCCACTTTACCTTTTTTTAATCCACCTCCACCACATATCATGGAATCATGGTATGCTCCCTTAGTCCTCCCTGTACCATTAGTCAATCTTCCACAGGACTATCAATCCAAAATTCCATTATATGATGCTAGTAATGCTACAACTGCATCACAACATGTGGATAAGATGAATGACTACTTTGAAAGAAATGAAATTGATGATGATTCTGTCAAGCTTAGATTATTTTCTCAGAGTCTGGGGGGAGAAGTAAGAAAATGGTTTAAGGGCCTAACCCCCCATAATATCAATGATCTCCAAGCCTTCCATCATAAATTCTTAAACAAATGGGAAGTGAAGAAGAATCCTCTTCAAGTCCTTTTTTATTACAAGAACCTCCATAGAAACACTGGGGAAAGTGTCCAAGCTTACTGCACTAGATTTAACAGTGTGTATAATGCCATTTCCCTAGATCTAAAACCTCCACAAGGCTCAGCATTAAACAAGTTTCCTGAATGGTTTGACACCGAGATGGCCTATAAGCTGAGAGAGAGATTGTACAACTCTTGAAGAGATGCAAAAAGGAGCTCTTGCTGTGGAAGTGAACTTAATGGAGAAGAGAGCAAGAATGAAAAATGAGAAGAGAGTCTCCTTTAGAGAGGAATCCACCCCTTCTACTTCCATCTCAAAGATGGAAAAAATGATGTAGGAGATGATGAAGAGAATGAGCATCTTTGAGGGAGCACAAGCAATTCAAAACCAAGCTGCTCCTCAAAATAGAAACCAGAATCAGAATTTTAGAAGGAACCAACCTCCAAACAGACCTAGGGAATATGATCAATAGATCACTCCTCCCTTTCATGAAAACTATGTGAGTGAGGTTGAGGAAACAGATGAAATAACAGAGGAAGAAGATATCAATATGCTGGGAGTAGATAATGATGAATTTGACATTCATTATGATAGAAAACAAGGTCTATACACACCTTATGATGACAAGAGAGATGATGATGAAAGTTATTATCAAGACATGGAAAATGTCATCATA
Organism: Pinus albicaulis; assembly: GCA_034641835.2. Classification (NCBI taxonomy): domain Eukaryota; kingdom Viridiplantae; phylum Streptophyta; class Pinopsida; order Pinales; family Pinaceae; genus Pinus; species Pinus albicaulis. The sequence continues at coordinate 204,115,647 of CM076572.1, read as the reverse complement.
GAATCTCAAAGAGAATATGACCTTAGAAGTAAAACCAGTCAAAAAACTCCCAACACTAAAAACTCTAACAAATCTTCAGAAAATAGCACTGCAACCAAGCCTAAAGTTCTCAAACAGAAGGAAAAAATAGTAGCTGTAAACTCTGATAAAGGTAGAGAGAAAGGCACTCAAGACGTTACAAGACAGAGTGCAGACCTTAGTAGTACTAACACTTCAGCTAGTACTCCTGTTAAAACCATTTTTTCAAATGTAAATAGAACAAATCAGCAAGCAGATGTTGCTGATAGAGTGGCAGCTAATAAGGCTGATACAAGTACTTCAAAGAATTAAATTCCTTTCAGCATGGAGCAGGAAATTTCCAAAATTAAAATCTTTGTTCCCTTGACAGAGTTAGCTACCTAGAATGTATATAGGACCCAAATTTTGAAGGCTTTAAACATTGAAGAGAATAATGACACAGTCAATCTTAACGATGACCAACCAAAGCTTATTTTTGTTCCAAATATTGAAGGTAAGTATCAAGAGGGACCTGCTCCTCCCTTTTATGTGAATTTAAACATTCATGAAAAAAATTTGCACAACGCTATGCATGATTCCGGGGCTTATCATAATTTAATGCCTAAAGCTGTGATGGACAGCCTGGGTCTAGAAATCACTAGACCTTATAAATACGTTTACTCCTTTGACTCGAGCAGAGTAAAATTTTTAGGATTAATCAAAGACCTCTACGTTAACTTAGCCCAGATTCCAGCCAAATGTTTAGTAATGGACATTGTTGTGGCTAATGTTCCCCCAAAGTATGGAATGTTGTTATCTAGATCTCGGGGGGCTAAGTTACAAGGAACTATCAAATGGAAATGACATATGCAACCATCCCTGTTTTCAATCAGACAAGAATACCTTATAGGGAGTTCCATATGCAATACACAGTTACAAGTCAAGACAGATCACAAAACTCTCCTCTGTATTCTGTAAATACAGGCCTTGATTCTTTTATCTGATTTAATGATGAATCTTTCATTGAACAAGCGACTTTAAATGAACTGATGGCTGATAGAGAGGCAGAAGAACACAACACAGAAGTGCCAAAATAGTTTGCTGCATTTGAAAATATTAGCAAACCAAACAGAGATCTTGAGCTTCAAGTCATGCATCCTTTGCTTTTAAACCTTGATAGTCAAGAAAGCAACCCTCAACGCAGTGAAAAATATGAGGATTTAAACAAAATTCAATTAAGTGTTGATACTCATGAACAATCAGATAGCACGTTAGTTGAAGAGGACAATAACCAAGATGAAACCCAAAATAGTCCTCTGTGGAGTATGAATTTTGACAGGTTGTGCACTAGAACTAATGCTGGTGTAGGTGTTTGGATGTGCAACACTAAGAACAACCACATAGAGAGTATTTCTTGTAAATTAAACTTCCAGTGTTCGAATAACATAGCGGAATATGAATCCCTGCTTTTAGGCTTACGTTTGTTGAAAGAGTTAGGAGCCAAAAGAATCAAATCATATGGAGATTATGAATTAATCATTAGGCAAGTCAATGGGGAATACAACGCAAATCACCCAAGACTTAGGGCCTATCGAAACAATGTTGTGGATCTTCTAAAAACTTTTGAGGAATACCAGGCAATTTTTGTCCCAAGAAAAAGAAATATCGTGGCCCACAACTTAGCCTTTGCAGCTAGAACATGCTTAAAGCCATATGAAACCAAAGACTGCAAAAATCAAATAAAATTTAGACTAGCTATTCCTGATAACAAAAAATATTGGCAGGTGTTCGATGGACACAAACAAATAGAAGACTTCATGCAATTTAGAAATGAATTCAAACTACATAGATCGGACTCAGATTATGATACAGACTGCAGTGAAGAAAATTTTCTTGGTGAAGAAGAACCGTCTCCTGAGGTTGCCAATATAAATCTTCTGTCTAGCAAACTTACAAACAAAATAGAATTGACTGCAGAGTTAGAAACAGAGGAGTTAGAAAACCTGCAGTCCAAAGATCAGAGTTTTCCTAAGGGTCTAACCCCTTTAGAAGAGTTGTTAGATTTTAATGATGTGGCCAAGAAGCCAAAACTCGAGCCTATAGAGACTGAAGTACAAGAGTGCAATATAGGCAGTAAACTTAAATCGATGATGATTAAAGTATCTAAGACTTTACCAGCTCATATTAAATTCAAATACATAGAGTTGTTTAAAGAATTTTCTGATGTTTTTGTGTGGAGTTATGAAGATCTTAAATCCTATGACACTGAAATGATACAACAGAAAATCCCTCTCAAATAAAACCAAAAACCATTCAAACAGAAGCTACGCAGAATTAACCCTATTCAGTTGCCTTTGGTTGAGAAGGAAATCAAGAAAATGTATGAAGCTGGTATTATTGTCCCTATTAGATATTCTGAATGGGTATCTAATCTGGTGTCTATTAGAAAGAAAACTAGAGAGATCAGGCTTTGTATAGACTTCAGAGACTTAAACAAAGCTTCATTGAAAGACAACTACCCTTTACCTAAGATGGATCATATTTTACAAAGGGTGGTATGGTCTAGAAGAATTTATTTTCTTGATGGCTATTCAAGGTATAATCAGATTTTAGTCCACCCTAATGATCAATTAAAGACAACTTTTACTACACCTTGGGGCACTTTCATGTATGTGAAAATGCCCTTTGGTCTAATGAATGTTGGAGAAACTTTTTAGCAAGCCATGGACATAGCATTCTCGGAAGAACTGGGCTAATTCATCATTATATACCTGGATAATGTTACTGTTTTTTCAAAGACAGATGAAGAGCACTTAGAACATTTAAGAACAGTATTCGAGAGATGCAGAAAGTTTGGGATATCTTTAAACCCTAAGAAAACACTATTTGGTCTCCAAGAAGGTAAGCTTCTTGGGCACATTATTTCAAAAGAGGGTATTAAGATAGATCCAAAGAGGATTGAGGCCATATTGCAAATCTCTCATCCTCAAAATATCAAAGAGTTGCAATCTTTCATTGGAAAGATTAACTTTTTGAGAAGGTTCATCCCCAACTTGGCTGAGCTCCTTAGAAATATTACAAACATGTTTAAGAAGGAGCAAGGGGTAAAATGGACCATGGAACAAAAGAAGTCCTTTGAGCTGGTGAAACAAGCATTGACCAAAACAACAGTTCTAATAAGTCCCGATTTTTCAAAAGATTTTTATATTTTTTCATTTGCATCAAAACATACGATAGCTGTTGTCCTTTTACCAGAAAAATCCACAAGGACAAGAGTAGCCTATTGGATTCTTTAGCATGGCATTGAGGGATTCCCCTTTGAAGTATAAAATTATGGAAAAGCAAGCTTTTGCTTTGGTTAAAGCTTTAAAATACTTCAGAGTATACATCTTGCACTCACACATCATTTCCTTTGTCCCAAATTCAGTTGTGAAAGACATTCTAACACAGGACCCAGATGGTAAGAGAGGTAAGTGGATTGTTTCTATTCTTGAATATGATTTAGAGATAAATCCGACTAAACTCATCAAAGGCCAAGGTCTAGCTAGATTGATGGCTGAATCAAATTTTGAAGTTCTTGATATTAATATCATTAATGCTTTAGATGATCAAGAGGAAATCTCAACTCCCATTGTTGATGACCATTTTATGAATTCCTCTTAGTATGCTGATATTCTTTATGTTTTTCTTAATTTGAATACACCTCCTGGTTTAACAAAAGAAAAGGCAATATTCTTAAAGGTTAAAGCTGTAAACTATTTCATTATAGATAAATCTCTTTATTGGAAAAATTCAAGTGGTATATTGCTTAAATGTTTACCTGATTATGATACAGAGAAGGTTAAGCATGAGTTCCGTGAAGGAGAGTGTGGAGGCCACTTATACTGGAAAACCACAGCCAAAAAAATTCTAAGGGTCGGTTACTATTGGCCTACTCTTTTTCTCATTGTACACAAGATGATAATTTCCTGTCATAAGTGTCAACCTTTTGAAGGAAAAAGGAAGCTGCTACCCCTACCTCTGCATCCAATCACTATTGAAGCATCTTTCCAACAATGGGGACTTGACTTCATAGGTGAAATCCACCCATCATCTTCAGCTCAGAATAGATGGATTCTCACTGCCACAGACTACTTCACTAAATGTATAGAAGACATCCCCTGTAGGCAAGCCAATGATTCTGTTATTATAAAGTTCATGGAGAATAATATTCTCTCTAGATTTGGCTTCGCTACCAAGATCATCACTGATAATGCAGCAGCATTTGGATCAAAGAGGATGGTTGAGTTCTGTCACAAGTATCAGATAACATTGGGGCACTCCACGGCCTATTACCCTCAAGGAAAGGGACTTGCAGAATCCTCAAATAAGAGTTTACTGAACATAATCAAGAAGTTGTTGGAGGACAAAAAAAATTCTTGGCACACGAAGCTTGTGCATGGAATTTGGGCTGATAGATTGACTTTGAAGAAATCTATTGGCATGTCACCTTACCAGCTTGTGTATGGCACTGATGCAATATTTCCTATCGGCCTTGGTATGCCAGTTATGAAGTTGGTTCAAGAGGTTTAGTCTGAAGATAATGACATGATCAGAAGGATAAATCAGACTATTCATCTTCGACAAACCAGAGAGGAGGTTTATAACAAAGCATTGTAGAAGCAAGACAACATTAAAAAGATTTTTGACAGAAGAACAAAGGCCAACAATTTCAATATTGGGGACAAAGTTTTAAAGTGGGACTCAAGGAGAGAAGACAAGGTCAAGCATGGAAAATTTTACAACTTATGGCTTGGCCCCTATCTCATTCATTCAGCTGCTGGTAATAATGTCTTTTTCTTGTAGGAGTTGAATGGAGCAGACCTGTTTGGGGGTCCTGTCAATGGCAAGATGTCATGTTATGAAAGCCTTTTTATCTTTTTCTCATTATAAATATTTCATCCATCATTGCATTCAAAGTTAGAAAAATCAAAAATACAAAAACAATGAAAGAAAGAAAAGAGGGAAGATTGTAAAAAAAATAGAGGTATAGCCCCATACCAAAAAAGAGAAACAAATCTAAAAGTGTGCAAGCTTAAATGCCACTCCTAAAAAACACGCTTCTAGTTATTCAGACAGCCTAATCTTGACTAATTAGTTTTAAATTTAATGCTGATAGGATAGTGAATTTGATTTTCCAAACTGTTTAATCTTGGCTTATCAGTAAGTAGATTAGGCTTCCAAACTGTTTAATCTTGGCTTATCAGTAAGTAGATTAGGCTAGAAATTAAGGGTTCAAACATGCTCAAAATTTGAACCTATGTTTCCAAAGAGAGATGACTCAAAGATGTTTTAATTTCTGAGTCAAAGCAAAGGTAAAACTAGTTCTAATCAACTCAAAATCTGAACCAGTCAACAAAGAAAAACAACTCAGACATAAGTAAAAACAGAGCTGTAAAAAAGATGAGGGAAGTGCTTTGAACTTTCAGATCTTAAGCCTTCCATTTTGATTTAATTTTCTACAAAATAATATCTATGTGCAGCTTGTTTTTATGCCATAGATCAGCATCAAGTTAGACTGTTCAATCCTGACTTTTATGCTTTTAAATTTTTGTTGTAAAAAATAGAGAATAAAAATCTGTTAGACTGTTTAATCGTGACAAATTAGTAGATTAGGTAGAGAAGCATATGGACTCAACTATTTAATCTGAGTTCATGGAGAAATAAGGAGTAGAACTAGATTAGTTTTATGCTTTCAAAAGAATAAAATGTTGTTAAAAGAGTTTTCCAATCCAAGTGCATTCTAAAGAAGTAAAAATGTTAGATTAGTAGGATTGGGTAGGTAGAAAGTTTGTATTGATGAAAATCCATTGTTTTTCATGGCTGCTAGCATTTTCCAGAGAAAAAGAAGAGCATCCAAGTAAAGAAAAACAACCCAATGGATGAAGGCACCGATCAGCCTCCCAGAGAATGCAAGTCTGAAGTTCTTGATGCTTTCAAGAAGGCACCATACCCAAGTAGAGCCATTGTTAGCCACCAATAAAATTTGTCATATCAAATGGTGGCTAAAATATTTTGAAGCCTTCAAGGAACAAGTTTTATTGCAAAAAAAGGTTATCTCTTGGAGACTCTTCAAGACATCATGCCCTTTGTCCAAATCTTCACTACTATTTCCATTTCATACTCTAAAATTCTGCGGTTTCCATAAGTGAAAATACTGCTGCAAACACCATTTTCCCCTCCTTCCACTTCAAAACTAACCTCCATTTTTACCCCTTTTATTCCCATGAAATTACTCTATTTTTTATTTTTCCCCATTTCCCCTTCATAAAATCCCCTTTACAGAGGTTAAAACTCCTTTTTGAACTCTGTCGAAACCCTCAAATCCATTGAAAACATGGAAAAATTTCATAAAAAATAAGTTTGTTTACCATAGGCTTAAGCCCCCTCGAGCCAAAGTCCTAACCACTTCCCCTCCATATGCCTTGGTGCTGGAACCAAGCGCTAAACCATTTAAGCGTTTATCCCATCGCAAAAATCAGAGTGCATAAGTCTATTTGCCATGTTCAAAAATTCTGATGCGATTAAGCCTTTGTACACAACCCCCGATCCTATTATTGTTTTATATAACCCAAGTGCCCGCAGCTGAGAACTAAAAACATTGTATATTTCATCTCTGATCCATTATTTCCTTTTGTAAATAAAAAAACCCACTTACCTAAATTTTTGGTCTAAAACCCGTCGGAGCAATGTTTTTTAAGGTAAAAATGGGCAGATTGAAAAGCCCACATCAAAAGTTCCGATGTGATTAAAGCCCCATTGTATTAAAATCTGCCCCCTCCCAGCTTTACTCCATATAACTTCACTCAATACCAAGAGTTAAAGTCCCAGGCGGCAATCGCATCGCAAAAATTCCAAATGGTTAGATTGAAAATACCAGGCCCAACTTTCCGATGCAATTGGCCCTTATGAATATAAGCCCCGGGCCCATCATTTCCCATATAATCCATGGCCCCATAGTTGGGCGCCTATCCATTTCATATATATACTGTAACACCCCCAATTCATGTGTCTGAATTTCAAAGTTAGACAATTGAACTTTAATCCTAAGGGGAGTGGACCCCAAAGGATAAATATTTTGTGAATGTAATTAAAAATTTAATTGAGGAAATGAATAGAATAATGTGGTTCAGATTGACCAAAATGAGATTTATGAGATCACTTGCTAAATCCATGAGGATGGATGAGGCAAATATTTCCCCACAATCTTTCAAAAATCCTTGAAAGAAATTAAATTTAAATTTAGATTTTTGAGGAAAAATATGAATTTCCCCAATGATGAGGAAAGTAGTTGGGAAGAGGTAAAAAGCTGGAAAAGCTAAGGAAAAGCTTAAAACAGCTTTAAAGAGTCCCTAAATTGGGAAGCCTAGGCAAACAGGAAGAAAAGCATCCTGAGATTCTGGACGCAGAATTAGAAACATGCTTTGGAGAAAAATAGCTTAAATAAGCTGCTCTTGTACAGATTAGAGGTTGATCTGTGTCAAGGAGATGATCTCAGCTCGGGGGTGAGTTCTGGGAGACAGAAGGACTCTAAGGTTGGGAGGTTGGTCAATTGCATGAGTGGTATGTCTTTAAATTTATTGGTGTGTTTACTTCATATAGTATGAATTGGCTACATATAAAAGTTAATTGTATATTAGAATATAAGTTCTACATTTAACATAATCAATCATAAGGAATACACCCTTGAAATTCTGCATAGTTGTAGAACTAAAATCTATGGAGTAGAATCCAACAGAATCTTTAAACCAGTGTTGGTTTAAATCTGAGGATAATTATTTCTCCACAGAAGAAATCTATAAATTGGTTTTAATCTGCTTCTGTTTCATAGCATGATTCTAATATGTATAAATATAAGAGAGAGAGAAATCTGATTTGTCAGTACTAAATTGGGAAATAGCAGAAGAGGAATTGTAAATTCCAATGTGTATTAAAGAATGAAAGTAGAGACTGTATTGACTGATCTTATGGTCAGCACAAAATTCATATATAACCAGAAGCTCAATGGTAAATTTATTTTGCATGTAAACAGCCAATACTTTAGCAAAAGAAAACAACTACTGAATTGCAAGAGACTATACATTGATAGTTATATTATGGAACCATTCTAATATTAGAGAACAGGAAGTGAAAAGACATAAGATAATTATGCAAACAAACAACATGCATATGCACCACAGCCTAGTATATTGAAGTATATGTACCCTAGTCCATTATATGCACCCAAGTCAAGGAGGTAAAATAGTAGATTGTACATACATATGTCTGTTAAACATAAAAAGAGAGATACATAATTTTACACTGCCTGTAGATCCATTAGACAAATATCTGGTGCAGATTTATAACCAGGGTATAAAATAGAAATGGTGATATGATGTACTATTTCCAAGAAGTATTAAAGAGATTTAGCTACTGCAACTAGTAAAACTATACATTAGTGCAGTATGAGAATGTCATACACCAGGCAGAAAGCCTTCATAAATACAAGAAGGATAGACAAAATGAACCATTATTGAACACTATAATAAAGCTGAGGAATAAGAATATATGCAACCGAATTTCAAATATCAAGAGATACATTAAATTTCTTGAGGTTCATAAACGAAAACATGAGCTGAACGATGCAAAGTGATATAAATCTATGAGATTAGCATTTTGACCAAGATATACATAATTATATACAAAAATCGAAACGAGTATAAATCCCTGTGGCTTGAGGAATGTCTCGAAATGCCACTAGAATAGACATAATTAAATATTCAAGTCGAGACTTAACAATGGAATTGTCCAGATTTATGCAACTCATAAATACAAATTTTAAGCTGTATAATGAGCACTACAGAGCTATACGGATTCCCTTCAACCAGTGTTCGGTGAATACCGACCTGCAAGTGGGGAAAACGAAGCCAACATTAACGTCAAGGCCACTATTACTCTCTGTGGCAATGTAAGTGAGCAAGACGCAAGGCTTGTATTACCTGCACAAGTCAACGACCCCAGTTAAATCCACTACTAAACAAGATAAGTAGGACGAAAGTGCACTAAGACAAAAAGGAGGTCTGAGAAAAATGATAATACCTAGTGAGGTAGAAGTTGAAACCCATCCAGAGCTTGTACGTGTACACAGGAGATAGAAAATTTGTTAGCAGTAAATAAATAATAAAAATGGATGCTCAAAATCAAACAATGAAATTTGCCTTACCCAATTAGTATGAACTCAACCTACACAGGTCAAGATGAGAATGAACCAGAGCGTCGAGCCAGCGCCAGAAGTAATAAACCTCGAGAAAACATTGATGCGTTTCAGATGGAGGATAATTTCTGAACACAAGAGCCTACGGTCAGAACGAGCTCTGGAGAATTCGCATAAGAAAATACCAACGAATGGATTCAACACGCACCCTCTAACGCATGAGAGGCAAACCAACAAATCTCTACAAACTAACACAGAAATATATGAGACGCGATGAAATCCTAACAATTGGGTGGATGCAAATCACCTGAAACAAAATAACGACATATGATACATCTAAGTCCAACAATCACCGTAAGGGCTCAATGAAAGGAGCTTAAAATTAAATCCGCAGAAGGAAGCCATGATTTAACAGTAAGAACCGAGCGGGTATAATAATTTTCATACTTGAATCGTCATGATAGTATGGAGATATGCCAAAGAGGTAGCCGAGCTCGGTGTAGAGCTAGGTCATCAAAAAAAAAGATCTCTCTGTCATGAATAATACTGACGCGCAGAAAAGAAACAAAAAGAACCCTGATCAAAGCCATATGTGAAATTATACTCGGATCGATTAACAAAAACCCTAAAGCCACAATGAATCGACGTCGTCCAACTAGCGAGATCTGAGGGAAGGAGTCACGGATCGAGGTATTAATAAGCCAGGTACAACCTACATTCAATCTCCAACCCAACGAGTAATGCCATGAAATGTCGATTTGAGCTGGCGGTGTTATAGAATTGGCGTAGTCGACAAGGTAAGGTGACGGGAGGAACATGGATCATCGTGGAACGAATCCACGTGACCAAAAATGGGCAGAGACTTGTTACTACCTATGTGGCGAAACCAAAAACGAAACAAAAACTATCTGTGAGCTCACGTGGAGACTGATTCTCCGTCTCCATTCAACCATACGATGCATCAAATCACAAGCTCATATTACGAGGAGGCCAAATCAATGGAATTTGTTTGAAATTGAAACAAGGACAAGTGAACAATTAAATCGACTTGATTAACATGGATGCCGAGATATAACCATAGGTCAAGTCCATTCCATCCTGACTTATATGCTATCCACCTGTGAAAACTTGGAGTACGTGGAGTCATAAAGACAGAAGTCTACGTAATTTCATATGGATATATGTATAATTAAAATCGTGGCAAATGTATGGAACCAAATCGATTCCATCTACGTCCGTTCATGGTCTACGAATATGTCAAACAATTACAACAAGGGTGGGACTTATGAAGTGGGTAAACATATATAATTTTTATAACCCATTCCTTGTTATGATAATTATAGTGATGGATATTACAAGTTATTTAAATTTCATATGGGTTTCAGATCCATTTTGCTATGTATATTGGAACAAAGTTGACACAAGGGAAATAAATCAAAATTTAGGGAATCGATCCTGAACAGATCACATTGGTAAAGGAATAAGCATGATCCCTTGCTAGGATTCATTGAAATAGCTGAATGAAAAAAAAAAAATTGGAGGTAAAATGGGAGGTGTGACAAATGGTATCAAAGCCCACGTTATAAAACTGGGCTGGTGACATTGTGCTCACTGTTGCTATGTATTCACTGTATAAATTTAATTCAGTGGAAAAAAAAAATTAAAAAAAATAAAATATAAAATATAAAAAAATAAATAAATAAATAAATAAATAAAATAAAATAAAAAATTTTAATTTTAATTTTTTTATTTTCACTGATCTGTGCTGAGTGTGTATAGTGCTGCTGAAATGGAAGAAGGTGGTGAAATTTATGTTGATCTGCGTGATGAGGATAATGCACCAGATCCAAATGCACCCATGATGGCTATGTTGCGGGAATTGCAACAAGAGTTGGCTGAGATAAAAAGCCAGAATGACAGATTGTCATTAGCCAGTGAGGAGCAGGAAAAGCTCATCAGGGAATTAACTTCGCGGAATAGCCAGGAAGGTGAAGAATCTGGAAAGAGGAAAAATGATGAGTCTGAAGATGAGGATGCAGTAAGGCATCAATACAAACAGACAAAGGAATTACAGGGGGAATTCCGAAAAATCAAGCCTCCCTCCTATGATGGAAAGAAGGAGGAAGATGCGAAATCTTGGTTATTGAACATGATCAAGTATTGCCAGGTCTATGAATATGATAGCAATCTGAAGGCCAGATTAGTTGTTTACCAACTACAAGTCAAGGCTACCTTGTGGTGGGAGGAGACGAAAATGGTGCATGCCATTGATGAAAAGACAGTCACCTGGGAATATTTCCAGGTTAAGTTCAAGAACCGCTACCTAAATGAACGTTACTATGATGACAAAGCAAAGGAATTCCATGAACTTAGACTGGGACACCTCACTATTGATGAGTTTGTTACTAAGTTTACAAATCTGCTGAGATATGTACCCTACATAAGGGAGGAAAAGGCAAAGGTACAAAGGTTTCTGAATTGTTTGCCTACCGTTTATAAAGAAAAAATTGAATTTGATAACCCAAAAACAATGGACGAAGCTGTTATAAAAGCCAGATTATGTTACCAACAGTTCAAAGGAAAAACTGAACAAGGGAAAAGATGGGTAAATAAGAATGAGTTCAAAGGGAGGAAACAGAAACCAGCCTATTTGAAAAATTTTGGCAGAGATCACCAGCGAAAAAAGTTTAATAAACCCAAAGAAAGCCAAACTTCTCAGTCCCAAGTAGCTTCCAAACAAATAGAGGGAGACAGTAAAAAGGAAGGGACAGTCAAAATGAGAGAACCCCTGAAATGTTGGGGCTGTGGAGAACCCCATCTTTTGAGGGACTGTCCTCATCGAAACATTCATATGCTCATGAGAGATCGGGAAGCGACAACAGTAAATGATATAGCCAAAAATATACCAACTATGAGTGCAGCCCTAGAAAATCGGCAAGCAGAACATCAAGCAACCATGGTGGAAATGGAGGGTAAGATTTCTGACCCATCTGTTACTGTTCTGATTGATCCAGGTGCTTCTTTGAGTTACATTAGTCCAAAAATTGTAGAAAAATGTAACTTAAAAACTGAAAAATTTCAACAGTCATGGTTGGTACAACTCGCCACTGGAACTAAGAGAAAGGTAACACATAAACTGCCTAGAACAGAAATCAAATTAAATGAGTTTCAAACAGAAGTAAACTTGAACATTCTTCCCTTAGGGTCTTATGATCTACTGATAGGAATGGACTGGCTGGAAAAGAAGAAAGCCTTGATGAACTGCTGGGATAAAACTTTGCATTGTGTAGATGAGGAAGGGAAACCTTTTATTCTCAAAGAGAAACAAAAACCTATTTCTATAAGACAAATTTCAGCATTACAATTAAAAATAATAGCTAGAAAAGGATACCAAGTTTATGCAGTGCATGTGGAAGAAAGAGAACAAAAAACTAAAGAGGAATTACTGGATGCGGTACCATTAATAAGAGAATTCAAGGAAGTTTTTCCAAAGGAAATCCCTCATCTGCCCCCCAATAGAGAGATTGATTTCTCAATCGATCTGGTGCTGGGAGCAACACCTATCTCCCGAGCACCTTATCGAATGAGTCCTCCTGAACTGATGGAACTGAAAATGCAATTACAAGAGCTGTTAGATAAAGGGTATATCCGACTAAGTATATCTCCTTGGGGAGCATCGGTGCTATTCGTGAAAAAGAAAGATGGAACTTTTAGGATGTGCATTGATTATCGTCAACTGAATAAGTTGACCATTAAAAATAGATACCCTTTGCCTAGAATTGATGATCTTTTTGATCAAGTGAGAGGAGATTCAGTATTTTTGAAAATTGACTTAAGGACTGGTTATCACCAGCTTAGAATTAAAGAAGAAGACATCAGCAAAACAGCCTTTCGAACCAAGTATGGTCACTACGAATTTGTAGTCCTACCTTTTGGTTTGACAAATGCCCCTGCCACATTTATGTGCCTAATGAACAGTGTGTTAAACAAGTACTTTGATAAATTTTTCCTTGTGTTCATAGATGATATCTTAGTTTACTCAAAAAGTGAGGAGGAACATAAAGAACACTTGAGGATAGTATTGCAAACTCTAAATGAAAATCAGCTATATGCCAAGTTTAGAAAATGTGAATTTTATAAAGATAAGATCCAATATTTGGGTCATATTATTTCCGAACAAGGTCTTGCTGTTGACCCTGAAAAGATAAAGGCTATAAAAGAATGGCCTGTACCAGCTGATGTTTCAGCAGTGAGATCATTCATGGGAATTGCAGGCTATTATCGCAGATTTGTAGAGAGGTTTTTTGCCATAGCACATCCCATCACATCATTACAAAGGAAAGGTGTCAAGTTTGAATGGACTGAAAAATGTCAAAACAGTTTTGACCAATTAAAATTGAAACTTACTACACCCCCTATACTGAAGATTGCAGATCCTGATAAAGAATTTGTGGTATGTACGGATGCCTGTAGAGAAGGATTGGGAGGAGTTATTTTGCAGGAAAATTCAGTTATTGCTTATGAATCTAGGAAACTGAAGATACATGAACAGAATTATAGTGCCTATGATTTAGAATTAGCAGCTGTTATCCATGCTTTGAAAATGTGGCGGCACTATCTTCTTGGAAAAAAATTTACATTGATGACTGATCATATTAATCTCAAATATTTCTTTTCCCAAACTAATTTGAATGCCAGACAATCCAGATGGCTGTCCTTTTTAAGTGAATTTGATATGGATATAAAACATATTAGAGGGAAATAAAATAAAGTTGCTGATGCATTGAGCAGAAATGCTTGTCAGAATATCAATAGTATTGGAAGTAGTGCTCAGATCGATGTAGAATATTTGGTGAAGAAGGCAGCAAACCAAGACTCAAATTATGAAACACTTCTGGTGAAATTGCAGAAAAAGGAGAAAACTGATTTCACTCAAAACCAAAAAGGGTTGATCTGTTATAAAAACAGATTGTATATTCCCAATGTAGAGTCCTTAAAAAGGGAAATTTTGGATGAGTACCACAAACAACCATATGCAGGACATCCAGGATATCAGAAAATGTTAACAGCTTTGAAAAAGAAGTTGTTCTGGCCAGGAATGAAGAGAGATGTAGCAGAATATTTAAGTAGATGCATGGAATGTCAACTAGTCAAAGTTGAACATCAGCATCCTGCTGGACTTTTAAACCCTTTACCGATTGTAGAATGGAAATGGGACACAGTTTCCATGGATTTCATAACAAGGTCACCCAAAACCAAATACCAACATGATTCTGTAATGGTAGTAGTAGATACTCTAACAAAAGCTGCTCACTTTATACTAGTGAAATCTACCTTTGGGACAACTCAAGTAGCGAATGTGTTCCTGAAGGAGGTAGTAAGGCTCCATGGGGTTCCAAAGGTGATTGTTTCTGATAGAGATGCTAAGTTTACATCAGCCTTTTGGAAAGGGCTATTTGGGGGTATGGACACTGAATTGAATTTTAGTACTGCTTACCACGCTTAGACCGATGGTCAAACGGAAAGAACAAATCAAATTTTGGAAGACATGCTGAGAATGTATGTGATGGATAAACCATCAAAGTGGGAAGATTACTTGCATTTAGCTGAATTTTCCTACAATAACAGCTACCAATCCTCCATCAAAATGAGTCTGTTTGAGGCATTGTATGGGAGGAAGTGTCATACTCCTTTGAGCTGGAGTCAGCCAGAAGATAAACTAATTTTGGGACCAGATGCTTTACAAGAGATGGAAAGAATTGTTAAACAAATACAAAGAAACATCAAGACAGCACAAGATCGCCAAAAGAATTATGCTGATAAGAAAAGAGTGCACCGAGAATTTAAAGTGGGAGAGCATGTGTATTTGCGTATTAAACCCAAAAAGAGCACACTTTATGCTGGAAGTTGTGCAAAACTGGCTCCTAGATATTATGGTCCTTTTGAAATCTTAGAAAGGGTGGGACCAGTGGCTTACAAACTGGCCTTACCACCCCATGTTAGATTTCATGATGTATTTCATGTTTCATTATTAAAAAGATATGTGCATGATGCTTCTCACATAGTTGATTGGAATGTTGTACAGGTGGAACTAGAAGGGGAGTTTCTGCCAGAACCGCTTCAAATATTGAAGCGGGAAGAAATTGAATTGAGAAGCAGAATAGTAGCCAGAGTAAAGGTGTAGTGGAAGCACTTTACTGCTGAAGAAGCTTCCTGGGAAAGAAAAGCTGAAATGATGGAAAAATATCCATTTTTATTTGCAAAATGAACTCTAGTAGTTGAATAATAACACCGAGGACGGTGTTTATTTTCAGAGGGGGAATATCTAACACCCCCAATTCATGTGTTTGAATTTCAAAGTTATACATTTGAACTTTAATCCTAAGGGGAGTGGACCCCAAAGGATAAATATTTGTGAATGTAATTAAAAATTTAATTGAGGAAATGAATAGAATAATGTGGTGCAGATTGACCAAAATGAGATTTATGAGATCACTTGCTAAATCCATGAGGATGGATGAGGAAAATATTTCCCCACAATCTTTCAAAAATCCTTGAAAGAAATTAAATTTAAATTTAGATTTTTGAGGAAAAATCTGAATTTCCCCAATGATGAGGAAAGTAGTTGGGAAGAGGTAAAAAACTGGAAAAGCTAAGGAAAAGCATAAAACAACTTTAAAGAGTCCCTAAATTGGGAAGCCTAGGCAAACAGGAAGAAAAGCATCCTCAGATTCTGGACGCAGAATTAGAAACATGCTTTGGGGAACAATAGCTTAAATAAGCTACTCTTGTACAGATTAGAGGTTGATCTGTGTCAAGGAGATGATCTCAGCTCGGGGGTGAGTTTTGGTAGACAGAAGGACTCTAAGGTTGGGAGGTTGGTCAATTGCATGAGTGGTATGTCTTTAAATTTATTGGTGTGTTTACTTCATATAGTATGAATTGGCTACATATAAAAGTCAATTGTATATTAGAATATAAGTTCTACATTTAACATAATCAATCATAAGGAATACACCCTTGAAATTCTGCATAGTTGTAGAACTAAAATCTGTGGAGTAGAATCCAACAGAATCTTTAAACCAATGTTGGTTTAAATCTGAGGATAATTATTTCTCCACAGAAGAAATCTATAAATTGGTTTTAATCTGCTTCTGTTTCATAGCATGATTCTAATATGTATAAATATAAGAGAGAGAGAAATCTGAGTTGTCAGTACTAAATTGGGAAATAGCAGAAGAGGAATTGTAAATTCCAATGTGTATTAAAGAACAAAAGTAGAGACTGTATTGACTGATCTTATGGTCAGCACAAAATTCATATATAACAAGAAGCTCAATGGTAAATTTATTTTGCATGTAAACAGCCAATACTTTAGCAAAAAAAAACAACTACTGAATTGCAAGAGACTATGCATTGATTGTTATATTATGGAACCATTCTAATATTAGAGAACAGGAAGTGAAAAGACATAAGATAATTATGCAAACAAACAACATGCATATGCACCACAGCCTAGTATATTGAAGTATATGTACCCTAGTCCATTATATGCACCCAAGTCAAGGAGGTAAAATAGTAGATTGTACATACATATGTCTGTTAAACATAAAAAGAGAGATACATAATTTTACACTGCCTATAGATCCATTAGACAAATATCTGGTGCAGATTTATAACCAGGGTATAAAATAGAAATGGTGATATGATGTACTATTTCCAAGAAGTATTAAAGAGATTTAGCTACTGCAACTAGTAAAACTATACATTAGTGCAGTATGAGAATGTCATACACCAGGTAGAAAGCCTTCATAAATACAAGAAGGATAGACAGAATGAACCATTATTGAACACTATAATAAAGCTGAGGAATAAGAATATATGCAACCGAATTTCAAATATCAAGAGAAAATAGTACATTAAATTTCTCGAGGTTCATAAATGAAAACATGAGCTGAACGATGCAAAGTGATATAAATCTATGAGATTAGCATTTTGACCAAGATATACATAATTATATACAAAAATCGAAATGAGTATAAATCCCTGTGGCTTGAGGACTGTCTCGAAATGCCACTGGAGTAGACATAATTAAATATTCAAGTCAAGACTTAACAATGGAATTGTCCAGATTTATACAACTCATAAATACAAATTTTAAGCTGTCTAAAGAGCAATACAGAGCTATACAGATTCCCTTCAACCAGTGTTCGGTGAATACCGACCTGCAAGTGGGGAAAACGAAGCCAACGTTAACGTCAAGGCCGTTATTACTCTCTGTGGCAATGTAAGAGAGTAAGACGCAAGGCTTATATTACCTGCACAAGTCAACGACCCCAGTTAAATCCACTACTAAACGAGATAAGTAGGACGAAAGTGCGCTAAGACAAAAAGGAGGTCTGAGAAAAATGATAGTACCTGGTGAGGTAGAAGTTGAAACCCATCCAGAGCCTGTACGCGTACACAGGAGATAGAAAATTTGTTAGCAGTAAATAAATAATAAAAATGGATGCTCAAAATCGAACAACGAAATTTTCTTTACCCAATTAGTATGAGCTTGACCTACACAGGTCAAGATGAGAATGAACTAGAGCGTCGAGCCAGTGCCAGAAGTAATAAACCACGAGAAAACATTGATGCATTTCAAATGGAGGATAATTTCTGAACACAAGAGCCTTCGGTCAGAACAAGCTCTGGAGAATTTGCATAAGAAAATACCAACGAATGGATTCAACACGCACCCTCTAACGCATGAGAGGAAAACCAACAAATCTCTGCAAACTAACACAGAAATATATGAGACGCGATGAAATCATAACAATTGGGTGGATGCAAATCACCTGAAACAAAATAACGGCATATGATACATCTAAGTCCAACAATTGCCGTAAGGGCTCAACGAAAGGAGCGTAAAATTAAATCCGTAGAAGGAAGCCATGATTTAACAGTAAGAACTGAGCGGGTATAATAATTTTCATACCTGAATCATCATGATAGTATGGAGATACACTAAAGAGGTAGGCGAGCTTGGTGTAGAGCTAGGGCATAAAAAAAAAAGATCTCTCTGTCATGAATAATACGGACGCGCAGAAAGGAAACAAAAAGAACCCTAATCAAAGCCATATGTGAAATTATACTCAGATCGATTAACAAAAACCCTAAAGCCACAATGAATTGACGCCGTCTAACTGGCGAGATCTGAGGGAAGGAGTCATGAATCGAGGTATTAATAAGCCAGGTACAACTTGCATTCAATCTCCAACCCAACGAGTAATGTCATTAAATGTCGATTTGAGCTGGCGGTGTTATAGAATTGGCGTAGTCGACAAGGTAAGGTGATGGGAGGAACCTGGATCGTCGTGGAACGAATCCACGTGACCAAAAATGGGCAGATAGTTGTTACTGCCTATGTGGCGAAACCAAAAACGAAACAGAAACTATCTGTGAGCTTACGTGAAGACTGATTCTCTGTCTCCATTCAACCATACGATGCATCAAATCACAAGCTCATATTACGAGGAGGACAAATCAATGGAATTTGTTTGAAATCGAAACAAGGACGAGTGAAAAATTAAATCGACTTGATTAACATGGACGCCGAGATATAACCATAGGTCAAGTTCGTTCCATCCTGACTTATATGCTATCCACCAGTGAAAACTTGGAGTACGTGGAGTCATAAAGACAGAAGTCTACGTAATTTCATATGGATATATGTATAATTAAAATCGTGGCAAATGTATGGAACCAAATCGATTCCATCTACGTCCCTTCATGGTCTACGAATATGTCAAACAATTACAACAAGGGTGGGACTTATGAAGTGGGTAAACATATATAATTTTTATAACCCATTCCTTGTTATGATAATTATAGTGATGGATATTACAAGTTATTTAAATTTCATATGGGTTTCAGATCCATTTTATTATGTATATTGGAACAAAGTTGACACAAGGGAAATAAATCAAAATTTAGGGAATCGATCCTGAACAGATCACATTAGTAAAGGGATAAGCATGATCCCTTGCTAGGATTCACTAAAATAGCTGAATGAAAAAAAAAAATTGGAGGTAAAATGGGAGGTGTGACATATACACCCGTCCTAAACCATAAAAACCTTTGTTTTTATTTAATTTTGGGTTTTCCTATGTTTTAAAGGGTTTCTGCTGGTGCATAAGTTGAAACAATCTCCACCGTTGATCTTAAGCTAATTAGACGGCCTGTGCTACATCGCATCAAAAAAATTTCATTGGGCGCATTTTATTTCTCTCCTTGATTGGTCATCCCCGAATCAATCAAGAGCCATTGATCTCCTCCCCTCCTTCCCAAATCTAATGGCCCATATTCACCCCGATAATTAGCCTTCCTCCACCTTCAAAATCCTCTGATTCAATCCCCACCATTGATCCAATCCTCAGATCAACAGCTAGTGCTCAATCGCTCCATCGCACTTCAAGTTTTGTGCCCCACCGATGCCTTTGCCTCCGATTGCATCTAGACCATTCACGTGTCCATATCAAATGGTCCAGGATGCCTTTCCCAACTTTGGTTTAAATTTATGCGCCCCATTTTCTAATGTTTTTACGATGAATCCCGACCATTGATCTCTGTAGATCAACGATCCTTACTAACTCTTTCTCCGCCATTCTATTATTTCCATTTGATCGCCAGATTCAATCTCAACCATCCAGATCTTAGATCAACGATCCATAATAAAATTGCTCCCCTTGCTTTCGCTTGTGCATCTACCTCATATCGCGTTCACTTCCCGACCGTCAGATCTGAGGCCCTTGATCTGACGGCCCACATTACGTTTCACGTAACTTTCAGCGCGAAAGTTAATTTCCCAAAGGGCACACGATATAGGTGGTTTTCCAAGGCCACGTGTCAGGTGGGAATGCATATCGCGTTCAAAAATGAAAAATCACCTCCTCGCCTTTTTGCCACGCAAAAACAATGGTTTTCATCCCTCAAACCACTTTCCCTCTTTTCCATTGTGTGTTATCGCGCGCACCCTCCACCATTGTTCTCTGTAGATCAACGGTTCAGATCTAAACCTTCATTTACATGTCGCCCTCCGCCTCTACCAAAAGGTTTTCAACACAAATCTCCACCGTCGATCTCATTGGGTGGATCTCATCCAACAACTCATATTCATCCCGAAGCCCCAGTTTCATTTCCTTTGTATTTTACCCCCACCAAAGGAAATTTCGCCTATTTCTTTTGTTTTTCTTCCATTTTTTTATAAAGTGACTCATTCACTTTGTATGATCACAACTGATCCCCACCGTTGATCTCTGCGCAATCAATGCTTCTGACTTATTTCTTCCTTTGCTCTTCCTTTAACCTCCGCAAAAAAATCTCCATTGTTGGATGATGCCATCCAACGGCTACGCTCTCTCCCCACACCTTGTGATGTAGTTAAACCCAATAAATCAGGATTTCATAACAATTGTGTGTTTTTTCTAGGTTCAAATGAATTTCAAAATATTTTAAAGAGAAATGATAAAGCCAAGGGTGACGATCCTCAGAGCTTTGTTTATTTAAAGAGAAGCCATACAAAGGGTTCTACACAATGTTTCATCAATGCTTCATGGGCATTGATGCCATATGAGCCTTGTGCAGCCCTGCACATCAACAAGACACAATGTTATTTAATAAAATTAAAAGAGTATCAGTGTCGAAGACAAAATACAGCAGAATAGAGGATTGAAGACAGTTTGGGGATTACGGCTAAGATTGGTTATCAAAAGCCTAATCCTCCAAATTAAAACACAGTTAAAGAAAATAATAAGTGTTTATCAGACAGAAAGGCCTCCACCACCACATCAGAGGCAAATTGATTTCTCTCAGCTACCACAAAGCCACCTGTGCCTCAAAGCATTCAAACAGAGGCCGAAGTTATTGATCAGAAAAGATATTTTCCTCAGTGCAGCCAAACAATTAATTCTACCAAATGAACTAATGCAAAAAATATCAGCAGAGTTATTACATCCTAAAACAGAGACTAAAGGTCAACAAAATCTCCCACCGAGCTTAAATATTAAATGTAAATCAATTAATACATATAAACATCTGTAAACTTCTCCATTGAGCCCCTCAAAGGCCGAGAAGTCTTAAAAACTATATTAATTGACCCAGGAGATCTTTTATCACATCTCACCTCCTCATTTCTTCTATAAATACTTCTGTAGAAGATGAGAAAATGTTGGTTGCTGAACTTTGAAAAATACCTGAGCTTAAGACTTCTACTTGTAAATAGTGTTCACTGGCTCTTGAAGCTCTGCCTGTGATAGATAATTTAGTCTGGGAAGTGTAGATGATTGCTAAACTGAAACATTGGACTTAAAGTTGTAACTGGCTTGGAGCATCGATACAAGCTGATTTATGGGATCCTGGTCTATGTCGACGGTGATGTTTTTCTTATTGTAAATTGTTATTTTATTTCTGTTTTCACTTTGTTCATTTTCTCTTATAAAGAACATCATGCATAGAGTTAGGATTTATTGTATACCAGTACCCTTCTCTGACTTATAAGATTTATCTTAATGTTTTCTTCCAAATTGTGTTATTTAGGAATGATTTAATTCAGTTTGAGTTGTTAGGAATGCTGGCGTTCCCTCATTCTACTATCTTAGCTAATTGTTATTCTTGAAAGTTATTTTCAGTTTATGTTAAGTAGAGATGAACTATGGAAGATATGGTGAGCCCTGCTCTTAGTTTTATCCCTAAAGGCTGTCTAAAAGTTTCCCTTAAAATGTGTTGAAAGCTAGCTAGTTTCGAAGTACTTACCAGATCTTAGACCGTTCTTTGTTATCTTTTTTTTTGTCTTGAAAGTTACCAAGTAAAGCAGAGCTAGGAGAGGTTTTGTGGTGAGCCCGGCCCGCTAGTTTCTTCTCCAACAGTTTCCTTTAAGTTTCCCTTTGTGTTTAATATGTTTTCTATTGAAAGTATATCAAAGGCTAGCTAGTTTCAAAGTACTTACAAGATCCTGGATTGATTTTATGTCTTTCTTAAGTGTTTGTCAAAGGCTGGCTAGTTTCAAAGTACTTACCAGATCCTGGGCTGCTCTTTGTTCTTCATGTGTTTAATTCCCCTCTTTTTGTATCATTTCATTCCATAAATCAAACTTTAAAGAGATCCTTAGACGTAGATGACTTTCCCCATGGACCACTCTTGAACCTGATTGTTTCAATTAAACCCTATTATAACTCCATAGCCCAATGGACTAAAGCCTGCAATTATCTATCTTTTGGACAAAGCTTGTTCTGATTGCTTGCAACTTCTCACCTTTGAAACTCAATCCATTTATAACTTTCCACATCAAACAATAATCATGCTCAACCATCCAAAACAAAACAAAACCCTCAGACCTCATAACTAGCCTAATATCATCACCCAAAATATTTTAAAGATAAATCTATCTTTGCACTTATTGGAGAGATCCCTCTCTGGATTCAGTAGGGATAGATCCTAGAATCCCAAAGTGGTTTAAATAGTGTTTCTCCCTGCAGTTGGACTTTGCCAATCTTGCTAATTACAGGGAGCTAACAAAACCTGCTATCCCGATCTGATATGATAGATTGTGGGAGCCCAAAGTGCACCCACACTCGTTCAAAGAAGAGTTTAGCAGTGGCTTCTGCTGTGATATTCTTCTTACAGGCTGTCATAATGGCCATCTTCAAGAATCTATCGACGACCACGAAAACACTGTCATTTCCATGCTTAGTAGAAACCAGGCCCGACATGTAATCCATGGAGATGGATTCCCAAGGTCGACTAGGGGTAGGTAGTGGAGTATATAGGCCTTGCTTCTTGATGGTCGGTTTGGCAATGGCACAAGTAGTGTAGGATCTGTGGTGCTTCTCAACATCCTTTTGAAGGTTCGGCCAATAGAAATATTTCTACAGTATTGCTACTGTTTTCTGAACCATGAAATTCCCAGCGACTCAAATATAGTGTGCTTCCCATATCATCTTGGCACACTTTCTTGAAGGAACACAAAGGTGTACCAGGTGACATAAAAGTGCATCTTCGAGGTGAAAATTTAGAACTTGCGTACCCCCCAAGATTTCCTTGTAAGTGTGGCTGAATTCTGGGTCACTCTCATAGAGAAGCGGCCAATCAGAAGTCTCGTGCCCACAAGAGTTGAGAACAGTGGTGAGCGCCATGATTGGTGGTCGGTTGAGGTACTCTACAACATTAATGGTGCTACCCTTCTTGTACTTGATGTTCAAGTGAAACTGTTGCAGATATGTGGACTACTTCTGATGGCGATCATTTTGCAACTTCCCTTGTGTCTGTATGAAATGTAGGGGCCGGTGGTCTGTGTGGATGATTGTTTCCTTCCCCAAAATGTAATGCTTCCATTGTTGACAGGCTTGCACAATGGAATAAATTTCTCTGTCATAAGTGGGATAATTGCGAACTGCGTCAGACAATGTCTCACTGTGATATGCCACTGGATGTCCCT
The DNA here is from genome assembly GCA_034641835.2 of Pinus albicaulis. Lineage (NCBI taxonomy): Eukaryota > Viridiplantae > Streptophyta > Pinopsida > Pinales > Pinaceae > Pinus > Pinus albicaulis. The sequence continues at coordinate 204,091,942 of CM076572.1, read as the reverse complement.
ATTGAGTAAGAACTGCCCCAATAGCATAGTCAAAGGCATCTGTCTCGATCTCAAATGGTTGTTGCAAGTCTAGTAATGTGAGCACTGGGGTAGAACAGAGGCAATTTTTCAATTCTGTGAATGCCTTTTGTTGAGGTTCCAACCAAAATATTTTTTCTCTCTCTCCTCCCTTGGTGACTTGACTCAAGGGCCAAGTGATATGAGAGAACCCTAACATGAACTTACGGTAGAAATTAGTAAGACCCAGAAAGCTGAGAAGCTCTGTTATAGAGATTGGGGCTGGCCAATCCCTAATGACTTGGATCTTGGCTGGATCCACATGCACCCTCCTTTCATCAATAATGTATCCTAGATATTGAACCTGGGTCATGCCAAAAGTGCACTTCTCCAAATTGGCACACAACTTGTGCTGCCGCAGTGTTTGGAGGACTTGTCGGATGTGGTGAAGGTGCTCTTCCCAAGTCTGGCTAAAGATCATAATGTCATCCAAGTACACCACTACAAATGAGTTGGTGAATGGCCGTAAGATGTTTTCCATCATCCTCATGAAGGTTGTGGGAGCATTCGTCAACCCAAAAGGCATGACCAACCATTCGAAAAGGCCTTCCTTGGCTTTGAATGCAGTCTTCGACACATCGAAGGGTTCAATTGGTACCTAGTGATACCCAGACTTCAAGTCGATCTTTCTAAAATATTTTGCACCTTTGAGTTGGTCCAGAAGGTTATCAATCCATGGGATTGGGTACCTATTCTGGACAGTGATCTTCTTCAGTGCCCGATAGTCAATACAGAGTCTCCACATCCCATCCTTCTTCTGTACCAACATGATCGGGCTCCCACAGGGAAATCAACTTGGTCAAATGTGACCTTTCTGCAGTAGCTCCTGAATATACCTCTTGATTTCATCGTTATCCATAACAGAGCGCCGATAGATCAGTCCATTGGCTAGCGACGCACCTGGGGTCATATCAATTGGGTGCTTGACCTGACAGTGCAGAGGAACCCCTGTGGGTGAGGTGAATACTCTCTGCATTCTCCAAGCCAACCTTATCCATTTATTGTTGCTGGGGCAGAGGAGGACCGTCTAGAGTTCAGGGGCTTAACATTCTTCTGCCCTATGGGCGATCATCAGTGAAAACAAATTTCCTGCTTTTGGAAATGAGCCTACCGCATCGCTTTGGCAGAACCAAAGAAATAAGTAGGAGGTGGTACCTCTGGTATCCTATACAACTTATTTCCCAAAGTAACAATAACAGCGCGAGGCCAAGACTCATACACAGCATGACGCTTCCACAAGTATGGTTGTCCTAATAATACATCAGAAACATCAATAGGAGCAACGTCACATAATACCTCATATGTGAAGGGCTTGATGCTATAGGGAATGTAGCACTGCTGGCTGACGCAGAGATCTCGTCCTTGGTGAAGCCACCTGATGGTGTATGGATGTGGGTGAGTTGTGGTCAGCAAGCCCAACTGCCTCATGGCGTCTGCTGAAATGAGGTTCTTTTGGCTCCCATTGTCAACAATGAACTGTATAGGGGAGCCCTTTACCCACATCTAGGAGTGGAAGAGACATTCCTCCTCCTCTGGATCTTCCGGTTCCTCCTTCTGGATATTTGTAGTGGCAACAGTGGCATTGGACTCTGCATCAATAATATTTTTCCCTTTTTCATTCCCCTTGTCAGGTTCTGATTCAGATTCGGAGCATGCATCTGACTCAAAAGCGTGCATCTCAGCCACCAACGACTGCTTGGCCCGACACGCACTTATGTTGTGAGTGGAGCTCTTATGGAACTCACACCACTTTCCTGTGTCCTTCTTTGGCTTTGTGGTGTTGTTCTTTACTTGTGGCTTCGACAGGTTGTCTTGAGTCACCATGCCTTGGCTCTGTCCTTTGTTCTGTGGTTTGGGAGCACCTTTCCCTTGCTTTTGATTCGCAGATCCAAAGTCTCGCTTCTTTTGTTTGAATTTCTGCTCAATATTGGCAGCATACTGGTATGCCGTACCAAGCGAGGATATTTCGAGGAACTCCATTTCCTCCTGAATGTATCCATGCAGACAACTGCGATACTTTAGCACCAGATGTTTCTCTAAATATTTGATACCCAACTTGGTGCGTAGGGTATGGAATAGATTCGTTAGCTCATGCACATCTTGATCCCTTTGTTGTCGCAGCATGGTCCATTGTATGTACTTGTCCTCATAGCTCCCCATGGGATAGTATTTTTCCTTGATGACGTCTCGGAAAGAATTCCAAGTGGGTACGACAGAGAATAGAGAGGGTTCTGTCTCATCCTTTTTCTCACAGTGGGTTTCCCACTAGTCCTTAACATGGGGGGCAAATTTGAGGAGTACAAAAATAATCTTCTCCCTATCGGAAAATTCATGAACCGAGAAATATCCTTCTAATAGATTCAACCATCTATCTACGACATATACATATATTTTACCCTCAAATATGGGAATGTCAAAATTTACTTGTACCTTAAAAGGAGTCGCACCTCCAGAGTGGTTGCTGGATGCATATGTGCCGCCGGTGGGCATCCGTTGAAGGATCTAGGCAAAGTTATCCATCATCGTATTCCTTTTTTTTAGAGGGCCTCTTCGAGCAATATTTTGATAGGATCTCCTGCTCCCTCATATTTCTTTTCATCTCCCATGGGCGTCCGTTAGGGTTTGCGAGGCTGATCTTGCAAAGGTTCCACCAGATCGAGCCCTAAATCCTTACCCTGACGTCGTTGGGGACATGCAAAGAAGGATCGAGAAAAAGCAAACCGCTCTGATACCACTGATTTGGATTTATGTAGGAACACAACAGAATAAACATATAACCATAAATACAGAGATGCAGCGGAAATGACACTTCATTTCATTAATATCAAATAACTAAAATTTGCTTATAGACAGAATGGAAATAAAACTAGCTAGGGCACTGGTAGTTATCTCTGAGAAGAGATGTGGCAGCTACAGGCCTCTGAAATGAGTTAAAATGAAGCTTGTGGGCCTATTTATTATTTAGAAAAAATGGGATATCCTAAACAGCCAAAACCCTAACCTTAGGAGATGAAGCACCAAAACTATGGGCCTCGTTTGGGTAAATTGGTGTTTCAACTTCCCGAGGACGTAACTTTGGCATACGATCTCCGTTTGACACATACCATACCTTGTAAGAAATATCTATCCAAGGAATACAAATTTCAAGTGACAAACATGACCCATGGACTGATTTTGCTCCCCGTTTTGCCAAAAAAACGTCGTTTAGGGCCTCAAAATAGCTCCAGAAGTTCAGGACCCGAAAAACTGCTAAAAATAGTAAGTTGTGCCAAAACTAAAAAACTGAAAGAGAAAATGGAGGGACCCCAAGTGGAATAGGTGGGTGACCACCAATATCCACTTGGATCAGTGTTGGAGAATAATTTTTAAATTTATTGAATAAGGATGCTAATGCAATGCAATTCTTTGTTTTGAAATGAAATATGTCTAATACATTTCTTCTTTTTTTTGTAGAAAGAAAAAAATCAATCAAATAAGTAAATGTCGTCAAAAAATGATGAGCTTCAGTATTGCAACAAGAATTTTAAGCCTCCCAATGCTATCAAATTTAATTATGAACCTGGGGTTGATACAAACTTAGAAAGTATCGAAGCTAATAAATTGAATTCAAAGTGTAAAAAAGCACCAACCATCTACTTCTAACGATTGTGAGCCTCTCTTGCAACATAACCCCACCTCATCATTCCTCCACCTCTCAAATTCTCTTGCAACGTCTCCCAACAATTGTCCTCTCTTGCCCACTCAAGCTCTATAATGGAAGAATATTTACATAAATTTACACTAATATAGTGGAAAAATATTTACATAGATATGAGTTATGTAATACAGGAATAAATAAAATAGGGTTTTACCAATATTCACTACCTAACCAATATGGTTTGAACCCATTAGACGACGTTGGAATAATTTTCATTAGTAGGTAATAGTCTTTTTCGTGGCAATCATAAAAATGCTACCGACTTTTTCCGGTGTTTTATCATACAATATTGTCTGCGCGCGATATTTTTTTTTCAAACCCTCCAGAAGCTTTTTCTTTGGGCAGTAATAAAATATTATCTCAAATTTATTTTAATTGCACCAATCTGTAGTCGGAGGCTCTAAAATTTTTCCTATATTACCCAACGTGTTCTACATCAAATTTTCCGGGAGCACTTTTCAGGGAAGCGATGAAGTGTTATCCAAAGGTTTGCACCAATTTGTAAGGCTACGGCTAGGAACATTTTAGCATTCCCTTATCATATGATATTCTTTCTCTGTGCCCTTGATTTGTGGTTACCTGGATACGCGTTTTTCCTCGTAAGTAATTTGTGTCATATTTACGAAATGAGTGAGATAGCATTGGAGGTTCCCCATCCTCGGGATTGTTTCTTTTTCCGAAAGTAATAAAAAATATCTCAAATTTACTAGTATTGTACCTATTCTCAATGGGAGGATCCGAACCTTTTCCTCCGAGTTGATCTTGTGGTTGGTTAACAAGAAAAAGATTATAAAATAATTTAAACTAGCAATTGCACCTAATGTTGCAAAGGAAACGCCATAAGGAAGATGGTAGAATAAGATGAGCTATAATTAATTTGATATGTCTATAAATATGTAACTATATGTTAATGTCATTGGAGATATGTATATAGAATGTATAATGTTTGAAATAGTCATTGCATTTTCATAGTTGAAAAGAAACTTATATTATAATGTCATTGGATATATGTATATATAATGTATAATGTTTGAAATAGAGATTGCATTTTCATAGTTGAAAATAAATTTATGGTAGAATTGTGAAAGAGAGTTGCGTTTATTTAAGAAAAAAAAATTGTGAATTATTGAAATGTAAATTTTTTTAAATGAATTATTGAAGTTATTTATCTTTATTACGAGTTTTAATATTGTAATAATATGATACTGAAAAGAATACATAATTATATTGTTAAGAATAAGTGGAATATGTAATGGAAAGGTTAGTTGATGGCAATTTATTTCTATTACGTGAGAGTATAAGAATGTACAATGTTTGAAATGTTATTTCGAAGACTGTGCAATTGTAGAAATGTACATTGCATGTTAGTATTTTGCAATGAAATTATGTTTTTTGTAAAATATTACATGTGTATCATGAAGATAATGATTGATACTAATCTTGGTGAAGATTTAGGAGATATGCTGATGTAGTAAGGAACCTGCAAAGAATTTTTTTTCTTTCAGAAATTAGAAGAATATATATTTATTTTAAAATCGAAAATACCTTGTTCAAGTTGACTTCAATGAGGTTTTGTGTGAATTCTATCATAAAGAGATAATATTGATTGAAATTCAAGTTACCTGTAATATGTGATTGGGAACATTCAGTCGTAGATGCAGGTCGAGCGATGGCAGATTGAACACCATTGGAGATTTATTTGGAATTGCAGGTGCCTATTTCTGGATTGCCACTCTACTCTTGCTTTTCTCAATTTATCTCATTTGTGTATGTGGACTATACGTTTGATAGTAGATTTTATTTTAAGTAATAAATATATAGTTGGTTGTAGTCTGTATAGTGGCACATTTGGATTTAGTACTGGCAGGAACCTTTTCTGTATCTCCTGCAATGACTGAATTGTTGCATCTATCTCTGCGTTGTAGTTTTGTAGGTGCGATATCTTAGAATCCATGTTTTCTGTTTCAAAACAAAGAAAATGTTAGATGAAAATAGGTAAGCATTATATCAAAAATGTATATTTTGAACCATTTATTAATAATCAGTAAATCAGGTTAATGTTAGGAGGTAGAAATGTTGTCTAATTAAATTTTTTTGGAGTTGATAATATTTGGAAACCTTTACGAGATGTTAGATATGGAATGCAGTGGATTTGTAGCTGTGATATCTTTGAGTCCATGTGTTATGTTTCAAAAGATAGAAAATGTTAAAATGGAATAGTTAAGAATTATGTAACGAATTTAATTTTTGTAACTATGTATTAGTAATGAGTAAATTAAGTTTTTGGTATTACGTAGAAATGATACGTGATGAAAATATTATGGAGCTGATGATATGTGTAAACATTTTTTCGATGTTAACATATGGAATGGAGTTGGTCGTTTGTAGGAGACATTGAACGGAGACATTCTTCTGCTTGTTTTCTGCGAGCAATATTTTTGTTTTCTTTCATTTTCATGAAACGATCAAAACTGAATGCAGGGAAAATTCAGAGATTTTGTAGTGAGGGGACTCTTGAAATTGCAGTGAACGTGAGGCCTTGTCGTTCAGTTTTTCCAATGTCTATCATTTCTTGTGGCAGATTCATACCTTGAGATTTATGTATAGTTAAATCCCAAGCCATTTTTAGTGGAATTTTCATACGACCGTTTCTTTTTATTGCTGGAATCAGCAAGTGAGTGGGGTTTGTTTCATCCCAAGCATGCCCTATGTATTTTGGAAATTCAACTACTACAAATGTTGGGAGTTGTGGAGGTGAAGTTGAATCTTTGTAGAAGATGGATATGATTTCTCCGAGGGAACCATTAACAAGCCCTGCTGAAACCCAAAGGTTGGAAGTCAACATTACTTTTTGCCCTTTGCAAAGGTAGACAATTTTCTCTAGTTTCTCTTCGTCTGAAGAGAATGTAGAATATGTGTTGTCGTCTTCTGTGATTGATCTTGCAACTGGAGTGTTTAAATATTTGATCATTTTCTTGTTATGCTCCAATGTTTGAGCGTTTGTTGGAAATAGATGTATAGAATCATGGAAAGACTGTATTTCATCTTCAAACAAGAAATATTCTATTCATGTCATAAGGATGTTGTAGTCCTCGATTGTTGGATTTGCATTTCTAATGTTTTGGAGGGAATTTCTGAAAATAACTTGAGCACTGTTCTGACCTTGTTGACGAAATATTTTGTCTAATGTGATGATTGTTGTGAATGTGTTCCACAATGGGGTTCCATAACTTATCCCTACATATAGTGGTATGTCTTTGATGGGTGGTAAGTGGCGGAGATCACCAACCAATATAATCGAACAACCGTCGAATGGAAATTTTCTCTTTAATGGAAATGCCTCATGAAGATGTTGATCAACCTGGTGAAGAAGCTTAGGTCCAATGAAGCTCATTTCATCGATTAGTATGTACATAATATGCTTGAGTTCTTCTTGAAATTTTGCAAGACCATTGCCTTCTAATGGTGTAAGATATTTTATTGGAAGGTGGAGAGCGGAATGGATTGTCAATGCTTGTATGTTGAATGCTGCAACACCTGTAGGGGCTAGGAGCATGATCGGTGAAGGTTCTGAGCCAGCAAGTGCTATGAGCATTTCTCTGACACAATTTATAAGAAGGGATTTCCCAGTTCCAGCAGTGCCTTGTATTATCATTAGCAGAGTAGGTAATATATCCTTCTTACTGGAGTGAGCACAAATAATATCTAGAGCTTTTTTATGCATTGAAGATAATGAGCTAAGCCACATTAAAGTGTCTGTATTGTTTGAATAATGTGATGGAGAGAGCGATTATTCTCAATGAAATGTACGCCTATTTCTTGGAGATGCAATGGAATAGTTGTATCATTCCAATTATAGTTTTCATCAAAACCGCAGAGACCAAGCATTTGAATGTCATTTATGAGTAGTTCATTTGTAGGGTACAACTAAGAGAGTAATTCCCATTCGTTTAGGTCCATGGTTTCTGGGGGATGGAATTCTTGAGTAGTTGTGTTATCATTTGCAGGAGGCTCGATATCAGATCGTGTCCAGTGTTGATGCCAAGGTTTGTAGAATGGACGAAATGATTGCCAATTTCTGATAAATTCTTCAGCAGAATTCCCTATGTCACTCGTGATATGGCGAAATGGTTTGTAAAGCATAAGTTCAACTCTACAGAAGTCAGCATAAGAAGAGTCGATTGTGGATGGTATTAAGGAATAGCGTGGTATGATACAAATAATTTCTTGTTCGAGTCTCTGTTTCCATTTTTTTGTCTTACGACGAGAATCATATGACCATGATCTTGCTATTTCTATAAGTGATGTGGATTCTAAGGGATATGGTCGATTGATGTATGTATCTATGAAGTGTGGTGATGGAGGAGTTCTGGTGTTATTCTGTGGAAGGCGCATATAGATTTGTTGGATTACATTTAAAGGGAAGAAAGAGCGACTACACAGTGTTAGTGGTAATTTCTATATCATATGACAGGTTTCCTGTGCTCCTGTGTCACGATCGACAAGAGTTTCTGTAAGGAATTTTCAGAATGCAGATGTTGCTGGGTCAACATTAGGTGAAGCAAGTAAAATTCTACATAGCATGTCATGGAATGTTTCGGAATTTTTTTATACTTTGGATGCATATTTCGCAATATATTTCTGAACGGCATGGATTGAGAGTACTGGTTGGCAATCAATATTTGCACGCTAGATAGATAGGATGGTAGGGTTATGGGTATTTATTTGATCATCATTGTGAGTGGGAGTGTATGTTTTTTGGCCATTGGAGTCAATGAAAAAGGAGGAATGTGCATGTAATTCCCAAGGTGCTTTATATCGACATTCGAATGAGGAGACTTTTTTCCTGAGGCATGTGTTTTCAGTGCATTTTGTGCGTCTCTCAATGCAATTGATAAGTTGGACATAATCATTAAAAGGATTGTTTCTAAGAATATTTGACGTAGACAATAAGCAAGGGTCTTCTACATTTGTTTCAGAAATTGATTGGTTAGAAATTGTAGAAAGCCGAGGGTTCCAAGCTGATATGTATTTGTCGAAGAATTGTTTAGTACTATCAACTGCTTCTATGTTATCCCAATTAAGAGTTTCCATATCAGGTGCATTTTATATCCAGAGGAAGCCATGGATGTGTGCTAATCCTCTATGTTGCCATTCATACCTGCGAAGGATGTTTTTTTGTTAGAAAATTTTGAAATAGAAGGAGTTTGATGTATGAAGAATTATGAAAGTAATGTGGTAGAGTGGATACCTGTACGAATAGTATTTTGTTTGCAAGTGTTTCTCTAAGATAAATTCATGAAATATTGTGAATCTGTGGTGCATATATAGTGATGTTAAGTGGGGTTAGAGATAATGTTATCATTCCTCCATTTTTGTTGTATTGCAACATCAAAAGGTGGAATTCCTGGCATGATTGCATGAAGATCAAGCCATTTTGTATTAGCTTTACTTAATGTGAAGAAGAACGTTGGGCAGCCGAGTTGAGATATCATGTTTGTCAATTCATTTTTAGCTTTGTGCCAAAAAGATCTTGTGCCACGTGGAGAGCTACCGAAGCGCATCACTTGTTCTGCCAATTTGTCATCTAGAAATTGTTGTAATTGAATGTTCAATTCTTGGATTGATGTTGGGAAGCCATCTCTGATGTTTTTTTTTACAAAGAAGGATTTTTTTGCTTGATTGTGATGACGCATCATCATATTGTATATGTAGTAGCGGAAGCGAGGGTGCTTGTCGAATCTGTTATCATGGTAATGCAGAAGATGAAGTGTGTATTCATGTAACTGCACTGCCTTTATTCTGGGTTGATTAGGTAGTGCAGATCCTGTGGGTAATAGGGTTAGGAAAGCCATAGACAGTAGACCTTCTGTGTTGTATTCATTGATTAGGGATAAGCTTATTGGTGGCCATTGGATTGTAGTAGCAGAATGCTGGTTGTATGCGTGTAAATAATGTCATATTTCTTGGATTTCTGTATTTCTATTAGGTATAGTGGGAATGAATGATGATGTATGGTGTGGGTATTGGTCTACGGAATCTTCAGTGGGGAAAATTGGTGTTTTGATTGACAGTTGAGTAGTTGGATCTGTGGTATTGGAATGGTGAAGGGAGGAGGAGATATCAGTTGGGAGTTCTGGTAATGATGCTAGTGCATTGTTATCATTGCAAGCATTCCTATAGTAAGGATCATTTGTCAATTTGTATTCTAATGCAGCGAGAACTCGGTGTCTACTTACAATGCAATCATAAGCTTGATGGTCATTACTTTGACAGGTAACGATTAAAATATCCAAGTCTTCAACACGTTGTGGCAACATGCATGCTATTTTTGTAATGTCTTGCGGAAAGCAAATTGTGTGGCCAGTGTATTTATATTTTCCACCACGTGCATGTGTTACTTGGATGATAGGGTTAACCCTAGCAATAATCATTTCTTCTATTTGTGAAAGAGCAGCCAGGACAGGTGGTTGAGGACCAGGGTCCATGTTGTTTGATAATGAGAAACGGTGAATGGTTTTTTCAGACATGCATCTGTAGCAACAATAGATTTGGTTCGACATGCGGATATGGATTCCAGGATAGGATTCAAGACAAATGGAGCATGGTTATTTAGGTGCAAGCCTATCAATTCTTGCATGGAATTCACGTTGTGCATCATTAGTATGAACGTTGTTGAAAGCATGTGTAATGGATGGAGGGGTTGAATGAGGTATGGATGAATTTGTTTGAGCATCATTATTATGAGCGTCGTTGAAAGCTTGTGTAATGGAGTGTGGTGGCGAATGATCTGTGGATGAATTTGGTAGAGTGGTTTGCTGAGAAGATGGTCTACTTGTAAATTGGGAAAGAGAATTGTTTTCAGAGTGAGAATTGTTTGATGGAAATTGTGAATTTCCATCGTATGTTCTTAACGATGAATTTTTACTTTTCTTTTGCCTTTTGTTTGTTTGGGAATCTTTGAGGGCTTTTTTAGCACGATAAGTTGCACGTCGATGTGCATTTATTTTTTCTTTATTTGCTGCATAGTATCTTCGCGCGCGTTCATCATTAGAAGTAGTAGACATTCTGACAAGTTAATGCACCTACATGAAAGAGAGATGGAGTGACAATGTTAGTTGGAAAGAGAAAAACCATATTATTGTATGGAAGGGGAAAAAATAAATGGAACTCTACAATTTATTTTTTTTAATATATTATTAGAACAACGTGTTTGAAATGAGGTTTTAGTAATTTCTAGTTATAGAGGAAGATAATAAGATGTGTAACGTGTTGATAACAATATGTTTGAGATTATATTTAAGTATTTTAAAGATGTATATGAATGTAATTGGATATGCAATGTGTAAACTTTCTTAATTTGTTAATAGGGGAAAAGTTAAAGTATTGAGATGGAGTGACAATGTTAGTTGGAGAGACAACAACCATGTTATTGTATGGAAGGGGAAAAAAGAAATTGAAGTTTACAATTTAATTTTGTTAATATATTATTACAACAATGTGTTTGAGAATAATTTGTAGTGATTTGTAACTATAGAGGAAGATTTGACTATGTTTGGTAAAAGCGATATAGTCAAGTCAGATTGCAAGACTATTTTTGATCCAATACCCAAAAAACACATGTTTCAAATAGATTTTCCACAAAAATTACATTGATGACATATTACAATATGATATTTTGTGGAGAGATAATTTGCACATAGCGTAACACAGATTTTCTCTATGATTAAATACCAACTGGTAAATTGATAGTAATAGTTAAGAAAATAGATTATCAATTTGGAAGACATAAACCAAGTGTCTTTTCTACCATGACATATTGTTTACAATTGGCCTGAGATGTAGTAACCATAGACCATAATAACACAGATTTCCTCTATGATATTACTTGTAATCATATTTATCTATGATATTGAAATTTTATTGATTGCTTGGAGGATGTTGCTGCATTCTGTTGAGAATTGCAACTTTGATGATAACACATTTCAAGTGTGGTATGTCTCTAAATGTTTCTGTCTTTACTAATAGTGTGAAGATGTGATCTGTCCAAAGTTCTTTCGAGACAATTTCCTTTATTGCATCAGGATCCTTAGATAACAAATAGAAGTCATCTACATTAACTCCAAGAATTGTAGACACTACGTCTTCGAAAGAAACTGTTGAAAGCAATTGAATAGTGTGATCTTGTATATCTATCTTTAGTAAGTATTTGTAATCATAGTCAAATACTTCGGTGCTGCATTGAGGGCAAAACCATGTGCTTGCATTCTTTGGAATGAGTTTCTTCATGCATTTTTTCTTATCAATAATAGATGGGCATGATAGGTAATAAAAATTGTCCATCCATACTTTTGTAATTGTTCCCTTGACTTGGTAGAATGCAGGTATATTTGAGGACTCGATATTGTAAATATCCGTAATCGTTATTTTTTTGGGTTGATGGCCAAAATAACGTGAATATCTTCTTGTCAGTGGTGTAGAAGTTGTAGTGGAGCCTTCCTTCCTAAACCATGACTTTAGAATATGAGCCTCTTCGATGTCAGGATCTACAAGAATAATCAATCTTGTTGTAGTACTGACATTTTTTCCATTAAATTCGGCAACACGAGCGGACTTGATTGCTATGATGGGATAATTTCCTGTAGTACATAAGCTGGAAATTTCTTTCGATACTCCATCAAAATTATCTCCCCAAAAGATCGCATCCATGTTATATCCAGACATGTCTTGAAGATTTACTATTTGTTTCGTAACTTCTGAGCTGTCTTTTCTATGTATGGTACATGATTGGAAATGCTAGTAACAATACCAAGAACATCAACAATGGAGTTGACGTTTGTTGTTCTGATATCATTGATTTATTTGACATTGAAATGCACTGGTTGGTTGGATCTATTTTCGTTGGCAACATGGTCTATGGTAGATGTAGCATTTAACAAAATTTCCCAGTCATTGTTTAAGTGGTTTTATTGTTTATTAGCCATTTTCACATTGCCTTTTGATACAATGTACATATTTCCAACTTGGATTTTGTCGAAGAAAGAATCGGCAACATTGTTGAAACATGTAATGTGTATTTCACCACCTTCTGTATTGTAGAGGTCAAAGCTGAACACTTTGCCAGGACCATATTGATTTTGAAATTGTCGAAGAGGTGTCTTTCTTTGAACATATCCTTTTATGCACCAGTTTGAATGGTAAGGATTTATTGCTTTGATTGGAATTTGGATTTGTGTAATGGATGCAGTAGGAATGTCAGAAAGGGTGCAGTGCCTTTTCGAAGAAGGTCGTTGGTTTGATGACGACGGATCTTCTTCTTCAAAAGTGACCGGGATACTGAGTTTTTCTGGAATACCAAATAAAGGTGCAGATGTAGTACAAATTTCGAAGTCTAATAGACTTATTGAACTACATGGTAAATGATAGTAATAAGAGCACTTGTTAGAGTTCAAAGTGATATGAAGGAAATATGTAAATTTTAAATAAGAATTTTGTAAAAAACTTACATTGATGGACCAATAGTTGAAGTAGTCCAATTTTCACATGTATAATTGAACCTTTTTGAAGCAAGCTTGCTTCAACAAGGTCATTGAAAGTTATCGGAAGCATAAGGAGCTTCATATGTGTGCCATCAGAGATGGCGGTGCGATATCGTATTGTTGAACTTTGCATTGATGTAATACGTTCAAGTTCAACGATTTGTAGAATTGCTTGAATATGACTTTTCCCCGAGAGCATTAAGGGAATAGCATTTTCAGTAAGATTTGTTGCCATTTTCTGAAAACAGAGATAACAAAATAATTAAAAATTCTTTATATATGGCTTTGAGTTAGATGTATAATTACGTTTCCTATAGAACTACATGAGAAGTTAAAACTAAAGGTTTATTCAGAAATGATGGATTAAGATATACATATTGCTTTAAAAGTTAGTTTTTGAAGATTAATCTAAATTTTCATATATAAAAATTATGGATCATTTGCAGGTAAATCTTAGTTATCTTAAAACTAATGATTATGTTGAATATAAAAAAGTAAATGATAAAAATGTTGATGGTGTTAGAAAGAATCTTGTACAAACCATTGTAAAATAATATCTTCTTCAATTTATTAATATGAAACTGAAATTATTATTAATAATCCTCTATTGTAATCATTTAAGATACCGAATAATATTTCGGAAAAACAACATTTGAAATAATATTTGGTAAAAGACATCTTCAGAAATGTGAAACTTATAATATCATGAACAAAAAGTATCATTAAAGAGAAACGATCTTCAACAAAACATGTGCACTATAATATATGGACATGAAAAATAATCCAAATGAATCATTATTAGGTAACTTAGAATAATTAAAATTGTTTATATGTGGTTTTGAGTTAGATGTAAAAGACATTTAACAAAAAAAATATTTGGTAAAACAGATGTAAAAGACATTTAACAAAGAAAATATTTGGTAAAACACATCTTCAAAAATGTGAAACTTAGAATATCATGAACACAAAGTAGAGAAACAATATTCAACCAAACATGTGGACTATAATCCAAATGAATCATTATTAGGTCTTTTAGAATAATTAAAATTGTTTATATGTGGTTTTGAGTTAAATGTATAAATACATTTCCTATATAGATATACATCTTTCAAAACTCTTTTAAAAAAATTATATCTAGTTTGTTCACTATAGTGTGGTATAACTTGAGCTATTAGGATACAACATTGACATTAAGTTGATAAAATAACATTTTTGGAATAAATAAATTATTATATTTAAAAATAAATAAGTTTTTTATTATTATTTTAAATTTAAAAAAACTAACTAATTTACAAATCAAATCAAATTAGAAAATAAAAATAAATCTACTTCCTAAAAAATTTCTTTATGTTCAATAAATTTACTTCTTAATTTTCAATAAATTTACTTAGAACTTTACATAAAGAAGTCATTTGAGAGAGAATTAGAGTTACGTTGGTTGGAGCCATTTCCATTTTCCATGAAATTGTGTATAATGATATTTATGGTTGCCAAGTAAATGAATCATTTTCATTGAGCTAAGCATTTTACAACCGAGTATGATGTCTAAAGGTATCTGTTAGTCACAAGTTGAAATTTTGAAATTTTATTCATGTTGTTCATTTTTTTTTTAAATTCACTTTCAACCAAAAAAATAAAAATAAAAAATAAAAGATAAAATTACCACATGAAATTTCCAAGTAAAATTTTAAACAAGTAAAAACTTACACTTACAAAAATTGAAATTTAATCCCTGCCACTTATAATAGATCCTAAATTAATCCTTGCCACTTATAAGAAATCCTAAGTTAAAAAGATCTAATCATCTACCCAAGATTACTCTTCAAACAAGAAATGTGGTATGTTGTTCACACAGCTTAGAAATTCGAATAATTACACACATCAAAATATAAACATCAATGGAATATAACATGACATGCATCAATTATAATTCACCAGCTCAATCATGATGAGGATTTTCTGCAGAGGTAAAATTAGTGGATGTAAAATCAAGTTTTCTCAATGGAGTGTTGAACAACCCAGGGATTTCGAAACTCTAGGCTTGGAAAAAAACATATACGTTGAGAAAATCATTGCACGGGTTCAAGCAGGTGTCCAAGGCTTGGTATAGCTGCATTTGGAGCCATTTCCATTTTCCATGAAATCGCCTATAATGATATTTATGGTTGACAAGTAAATGAATCATTTTCATTAAGATAAGCATTTTACAACCCAGTATGATGTATAAAGGTGTCTGTCAGTCAACAAAGTTGAAATTTTGAAATTCTATTCATGTTGATCAATTTTTCTTTTAAATTCACTTTCAACCAAAAAAAATAAAATAAAATTATCACATCAAAATTCCAAGTAAAATTTTAAACAAGTAAAAACTTACACTTACAAAAATTGAAATTTAATCCCTGCCACTTATTATAGATCCTAAGTCAATACCTGACACTTATAATAGATCCTAAGTTAAAAAGATCTAATCATCTACCCAAGATTACTCTTCAAACCAATTTCCTCAAACTCTGACAACAAGAAATGTGGCACCTTGTTGACACAACATAGAGATTCGAATAATTACACACATCAAAATATAAACATCAACGGAATATAACATGACATGCATCTTGCATTCCATAAGTATAATTCACCAGGTCAATCATGGTGATGATTTTCTGCAGAGGTAAAATTAGTGCCCTGCTGAACGAGTTGAACTGATTGATTGTACTTCCTGAAACTGTTGCCAAAGTCAGACTGCAAATTCGACATAACCTTTCATGATCGGTTATTTCCATGTACAGTAGTCTCAAAAATATTTGTTTTTTTGTTACACTCTATTTCACTCTTTACTCTGTTTTTCAGTATAGACATTATTTCCTTTCAAACAGATTGGTATTTAAATAGATTTTAGGAGGCTAATGGTGTTTATTTTGCAGTCTTTGAGATGGCGAGCAGCAGCAACATTTGGCAACAAGTACCATACTTTGATGGGAAAATGATATATGAATCATTATTAGGCTTTTTAGAATAATTAAAATTGTTTATATGTGATTTTTAGTTAAATGTGTAAATACGTTTCCTATATAGATATACATCTTTTAAATTTAAATATATATATATATATATATCTAGTTTGTTCATTATAGTGTGGTATAACTTGAGTTATTAGGATACAACGTTTGACATTAAGTTGATAAAATAACATTTTTGTAATAAATAAATTATTATATTTAAAAATAAATAAGTTTTTTATTTTTGTTTTTAATTAAACAAAACTAACTAATTTACAAATCAAATCAAATTAAAAAATAAAAATAAATCTACTTCCTAAAACTTTTCTTTAAGTTCAATAAATTTACTTCTTAATTTTCAATAAATGTACTTAGAACTTTACATAAAGAAGTCATTTTAGAAAGAATTATGCACCTAGCTAAATCTATCTTTATTTAACTAAAAAAATCTTAATAATTACACTGAAAACCTAAAAATGGAGTTATGCTAGTTGGAGCCATTTCCATTTTCCATGAAATTTCCTATAATGATATTTATGGTTGCCAAGTAAATGAATCATTTTCATTGAACTAAGCTGAACTAAGCTGATTAACGTGGAGGCAAGGTATTTATTACACAGAAGTCAGCAATGAAGGTGAAATTCTAATTATTTACTTGTATGTGAGAAGAATGATACGTGCAAGATAAAACAATTTCAATAAAAATTATTGAAAAGCCCACTCAGCATTGGAAAAGTCCAGATCATTATAAGCCTATAGAGGTATGTTAGGGTTAGATTATTATTGTTTTTGAATTTATTGGGAATGCTTTAAGTTGAAAAGTGAGTTCTTTAGCTTTGATACTAAATAATCTGCATCTGTGCTTCATTAACTCTTTTAATTTTAATGATATTTCATGCAGACACACTTTGGTCAGGTTGATTGATGAGTATGAATCACGAATGATCTCTTGGGACTTTGGTCAGGTTGATTGATGAGTATGAATCACGAATGATCTCTTGAGATACCTTTGAGCATGACGTGAGTGAAATTCATTGTAATAGGACATGTGCTCCATACCAGCGAGAACCTGGGGAATTTCCAAAAACAGAGTAATACTTTTATGCTAATAATTTATTTTTTTCTTAGACTCTGCTTCACACTTTACTGTGTTTTTCTGTACACACATTGTTTCCTCTCAAACAGATTGGTATTTGAATAGATTTTAGGAGGCTAATGGTGTTTATTTTGCAGTCGGCAATCAAGGTGAAGTTCTAATTATTTACTTATATGTAGATGATTTTATTTTTACAAGAAATATCAATCTATCCATGAAAAGAATTTAGATTAGCAATAGAAAAAGAAAAATTTAAATGACAAAAATAGACTTATTGAGATACTTTCTTGGTATTGAAACTCTAGGCTTGTAAAAGAACATATAAGTTGAGAAAAGCAATGTATGGGTTCAAGGAGGTGTCCAAGGCTTGGTATAGCTATATTGACTCATTCCTATTGAGAAATAGTTTTAGTAAAAGTAGCAGCAAGTCAACAGTTTACACAGAAGTCAGCAATGAAGGTGAAATTTTAATTATTTACTTCTATGTGAGAAGAATGATAATTTGCATTTTGGGGGATCTATGGGATATTTGAAAGAGAATAATAGTTGCTATGGCATTTCGAGGGAGTAAGGGTGTTGACAATCTCCACTGCATTACCACAGTTCAGACTTGATCCATGCGTTCCCAATGAGCAATGTGAAGAAGCAGATGGTTTGCAACTTTCTGTTCTCTACTTATCCCTTTATCTTACTACACTGGGTACTGGAGGACTGAAATCAAGTGTATCAGGCTTTGGATCTGATCAGTTTGATGAAAATGATGATAAATAAAGGAGACAGATGGACAATTTCTTTAACAAATTCTTTTTTTTATCAGCTTAAGATCTCTGCTTACAGTGACAGTGCTTGTATACATCCAGGATAATGTGGGGAGATCATGGGGTTATGGAATATGTGTTGTATGTATGATGACAGCCATTCTCATATTCCTTGGAGGAACAAGGATGTATAGATTCAAGAAGGCCATTGGAAGTCCACTCACTCAAATCCTCCAAGTGGCTGTAGCATCTTGGAGGAATAGAAGGCTTAAATTGCCTGCAGATTTGGGGAAATTGTATGATGGTAATAAGGCATCTCTTTCCCACAACAAGGTACCCCATATAGATCAATTCCGGTGAGTAATTTTGTTGTCTAAGCTGAGCTGTGATGAATAATGTTTTTGGCTGTACTCTGAAATTCGGTTTTAGTCTCAGTATAGAATATATGTAGGAACATATGTTTTGTTCTAATTATGGCTTCTCAGTATTAGAGTGGGCCATTATACTTAAAACTAATATTGTTCCATTCTTTTGATTATATAATAATTTGGCAAAGTTCTGAATTGATGCTAACACGGGTCAATTACAATAAAGGGATTAAATAGATTTACTATAAATTTTGTGAATATTTTTGGAGTATTTATCAATTTGATAGACATAAAGAAATGAATCATTTGAACTCACCTTTTCTATTCGATTTTCCAAAATATTTTCGAAATCTACCATTAGTCAAAATCTGCAATCCAAGTAAAGATGTCAAAAATCCAATTTCTTTGGTGATGAGTTATTGCAGGATTTTGGTTGAAGTCCTGTAGCTTATTAGTGCCTGGAATCGGATCACAATTTCACCATGTTAAGAGTTTTGAGCGGTTTTGAATCTCAAATCCACAGATTCTAACTCAGAGAAATCATTTTACGATACTTCCAAGAAGGTGGTTTGTTTGATGATGAGTTGTTGCAAGATTTTGGCTGATGTCCTATACCTTATTAGTGCATGGAATCGGATCATAACTTGACCATGCTAAGAGTGTTGAGTGGTTTCGAATCTAAAGTCCACAGATTCCAACTCTAATAATTCATTTTACCAGACTTCCCAAAAGTTGGTTTGGGAAAGTGCATTTTAAATATGGTATATTAGACAGTACTTTGGGCTATATTCCCTTTGATCTAGCTTGCAGGCCTGAAATGCCTCTGATATCTGAATGTGAATGTTACTTAGGTTAAGATTTACTTAGTAATATGTATTTTAGTTCATTGATCAAATTAATATTTCTTACACCCATATATTGAGGAATTAATGTTTTCCATGTTTATTTTTATTTGCAGATCATGAGATAAGAAAGGAATATGAAAATCCAAGAATCAAATCATTGAAAATTTGATCTGATCAATTTTATCAATCAAGCCTTTACAATTTTCTGAATTTGACAATGCTTTTCCATGTACTGAAACAGTTAGAAGGATTTCTTTCTGTTTTGATGCTGGAAAATAGACATAAAATCACTCATCATGTGCTTGATGACTGGACAACATACATCAATATTAAATGCTCTTAGAAGAGAGTGGAGTAGCTGCCAGGAAGATAGCAAAAGGGCCATGAGATTTCATGAAGTATGGAGGAGCAATGCAAGGCCCCCAGAACTTGTCCTGAGGTCCTATCTATTAGTACAGATTTGTATGAAATTGGATACAGTGGAATGAATTCTTTATTATTTGATACCTTTATTTGTTTGGCCCATTTCCCAGAATTTTTAAGGTTCGATCCAGGCCAAACTCTCTGTCACATCAGTGGAGGTTGTCTTTTTTGTTTCATTTTTTGTGAGTATAATGTTTCATCCATTGTCCCAGAGCTTCATACCGTCTATGAAGGTCTGAAAAGGCCTTATATGAACAATAGGGCAGGTTTGGCCATGAATTGGGAGGATCTGAAATTGAGAATGTGGTTGAATTCCCTATTTGGTGAGCTTGTTTTGGCGTTTGGATCCATTGCCTTTGGGCTAATGGATGAAGATCCTATTGTGGGTGTCTTGCTGATAGGCTTTTAGCATTGATTTGGGGATGCCCAATAAGAATTCTTTGCTGGGTGACAAAAACTGGTTGGGTTTTGATAGAGGCGCCAAATATCTGAGGGATATACAATGAATATGTATGGTTTAAATATGCTAGATATACAATGCATAGCTAAAATCTTTGCGTAGAATCATACAAGCAGCTGGATCTGAAAAAATGCCTGAAGTATCTCCTTCTGGTTTTGGAGAATCTGGAGGTGCTCACTTGAAAGACAATTCCTCTTCTTCTTCTCGCAGCAGAATGACACAGAACCTGATAGCTTTCCTTTATTAGACCAAAATGGCGGGAATCTACAAATTTGTGACCATAACATGGTGCAAGAATCTGATGGGCCAGAGCTTCATGTCCATGTCAATGACCCGAGTCACCATTATATGTGCAAGGTTGATATGAAGCCATGGTTTTTCTGGAGAAAGCATGGATCCAAAACCTTTGATGTCAAGGGAAATAAGATGGGGGTAATCTGGGATGTGAGAAAAGCTAAATATTTGTGTGGAGCTGAGCCACATGAAGGCTTCTATGTGGCTCTTATATGTGAAAAAGTGATGGTCCTCTTGTTGGGAGATATGCAGGATGAGGCCTATAAGAAAACCCATGCAAGGCAACCATTAACTGAGCCCACATTGTTGTCTAGAAGAGAGCATGTGTTTGGGAAGAGATATTACACAACAAGGGCACAGTTTGGAGAAAGTGGCAAGACCCATGAAATGGAAAAGCATTGTCAAATTCAGAAAATTGTAAATTTTTTAAAATATCCCAAAATCCTCTCACAAACATGGCAAGTGTTGAAGAGATTCCTAATATTAAACAAAACACACAATTTTCATAAGAGTGGCATGAGACACATAATTTTATGATAGTGAAAATAAATATCTGACAACAAATAAATAATCCAATTAAAGTATGCACACAGGTTATAATTTTTCAATCCATTTCACAGCACAATGCACACAACTTATATAGAATCCAATTAACACTATGCACATTGGTTATAATAATTTGGACTCCCGGTCTCTGTAATACATTATAAGAGAAGAAACGTTGGTAGCCACCATGAAGGCTAACTCTCTTGCCTATGGAAAACCCATGTCATCAATCTATTTGGTAACGTTTTCACAAAAATCAAAGGGACAAATATTTCATGTTAGTTGCATTAGGCTTGTGAACAGATCCAAAACCTTTGATGTCAAGGGAAAGAAGATGGAGGTATTCTGGGATGTGAGAAAAGCTAAATATTTGTGTGGGCCTGAGCCACAGGAAGGCTTCTATGTGGCTCTTATACGTGAAAAAGTGATGGTCCTATTGTTGGGAGATATGCGGGATGAGGCCTACAAGAAAAGGGACAAATATTTCATGTTAGCTGCATTAGGCTTGTGAACGGATCCAAAACCTTTGATGTCGAGGGAAAGAAGATGAAGGTATTCTGGGATGTGAGAAAAGATAAATATTTGTGTGGGGCTGAGCCACAGGAAGGCTTCTATGTGGCTCTTATATGTGAAAAAGTGATGGTCCTGTTGTTGGGAGATATGGAGGATGAGGCCTACAATAAAACCCATGCAAGGCAGCCATTAACTGAGCCCACATTGCTATCTAGAAGAGAGCATGTGTTTGGGAAGGGATATTACACAACAAAGGCATGGTTTGGAGAAAGTGGCAAGACCCATGACATGGAAAAGCATTGTCAAATTCATAAAATTGTAAATTTTTTAAAATATCCCAAAATCCTCTCACAAACATGGAAAGTGTTGAAGAGATTCCTAATATTAAACAAAACACACAATTTTCATAAGAGTGGCATGAGACACATAATTTTCTGATAGTGAAAATAAATATCTAAGAGCAAATCCATTTATAAAGAATCCAATTAAAGTATGTACATAGGTTATAATTTGTCAATCCATTTCATAGCACAATGCACACAACTTATATAGAATCCAATTAACACTATGCACACTGGTTATAATAATTTGGACTCCTGGTCTCTGTCATACATTATAAGAGAATAAACGTTGGTAGCCACCATGAAGGCTAACTCTCTTGCCTATGGAAAACCCATGTCATCAATATGTTTGGTAACGTTTTCACAAAAATCAAAGGGACAAATATTTCATGTTGGCTGCATTAGGCTTGTGAGGACTTACAATGTAAATAGTCAATAAAAATGAAATTAAATCTCATCCCCTGAACTTTTCCAACTCGAGGAAACCTTGAAATAAACATGAATACCCAATAAGCATGAAATCTCATCCCCTAAACTTTGCCAACTCGAGGAAACCTTGAAATAAATATGAATACCCAACACTATGCACACAGGTTATGAACATCAGATTTGAGGTAACTTTGCAGTAGAATCGAAATTTCTGACTACAATGCCATATGAAAGTTACCAGGTGTGATCATGTACAATGTGGTCAGTGTGGGTAGAAAAACCTTCTTACAACAAAACGAGATGGACTGGATGATTTTCTGCAGAGGTAAAATTAGTGCCCTGGAGGACGAGTTGAATTGATTGATTGTACTTCCTGACAAACCCTGATTTATTGGTGTAAGGTAAGTTTATAAAACCAGGAATGATGTATAATGCATATTTCAATAGCACAAACCACAACTTATGGTCAAGGGTATAAAAGAAAATATGGAAGAGAATATTATCAACAAGATTGAAAAATCAGAAATTGAGTATTGTTTAAATCTTTTGACAGTAGTAGAATATTTCTAAGGGGAAAGAACAGTATGTATACTGCAAGAAGCATTTAGATGCCGGCTCTTACAAAACAAAGTAGAAATTACTAACCACGTAGTTGGCCGGATCTGAATCTTTGCAGCTTGAAACCTTCCGGCAGCAGCCTAGTTTCTAAGGGGAAAGAACAGTATGTATACTGCAAGAAGCATTTAAATGCCGGCTCTTACAAAACAAAGTAGAAATTACTAACCACGTAGTTGGCCAGATCTGAATCTTTGCAGCTTGAAACCTTCCGGCAGCAACCTAGTAATTGGAGCCAAACGGAACAGCACTGCACTTTTTTGACTTCAGTGGAAGTCCTCAGCACTCAACAAAACTCAAACGCAACAACCTTGCCTTTTTTAGTTCTTCACTGGAAGAAACAAATAACAGAAGAAATAGATGAAAATGAATGACAGAAACACATTTAAAAGAAAATCCAAGAACTACCAACACCTAACTAATAACTACCAAACTATTTCGCGGCTGCAGCTCTCCATCTCATCAGCGCTCCTATATTGCAGCAAATGATTTCCCAATCTTCGCGGCTTCCAGGTGTCCCTTGCAAATGCGGCTTCCAGGTGTCCAGGAACGACGATGTCTGCAGCAAATGTCGGCCATGTCTACAGCAAATGCGGCCCGGAAGGACGATGTCTGCAGCAAATGCCGGCCATGTCTACAGCAAATGCGGCCCGGAAGGAGGATGCGTGCCCCTTCTCTGCAGCAAATGCGGCTTCCAGGTGCCCAGGAAGGAGGATGTATGCACCAAATGTGGTCCATGTCTACAGCCCAATTCTTTCAAGTGCTCCCTTCTCTGTAGAAAATACGGCTTCTAGGTGCCCATTACAAATGTGAATTCCATTTGCATATTAAAGGTTTTAGTTATTTTTAACTGTTTTATATCCATGGCTGAGCGTTTCTCAATCGTCTAACAAAGAGTCTGACGATCAACAATAGGACAGAGAGGTAGGTAGGAAAATTGTTTTCAAATAAAGACGCCTTACGGCGTAATTAGAGTTACTGAGTTTGAATTAGGATTTTATATTATAAGATTTCTATTAAAAAAAAATAATTTAGAATTGGATACTTTAAGATTTCTATACAAATTTAAATATAATTTTTATTTTTTTTAAAGAAATTGACAATAACTTTTGTCTTTGTAAGAACAATACTTTTCACTCACTCACTCATTCTTTTATATATTTTAAATTAAAAACTAAAAACTTCTATTCTTGTTTAAATTTTAATTTAATTTTTTTTAGTTGTGAAAGTTATTAATCTAAAATATTTTCTAATAAATATAATCATGTTTAGAAAATTCTACATACTTTTAAAATTAATACACCATTACAAACTTGTTTTCTAGACTTTTTAAGTATTTAAAAGTAAAAATAAAATGATAAACTTTCCTCAATATAATTTTCTATTTTCTTTTGTATTTTCCTAGACTCCTTCCTTCTATTTTCCTACCTTCTATTGATTATTCTTATTGAATAAATAATCAACCCATCTAGTAACCTTACCTGCCGAGATGTCAAGTAAACTTTCAAGTCATATTTCAGCGATTAACCATTGATAAAGAAAACCAAATCGAATTTGGACGAATAATACGGATTCTTATCGAACCCGCGAATATTCGCCTTTTCGGCCCGATTCGGGCGAACACGGTAACCATGATCTAAACGATTACCTAGATATTAAGTAATATTTCATTAATGGTTATTAACCAGATATTAAGTAATATTTCATCAATTAACCATTAACGATGAAAAGCAAATCGAATTTCGACGAATAATACGGATTCGATGGAAACGGCGAATATTTGCCTTTTTGGCCCATTCCAGCAAACATGGTAAGTATGATCTAAACGTTAAAATAAATATTTACTTCATATACTTATCATCACAATTTCTACCGCGCATTTGTCTATATTAACAAAACAAAACAGAAACAATTATGTGCTCAATTCAAAACACTTCAAAGTAAAATTCAATGCCGTTGGTGAATGTTTAAGGCGGTGCGGTTGTTGAAAGTCGGTATGATGGGCTTTAAATGCCGATAAGACTGTCATCACTCATCTTTGCTGCGTGATCAAAAAACCACAGAAAATCACATCAACGCTGAGAGGCGGAGGTGCCCCTGCCGCGAAGCGTATTTCCACTGCTATCGGCCCATTAATGCGGTGGCAGATACGCTGCTCACCATTAGATTTAAAATTGTTTAAATCTGAGCAGCGTATCTGCCACCCCATTAATGGGCGGATAGCAGTGGAAATATTAGTTGCCTGCATACTGTTGCCGAAAAACAATAAAGCCTCTCCTGTTTCATTTATATCCATCTTGAATGGACAGTGCCGTGCACGCAAACTTGCTGGCCGTGCTGTACTGCTCTTTCTCTGCACAGAGTCAGCGGGGGAATTTATTATTTCCAACATATTACCCAGATATTAAGTAATAATTCATCAATTAACCATTCATGATGAAAAGCAAATCGAATTTCGACGAATAATACGGATTCGTATGGAACCAGCGAATATTTGCCGTTTTGGCCGATTCGGGCGAAGATAGTAAGCATGATCTAGACGTTAAA
>CM076572.1:203878960-204066318 GCA_034641835.2 Pinus albicaulis | reverse complement strand
AATATTTTCAATGTAGTCCAGATTTCATATGGTTCAATATTTCTGATCTGATAAAGAATATCACGAAACACAGATAGACAGAATCTACCATAAACCATGTCAGACCTGTTAAGCCAATATGACTTCTCATCCTATGACATTGGTTCTGTCTCAATTCCCATCACTATTTGGTACAAGTATTTGCTCCTAATATGAAGAAAAATCATTGGTTTCCATTCATAGTAATTGTATGGAGTCAGAATGGTGGAAGTTGGGAATTACATTCTTTCACTTTGTGGTTGTAGCAACAATTTCGACAATTCTTTAATATTTGATCCACAAATCAAATCTCCCAATAATTTCCAATGAATTGATCTTAAAACCTGTAAAAAGTTATTCATGCAACTTATCTAAGCCCTTGTAGCTCTAATACCATGTAAAATTATTAGAGAAAAAATACAGATCTAGTTGAAGAATAATTGCACAAATTTGCGAGAGTTGAAAAGAAAAATTAGAATTGAGAATGAATTTGATTTTTCAATGTTGGTTTAATAATCAATACATAAAATAAACTAAGTTAAGCTTAGTTGTACAGGCAATATGGATAATTAAAGCTAACTTAACTTTATATTATGTTAACCTACACATGCACCACATGCAGGCACGAGATTTAAGTAACTAAATCCAAATACATATCACATGCAATAACTAGAGTGGAACTGAAGCTAATTAAGGCTAGCTATGTGCATGTACACCAACACAAGATAAATTGCATTAGCCTATTCTATGGTAAATACTACAGGGTCAGATCTATATATATTTTTTAATTACGTGGGGTAATTAATGCGTGCCTCGTGTCATATCTATTTGTAAAAGCCTGGAAAATATCTGCTTCAAACATTGGGGAAAACCACCTGGTCGGGACCTTAGGACAACTCCTTATCCGTTTGGT
Organism: Pinus albicaulis; assembly: GCA_034641835.2. Taxonomy (NCBI): domain Eukaryota; kingdom Viridiplantae; phylum Streptophyta; class Pinopsida; order Pinales; family Pinaceae; genus Pinus; species Pinus albicaulis. The sequence goes on along the minus strand of CM076572.1, from coordinate 204,065,387 downwards.
ATGGTGGCTCTGATTGGATTGAAAGGACCAGTTTCCTTATAACTAATGGGTTGGTGATCGGTTGATTTGGATGAGTGAAAATGGGCCTAAATGACTGAAATAAAACTATCTAATTTAATCTAAATACTGATAAAGAAATTCTAAAAATAACCCGGGTATCATATGTGAATACAACTTAAAATTATTCCAATTGAACAATAACCATAAAAATGTATTCAATTTTAATTGAAATTGTGCAGTAACAAATAGAGATAACTTTGTTTAAGAATTTAAACAGAGTTATATTAGCATATTGTATTCATCATTGTATATCATTTTACATACATTTATGAAAAGTGAATATTTCTAATATACTAAAAAATGATATATAGAGAAATATTATGAAAACGAAATATATATAAATGATAGAAAATTTAAAAGAGAATATCATATAACAAGAGAAATTACCAGTGAATAGATAAAAATACCTTATCCATCTTGAAATTTTCAAATGAAATCTGATACTCTGATCCAGTAATTCCAATGCAAAATCAAATCCAAGGTACATAAATGCAACTCTTTAAAGATAATTTCGCCTAAAATCACCAGATGTGATCCTTTATAATATATAAAAGCCAGTGGAGTACAGAAATGTAATCTCCAAGTCAAAAATATTACAACTCAGGACCCCTTCTCCAATGCATGAGAGGGGTTTAAATATGAAATTACATGAAAACAAAATCCTACTACTACTGCTACAATCTATCAACTTAAAAACATAAATGCTAACTTTTGTGGAACTGATTCATTGCTTTTGCTTCTCGTTCAATGTAACCAAGTGGCAAATTTTCAGCATTTCCTGGACCTCCGATGGATGACTCATCTTGGAATGTAACTGTCCAGCGTATGTGGCATCGGAGAATTCTGGAATCAAACAATCAACAACATTTGATAGGAATTTAATTGCTACTTGTTGATTGCGTGGCTTAATTAGATAAGTCCAAATATTGTCCCAAGATATTGTTTGAAGCCTATTGATCTGTTGACTTTTATTCATTATTTCTTCTTTCCATCTGCAATCGGTTTCTTTAAATTTAGGAAAACTGCCTGGAACACAATCTGAAATGAGATTAATTGCATACAAGCTTTCATTGATAAATTGCGTTGTATTACGCATCATGCTTCTAGCTCTTTATATAGCTCTCTCAGCTTTCATTAACTGATGTTCCCATTCTATAAACAAGATCTCCTTATGTCTTTCTTCTATCCTAGGAATATTAGCTTCTCTTCCTCTTTCTGTATCTTGCGAAGTAAGAAATTCAAAAATCTTTTCATTAGCGTCATCAATTTCTTGCCTGAGAGTAATCATGTCCTGGATCAAGGATGATGTGATATCACAAAATGGTTGTGCTTGTGTTAATTTTGTACAAAATTCATTTAACTACTGAGACAGTAGTTTATTGACTTCAAGAGCCTCCGATTTGAATTCACTTAATTTAGGGAAATACTTGAACTTATCTAAAGCTGCTTGAAATTCTTTTTCCTGTACAATCCTCATATTTTTCTCATTTTGCAACAAATTCTGTAGCTCGAAAATTTCTTGATTCAGCTGTTGCTGTTTGCTTAAAGCCTGCTCATCAACTTTCTTCTTTACTATGGCAAGTTGTTCTTCTAGCTCTTTAGATCTGAGCTCTTGATCTTGTAATTGATGTTCCAATTGAGCAATATTTTGCTGATTTTCATTAGCTTGTTCTTCAAGTAAAGCTATATGGAGATCTTTTTGGGTCATTAACTGAGAAACCTCTGCAGCCTTATCTATTGTCGCAGCACTGTATGCTCCTGCATATTTGGATAAGTTAGTGAGATCCTCAGATGGACTCACTTCAACATTCTTATAAACAATACTCATGAATTCTTCCTGTGAAGAAAAAAATGTGTCCTGATCCATCTTCCTTATTTTTCTCTATTTTTTAACAACATCCTTATGTTTAGGGCTGTATAATACATCCAGAGGAGGGATCTCCTCAATTTTCAACACAATTTTTCATGTAGGATGTTCAGGAATGATTTCAACATCCTGATCTTCTGGATTTTTCTCTTCAGGATGATCCTGCAGTCCTAATTGATGAGCAAATTGATTATATTGTTTCAACAATTGTGAGGAAACATTAGGATCAACAGAGTCTACTATTTTCTCAGTAGTTTTGTTTCCTCCAAGTTATGTATCCGATTTCTCTATATTTGTTTCCTGTTCATTGGTTTTGCTGCCTGATCCTTCTTTTTGATTATGGACATTAGTATCAGTACTTGTGCATTCTTTCATTGTTTGAGCTGTGGACTGCTAATCAGTATTTACATCGGATTTGCCATCAGTGCTCACCTTTTCAGCATGTATAACAGTATCATTTCCTATTACTTTCTTTTGTATCTGTGCAATGGACTGATCAGTAGCTGATTGTGTAGTGACCTTACTGGTAGATGTTTCTCCTGCTATTTTTCCAGATGTATCCTCAGTTTCTGACCCTTGTATAGGAACTCTCAATTGTTCTAGAGGAACTTTAAACAATATTTGACTTCTAAATAACATAAATTTATTCATTTATTCTTTCTAGAATTTGGACTTGACCAAATTATAAGCTTGAGAAAAGTCATTTAATGAAACAAACAAATCATCAAATTCATCCGGTTCATGCTCGAACCGAGCAATCGAAACTGAAGAAGTAACATTAAAAGCTATCTTTTGTGGATCATACTGTCTCCCCGGGATTGTTGCCAATTTAAAACCTTTCATTTTGGCGACTTCCTTTTCTGCATGCTTGAAGTCATTCAAAGTAAAATGTCCACAATTGAATGGAAACGAAGGCCACATTCTTTTCTTACTATTGCTCATAGATCTGGATATTCCTTTAACTGTCAATTGATAGGACATTTCCTGGGCTAGAAGTGTATCTGGAACAAAAAGAGGGAGAACATGGGGTTCTACAATACTCCCGAAAATCCTGACATACGTGAATTTTTCCTCTCCAAACCAATCTCCTATTGAGGATAAGTCAGTTTTAGCTTTCTCAGAGAATCTAGGAGGGAAGCGATTGAAAATGGTTTGAAAGACTGGGATAAGGAAACCATGACATATCCTATAAACATGATCTTTGAAATGAAATTTCCAAAGGATTTTATGGTATATATGAATCGGAGTAGGATCTTTAGAAGTCCATTTCCATCCTAACAAGGGAAACTCAGAATTGAAACAAAGGGCATCTAGAATATAAGCACAAAAGAAAAAGGGAGTGGTATTTCCAGCGGTTTTATCTTGTCTGTATTCGAGTATCCTATTAGCTATCTTATCAGAAAGAATAATAGTCCAGTCCATAATTTCAAAATTGATAGCAGCTAGGATTAAAGGAACCGTTTGTATAGAAAACCTAGCAGAATTGTTATTGCTAAATAATCTACACATCATGGCAGCGTCATAGCAGTATGGGGGTGAAAGAGAATCTACTGAATACATACCGGCTGATTCATTTTTGTGCTTTTCAAGATTTTTTCTCCATTCTTTGATAAGTTCAGATTGAACTTTATTACTGTCAGCAAACTCTTTGACAAATTCTTTGTTATAGAACTTCTGTGGATCAGGGAGATGATACATTAATTTGAGGTCTTCTGCTTGGAATGATCCAAAAGATGCTCCAGAAGCTGAAATAGACATTCTCTCCTTAATTTATACACTATCGATGACCCATCGAATCACATCATAATAAGGAATGATGTTTGCTCTTGCTGCAATTCGATGTAGGAATGAATTCGCAAGTTTTCTTTCAGTAATCTCAGAGTCGGAATCTGAGTTATCTTCATCCACAACTGATACCTTTGCCACTGTGACTTTAGGGTTTTCACTCTCAATCATATTATAAACTCCTTCCCATGTCATTTTTCCGAGCCCTTGACGTGATGTATCTGTAACTAGCTTCAGCTTTACTAGTTTTTCTTTCGAGACTATAGGACTCTCAACAAACTTAGCGGTAACAACAGTCTTCATTCTCCTTGTTCTCTTCGACATTTCTGTGTTTGATATTGTTTCCCTCCGTCTGCGAATGAAAGGATTTGGCATTCTTTGATTCTGCAAGGCAATAAGCTCTCAGTCGTGATAAACAAACAATTGAAAAGAACGATTATAAAAATCATGGGTTCATGATTCATTATTTATTGAATCCGTGTAACACTTAAATATTATTTTTGGGTCACATTCACGTATTCAAAAAAGAATCGTAAACCAATAATCATTTTATTTTTTATTCAATGTTGATCGTACTATTGGAGTTTTAGCACTTGTGAAAATCATATTAAATTACCTATTATGAATTCCTCCAATGTGATGAATGTAGTATATTAAATATCAATCGCATCGGAAGTATTCAAAATGGTACATAGATATCACAATACAGATTTCTACGATTGTCGATTGTGATCACGAACTTTTCCGATTTCCGATTAGATGGTGGTATATCGCATTGAAGAGTTTCAATCGAAAAGAATTATCAATGGTTTTCTCCGATTTCCGATTGTGTTATGGTGGGGTCTAAAATATAGAGATTCTTCTCATTTAAGCGAAACAAATGTTTATTTCCCTTTGAAAATTGTTTTATAATAAAGTGCGTCGCATCAGGGAATTTTCATTTGACCAAAAAGAATTTATTAAAAAGTTCCCCGATCACGCGATCGCGATTGATCGCATCGCATCGAAGATATGTGAATGAATAACTTAAAACCTTTGTGATTGGAGATTTGCGATTGGACTGATTGCATCGGAGATTTTGAACATGTATGTAAAACTTCTCTCAAAGATTTTTCTGATTTCCGATTTCCAATTACTGTTCATGGGACTTTTGCAATTGATTTATTTTCTATAATAAAGTCTTTTATATTTGATTGGATCGGAAGTTTTTAAATGTTTTATTTTTTTGTACACACTTGATAACAAAGATATGCAATGAGTCATTCAAAACAATGAATCTTTATTTCTAAGTCTTTTATTCCTATATTAAAAGAAGAAAAAGGGGACCCTATTTCTAAATGAATTTATTCTAAAATTTTGGAAAAAAGGGAGGGTTGTTGTATAGTACAACAATTGGTGATTCACTGAAAGAAACAGTTATCTCTGAAAAAATAAAATGAATACTATATTTCTAGTAAGTAAAGATTTTTATAGATAATGAAAACTATCTTAGGATAATCAAAAATAAAATCTAACTATGAAAAAGAATAAAAATTACCCACAATTTCTTTCTAATTTCTTGAGAAAAAAATTTTTTTGGGTTATCTCAAGCTTTGATTGGTGTTAATAATGAAGTAAGTGGATTTCTCCAAGTCTGTTTTTTTTTTTTTTTTTTTTTTTAATATACTCTATTGTCATAGGCATTGTATCTGCTGCCTGCAAACGTTCATAGTCTCGATAGGGTTACCTTTTAACCATTAACTTATTCATTGTCCCATCCAACTAAAATTATGACTTTTTAAAAGATAAATTCATAAGAAATTTTATCTCATGTTTTTTTTCTTTTACTTGTTTTTTATTTTTAAGAGCCATTGTTCTGGTTTGGTAGCCAGTTAATAACAATGCCATTCACTAGTTGTAATTAAACTGAACAGGCTGGCTTGTGATGAGACCCCTTGTCTTATATTTATAAGCCATTACCCTGTTTTGATATGCAGTATTGGTAATGTCAGTTTTATTACTTCTTATGAACATGGTAAGCAGGCTCGTGATGAGACCTCTTATCTCTTAAAATTTTCATATGATTTCTTAGAATTATATTCTAAAAAAAATCACAACTTAAATGGATGGGATGAACTAGTTTTATCCTTAAGAATCAATGGATGACAATTTTCAGAGTTTCTTGAGTACCAACACTTTGAAAAACTCTTTACTTTTATAGATAACCTTTCTCTTCTCAATAAACTTATAATGATTTACATTTTCCTCAAGTTTTCAAAAGATCATGCAAATGATTAGAATAATCTTTCAAAGTTTAACATCTTATTTTAAACTATCCAAAGACTGTGATCATCTCTTTAAAAATTCTTATTTATACAAAATAAATATTTATAATATTCTTCCTAAGAAATTTTCTTAATAGTAAACAGTCAATTAGAGACTTATTAACAACCTTTATTTGCAAAACAATTAAAAACTTTGCAGAAAGGAATATGTACAAGTAAGAAGGGGTTACCTCCTTATGAAAATAATTTCTTCAAGACAAGCCCATTTACAGGAAGAGATTCTCTCTTTCCTGTTAAATTTTGGAGTATGAATGTATTTGAGCCTATCTTTTCAGCAATCTGAAATGGTCCAAGCCACATTTTCTGAAACTTGGTATGCTTACCTTTTTCTTCATGTGCTTTATCCCATTTTAGAACAAGATCACCAATTGACAAAATCTTTGAGCCGGTATAACTTGCATCAAAAGAAGATTTTACAAGCTGTTGATGTTTTTCATGAATAATTTTTGCTTTATATCTATCTTCTTCTAATTTAAGGATTTGATCATATCTCAATTGAATAGATGAAGAAGGATTTTCTTCAATGAATTGTACTAGGGCTAATGATGGGAGAGTTAGATTTGATGGTATCACAACTTCTTTTCCATAAACCAAATTGAAAGGTGAAGTTCCTATTGAAGCTTTTTGAGTAATACGATCAGCCCATAGTGCAAAGATTAAAGACTTGTGCCAATTCTTTTGATTTTGATCAATGGTCCTTTTAATAATTTTGATAAGATTTTTGTTAGTGGATTCAGCTAAACCATTACCTTGTGGATAATAATTTGCTGAATATTTCAATTTAAAACCTCTTTTTATTGCAAATTCCATTATACTGTTTCGAGAAAAATAAGATGCATTATCAAAGACAAGAGCATTAGGTACACCAAAACTGGTTATGATGAATTGATCTATGAAATCAATAATTGTATCAGAATTGGCTACCTTCAAAGGGATTGCTTCTACCCATTTTGTAAAGTAATCTGTTGCTGTAAGGATGTATTTGTACTGTTTGGAAGAATGAGGTAGTATCTCACCAATAATGTCAAGCCCCCATTGCTCAAATGGTTGCTCAATATTTACTGGTTGCAAAGGAAAAGCTGGTTTCTTTTGTCTTCCACTAGCAGTTTGACAAATTTTGCACTTCCTCACATAATTATGTGTATCTTTAAAAAGGGTAGGCCAATAATAACCAGCATGGATTATTTTGTGAGCTGTGGTATCACCTCCAAAATGACCTCGTGCTGGTCCATCATGCAATTCCTACAATACCTTTTCAGCTTTAGTCTTTTCAAGACATCTTAATAGAATTAAATCATAATTCTTTCTGAATAACACATTATCAATGATCTCATATTTAATAGCCTTCAATCTTAAAGCACGTTTGTTCTTATAGCTAAGATTAGAAGGAGCATACCCATTTTTCAAGTAATAGATGAGATCAGCATACTGAGATTCAGAATCTGTAATACTTATCTGACTAACTTGAATATCATTGTTTGGATCTTGATTTTCTGGTATGTTATGAGCTCCTGCCAATAATCTGAAAAAAACTTGTCCTCTAACGATCTTAGCTGGTTTAATATCAATATCATATTCTTGCAAAGCTATTACCCAGTTAGCTCTCTTTTCTCCTACTTCTTTTTGAATTAATAACTGTCTCACTGCAGATTTTGGGACAATGATTTTTGTATGTGTTTTCAAGAGAAAAGGTTTGAAATGTTTGATTGATTTAAACACAACAAAGGCTTGTTTTTCAACATCGGAATAATTAAGCTTAGCACCTTGCAGATTTGAGTTAAAGAGAGAAATTGGTGTCTCAATTTTCTGATCATTGAGCTGTGTTAAAACAACAGCATAGGATGTTTCGGTGGCCAAAGTATACAAAGTAAAATCCTTAGAAAAATCAAGGGTATTCAATGCTGGTGCATTAATGATTTATTGTTTGATTGCCTCAAAGGGTTCTTTCTCTTTATGCCCCCATTTGAATACTGAATTTTTCTCGATCATATTTTGCATAGGTAGAACAATTTGAGAGAAATCGGGAATGAATCTTTTTACAAAATTGATTTGCCCAAGAAATGATTGCATGGATTTTTTGTTATGATGTAAAGAAATATCAGAAATTTCTTTCACTCTATCTGGATCAATATATATACCATCTTTTGACACAAAAAATCCTAAGAGTTTTCCTTCATCAAGAGCAAATAAAGATTTCTTTGGATTTAAGGAAATACCAAACCTTCTACATCTTTCAAATATTTTCTTTAAATCATGTAGATGATTGGCTCTCTTTTTTGAAAATATTGTTATGTCATCAAGATAAATAACAACTGATCTATTGATGAGACCTTTAAATGCTAAGTCCATGGCTCTTTGGAAAGTTGCTCCCGCATTTATTAGACCAAAAGGCATTTTCTGATAAGCATAGGTTCCCCATTTGGTTCTTAAAGTTTTTTTCAATCTGTCATTTGGATGAACTAAAACTTGATTATAGCCTAAAAAACCATCAAGAAAGGACATGAGTTTAGAACCAGCTACCTTTCGAAGTATCTGTTCCATGGTTGGAAATGGGAAATTTTCTTTTAAACATGCTTTGTTTAAATTTCTAAAATCAATACAGATTCTTATATCACCATTTTTCTTCCTTACAAGTACCATATTGGAAACCCAATTGGAATGCCTTACAGGAAAAATAATTTTTTCTTTTAAAAGTTTATTAATTTCTGATTTGATCTGACTTTCAAGATTTGGATGAATCTTTCTTAACTTCTGTTGAACAGGTTTAATATCAGGAAGCATTGCAATTGTGTGTTGAATAAAAGAAGTATCATACGCTTTTAAATCATCGTAATTCCAAGCAAAAACATTTTTATATTTGTTTAGAACTTTAATGAAAGAATTCCTTTCCTCTGGAGTTAAATTGAGTCCTAAATTAACATTTTTAGGATTAGAGTCAGAACCAAGATTTACTAATTCAAACTTCAAAGTGGAACTTTCATGTTTAGCATTGGTAACTTTCTTGAATCTGTCTTTTATATCATATAAGTCCTCTAATTTAACAACAGATTTCGGAATGGGATTTTCATTACCTTTTGAGGCAATCTGTAAATCATGATCATCCTCATCAATAATTTGTTCATCATATGATTTCTCTGAAGTCATGAAATTCAAAATGTCTTGATCATGATAGAATACTCTCCAATTTGTGACATTATCTGGGACAGATGGGCGAAAAATCAATTCTACTGAAAATCTATCAGGACTGCAATCTTCAGTAGGAAGGAGTTTGGATGCAACATTAGCTAACAAATCAGCTGATGTATTTTGATTCCTAACAATAGAATAAATATTGAATGCTAAAAAATGAGTGGTAAGATATTGCACTAGGGTTTGATAGTGGTTGAGGTGTCCTGAAAGGCAATGGATAGTATTCCTAACTTGTTTTATGACAATTTCAGAATCACCAAAGACTTTAAAGTATTTAACATTTAACCCTATAGCTTTATAAAGTCCTTGAATCAAGGCTTCATATTCTGGATCAATTAAAATGCATCCCGCTCCAGCACCATCACTAGATTTTGATCCATCAAAATATAATGACCAAAATAAAGATTTATCTATTGGCTTATCTACAATTACGTCAGAAATATTTACAATTCTGGAAGAATCAGATTGTGAAAAATTTTCTATTTGAGAAACAAAAGTATTTACAGAAAAGGGAGATTGTGGTGCTTTGAAGTTCCCAAGGAATGACTCAACAGAATAACCTCCAAGAATATTGCTATTGAAAGCCACAAGTTCATTAGATTGTTAAAATTCAGTGACAGTGTGCATCATATGTTTTTCTCGTTGAACTTTGATTTGATTTGGTTTCCCTTTGTAAGGAAGCCACATATGTGAATAATCAGTTGCGATATAACCATTAAGTTTTGCAGACCAGTCCCTGCTTAAAACTAATCCATAGAATTTAGGAATATCTGCAATCAAAATATCAATTCTTTGGACAATCCTAGGATCTGAAGCTAGTCTGATAGTAACTGAATTGATTTCTCCTACAACTTGAACTTTAGAGCGATCCAATTGAACAATATGAACTGCCGATTTTTGTGGTTCAATATTCCATTTGGCACAAACAGAAGTAGGCATTATATTAGAGGATGCTCCAGAATCGATTAAACAATTATGCAGATTCTTATTGTACATTTCATAAGTTAAAAGAAAAGGAGGAGTCTGAGAATTTGATCTTTCTCCAATGAGCACACTATCAGTAGCATCTACTTTTTCTGGTGGCTTACCAGTTCCTTTAGCTGCTTTTGCAACTACAACACTTGGTAAAGGAGCAATTGGTGTAGCATTTAATTCTTTTAATAGCAACTTCTGCTAGTGTTTTAGTTTGTTGAGTTCATGTAAGGAAATATTGGCTTTAATATTTTTCATGTCTTCAACAATGCTATATTCCATTGGATCTGATACCACCAAAGTCTTTGATGTTGATGTAGGAGGATTAGAAGAGGATGGCTGATTTTGAGTAGGTAATGGAGACGTTTTCTTTGCAGGGGATTTGTCTTTGGTACTTGGAGTTGTAGTTTTATTTTTAGGAACTGTTTGTACAGGCTCCAATGTAGATTTACTCCTAGTACTTACAGGCATGGCTTCTTGATCTACCTCATTATCAGAATTAGGGAGAATAAAATCCCACATTCCATGCAATTCAACTATTTCTTCATTCTCTTCTTCTTCATCTGATACTAGAGATGTATCTTCTTCTTCTTCCTCTTCTGATTCTGCATTAGAGATTGAATTGGGAGGTTTAGTTTCAACTTTATTTCTTTTGAAATTTCGGAATGGTTTTTTGGTAGAAGTTTCAGCTACTTGTTTTTTTATTTCAATCATTTCATTTGACATGGTTTTAAGAACTTTCTGTAAACCTTCCATGTCGTATGTGTCTTTGGCTTTTTTCCTTGAATCATCTTTGAAGCTGACCTTCTTGGATTTCCTTTCCTCAATAGCATTTTTCTTTTCTAGAGAAATAATTCATTTTTCTACTGCAATAGCCTCTTTCATATTCTCAGCTAACATAGGTTTCACAGCTCTATCTACAAAAATTGCTATATTTGAGGGCAAAGTAGTTATGTACCATTCACTTCTGACTTGTTCACTAGGCCTTGAATCTGTGTGGATTTTGTTCAAGAGTTTGTTGAATCTAGCGTTGAAATCTTTAATGGGCTCCTTGGGTTCTGCTTTCAAATTTGAGAGATCGTTGATTAAAGTAGCTATTGATCTGTCATCTCCAAATTTGGTTAAAAAATGATTTGCAAAAATGGCCCAACTTGTTATGGATCCTGAAGGTAATGAAAAGTACCAGGATCCTGCTGCCCCTTGAAGAGTATAAGGGAATAGTCTGACTACAACATCTTCTTCTACGACTCCATTCAAATTTACAGCCAGCATAAAGTTATTGATGTGTTCTTCAGCTTGAATGTTAAGATCTGGACTGAACTTTGGAAGCCATTTTCCAGGATTGTCAGGTAAATCATGTAAAGGTGTAGGCATGTTGACAGCCCCTGGAGTAGCCCATGGTCTAGCCATTATTGTAACAACTGTTGGAGAAGTAGTAGAGACTGGTGGTGTCTGAACAGAAGTTGTTGGAATAGATGATGTTGAGATTGATGATGATTGAGCAGATGGTGATTGAGTAGATGATATGGAAACAACTGCACTTTGTTGAGTTGGGGTTTCGGAAACAGGTGATTGAATATGAGATGAAGAACTTATATCACTTTCTGATTCCGATTGAGTTCTTCTTGTCTTGACTCTACTAGGTAAAGGGAATTCTTTCGGAGAAATACCAAGTTTTTCACTTTGTAGCCTAGTAAGAGGTTTTGAAGAAACAAATTTTGAGCTTACACTACCTTCAGATATTTCAGACTCATCTAGAGATAATGAGAATCCTTTCAATTTATGGATTAAATCTTGTACTTCAGGAGACTCAGGATTTTGGTTGTCTGATTGTTTTGAGATTTTGGTAGTGGGTGTCTGAATATTCTTCTCAATTCCTTCTCTAGGATTTTGTAATTTAGAAGAAATTGAAGAAGTTAATGAGGGTGTTTTGCTCTCAGAATGGCCTGTGGATAAATATTTACTTGCCATTCATAGCTCAGGCCCTCCTTCTAGCACCAAAAATGTTGAAGCCTAGAAAATCTCTGCTTCAAACATTGGGGAAAACCACCCGGTCGGGACCTTAGGACAACTCCTTATCCGTTTGGTATGGTGGCTCTGACTGGATTGAAAGGACCAGTTTCCTTATAACTAATGGGTTGGTGATGGGTTGATTTGGATGAGTGAAAATGGGACTAAATAACTAAAATGAAACTATCTAATTTAATCTAAATACTAATAAAGAAATTCTAAAGTTAACCCGGGTATCATATGTGAATACAACTTAAAATTATTCCAATTTAACAATAACCATAAAAATGTATTAAAGTTTAATTGAAATTGTGCAGTAACAAATAAAGATAACTCTGTTTAAGAAATTAAACAGAGTTATATTAGCATATTGTATTCATAATTGTATATCATCTACATACACTTTATGAAAGATAACATTTCAATTATACTAAAAAATGATATATAAAGAAACGTTGTGAAAACCATATATATATATATATATATATATATATATATATGATAGCAAATTTTAAAGCGAATATCATATGACAAAAGAAATCAACAGTGAATAGATAAAAATACTTTATCCATCTTGAAATCTTTCAAATGAGATCTGATACTCTAATCCAATAATTCTGATGCAAAATCAAATCCAAGGTACAGAAATGCAACACTTTAAATCTAATTCTACATAAAATCACCAGATGTGATCCTTTATAAAATATAAGAGGCATTGGAGTACATAATTGTAATCTCCAAGTCAAAAAATATTACAATTCAGGACCCTTTCTCCAATGCATGAGAGGGGTTTAAATATGACATTACATGAAAACAAAATCCTATTACTACTACTACAATCTATCAATTTAAAAACAGAAATGCTATCTTTTGTGGAACTGATTCATTGTTTTTCCTTCTCGCTCAATGTAGCCAGGTGGCAAATTTTCAACATTTCCTGGACCTCTGACGGATGACTCATCTTGGAATGTAATTGTCCAGCGTATCTGGCATCGGAGAATTCTGGAATCAAACAATCAATAGCATTTGATAGGCATTTAATAGCTAATTATTGATTGAGTGGCTTAATCAGATAGGTCCAAATATTATCCCAAGATATTTTTTGAAGCTTATTGATCTGTTGATTTTTATTCATTATTTCTTCTTTCCATCTGCGATCAGTTTCTTTAACTTTAAGCAAATTGCCTGGAACACAATCTGAAATGAGATTAATTGCATACAAGCTGTCATTGATAAACTGTGTTCTATTACCCATCATGCTTCTATCTCTTGATATAGCTCTCTCGGCTTTCATTAACTACTGTTCCCACTTTGTAAATAGGATTTCCTTATGTCTTTCTTCTATTTTAGGAAGATCAGCTTTTCTTCCTTTTTTTGTATCTTTCCAAATAATAAATTTAGAAATCCTTTCATCGGCATCATCAATTTCTTTCCTGAGAGTAACTATGCCCTATATCAAAGATGATGTGTTATCAATAAATGGATCTGTTTGAGTTAATTTTGTACAAAAATTATTTAACTGCTGAGACAACAGTTTATTAGCTTCAAGAGCTTCTACTTTGAATTCATTTAATTTGGGAAAATCCTTGAACTTATCTAAAGCTGCTTGAAATTCTTTTTCCTGTACAATCTTCATATTTTTCTCATTTTGCAACAAATTCTGTAGCTCGGAAATTTCTTGATTCAGATGCTGCTATTTTCTTAAAGCCTGCTCATCAACTTTCTTATTTACTGTGGCAAGCTGTTCTTCTAGCTCTTTAGATCTGAGCTCTTGATCTTGTAATTGATGTTCCAATTGAACAATCTTTTGCTGATTTTCATTAGCTTGTTCTTCAAGTAAAGCTATATGGAGATCTTTTTGGGTCATTAACTGAGAAACCTCTGTAGCCTTATCTATTGTCGCAGAACTATATGCTTCTGCATATTGGGATAACTTAGTGAGATCCTTAGATGGATTCACTTCAGCATTCTTATAAACAATACTCATGAATTCTTCCTGTGAAGCAAAAATTGTGTCCTGATCCATCTTCCTTCTTTTTCTCTGTTTTTTAACAACAAACTTATTTTTAGGGCTGTAGAATACATCCAAAGGAGGGATCTCCTCAATTTTCAACATAATTTGTCCTGTAGGATGTTCAGGAATGATTTCAACATCCTGATCTTCTGGATTTTTCTATTCAAGATTATCCTGCAGTCCTAATTGATGAGCAAATTGATTATATTTTTTCAAAAATTGTGAGGAAACATTAGGATCAACAGAGTCTACTATTTTCTCAGTAGTTTTGTTTCCTGTTCTTTGGTTTTGCTGCCTGATCCTTGTTTTTGATTATGCACATTAGTATCAGTACTTGTGCATTCTTTCCTTGTTTGAGCTATGGACTGCTGATCAGTATTTACATCGGATTTACCATCAGTGCTCACCTTTTCAGCATGTATAACAGGATCATTTCCTATTACTTCCTTTTGTATCTGTGCAATGGACTGATCAATAGCTGATTGTGTAGTGTCCTTACTGGTGGATGTTTCTCCTGCTGTTTTGCCAGATGTATCCTCTATTTCTGGCCCTTGTATAGGAACTCTCAATTGGTCTAGAGGAACTTTCAACAATCTTTGACTTCTAAATAGCATAAATTTATTCATTTCTTCTTTCTGGAATTTGGACTTGGCCAAATTATAAACTTGAGAAAAGTCATTTAATGAAACAAACAAATCGTCAAATTCATCCGGTTCATGCTCGAACCGAGCAATCGAAACTGAAGAAGTAACATTAAAAGCTATCTTTTGTGGATCATACTGTCTCCCCGGGATTGTTGCCAATTTAAAACCCTTTATTTTGGCGACTTCCTTTTCTGCATGCTTGAAGTCATTCAAAGTAAAATGTCCACAATTGAATGGAAACAAAGGCCACATTATTTTCTTACTATTGCTCAAAGATCTGGACATTCCTTCAACTGTCAATTGATAGGAGATTTCCTGGGATAGAAGTTTATCTGGAACAAAAAGAGGGAGAACATGGGGTTCTACAATACTCCCAAAAATCCTGACATACGTGAATTTTTCCTCTCCAAACCAATCTCCTATTGAGGATAAGTCAGTTTTAGCTTTGTCTGAGAATCTAGGAGGGAAGCGATTGAAAATGGTTTGAAATACTGAGATAAGGAAACCATGACATATCCTATAAACATGATCTTTAAAATGAAATTTCCAAAGGAGTTTATGGTATATACGAATCGGAGTAGGATCTTTAGAATTCCATTTCCATCCTAACAAGGGAAACTCAGAATTGAAACAAAGGGCATCTAGAATATAAGCACAAAAGAAAAAGGGAGTGGTATTTCCAGCGGTTTTATCTTGTTTGTATTCGAGTATCCTATTAGCTATCTTATCAGAAAGAATAACAGCCCAGTCCATAATTTTGAAATTGACAGCAGCTAGGATTAAAGGAACCATTTGTATAGAAAACCTAGCCGAATTTTTATTGCCAAATAATCTACACATCATGGCAGCGGCATAGCAGTATGGGGGTGAAAGAGAATCTACTGAATACATACTGGATGATTCATTTTTTTGCTTTTCAGGATTTTTTCTCCATTCTTTGATAGGTTCAGATTGAACTTTATTACTGTCAGCAAACTCTTTGACAAATTCTTTGTTATAGACCTTCTGTGGATCAGGGAGATGAAACATTACTTTGAGGTATTCTACTTTGAATGATCCAAAAGATGCTCCAGAAGCTGAAATAAACATTCTTTCCTTAATTTCTACACTATCGATGGCCCATTGAATCACATCATAATAAGGAATGATGTTTGCTCTGGCTGCAATTCGATGTAGGAATGAATTCGCAAGTGTTCTTTCAGTAATCTCAGAGTCGGAATCTGAGTTATCTTCATCTGGAATTGATACCTTTGCCACTGTGACTTTAGGGTTTTCACTCTCAATCAGATTATAAACTCGTTCCCATGTCATTTTTCCTAGCCCTTGACATGATGTATCTGTAACTAGCTTCAGCTTTACTGGTTTTTCTTTTGAGACTGTAGGACTCTCAACAAACTTAGCGGAAACAACAGTATTCATTCTCCTTGTTCTCTTCGACATTTCTGTGTTTGATATTGTTTACCTCGGTCTACGAATGAAAGGATTTGGCGTTTTTTGATTCTGCAAGGCAATAAGCTCTCAGTCGTGATAAACAAGCAATTGAAAAGAACGATTATAAAAATCATGGGTTCATGATTCATTATTTATTGAATCCGTGTAACACTAAAATATTTTGTTTGGGTCACATTCACGTATTCAAAACAGAATTGTAAACCAATAATCATTTGATTTGCTATTCAATGTTGATCATACTATTGGAGTTTTAGTGCTTGTGAAAATAATATTAAATTACCCATTATGAATTCCTCCAATGTGATGAATGTAGTATATTAAATATCAATCGCATCGGAAGTATTCAAAATGGTACATAGATATCACAATACAGATTTCTCCAATTGTAGATTGCGATCGTGAACTTCTCTGATTTCTGATTAGATGGTGGTATATCACATCGGAGAGTTTCAATCGAAAATAATTATCAATGGTTTTCTCTGATTTCCGATTGCGTTATGGTGGGGTCTACCATATAGAGATTCTTCTCATTTAAGCGAAACAAATGTTTATTTCCTTTTGAAAAGTGTTTTATAATAAAGCGCGTCGCATCAGGGAATTTTCATTTGACCAAAAAGAATTTATTGAAAAGTGCCCCGATCACGCGATTTCGATTGATCGCATCGCATCGGAGATATGTGAATGAATAACTTAAAACCTTTGCGATTGGAGATTTGCGATTGGACTGATTGCATTGGAGATTTTGAACATGTATGTAAAACTTATCTCAAAGATTTTTCCGATTTCCAATTTCCAATTACTGTTCATGGGACTTTTGCAATTGATTTATTTTCTATAATAAAGTCTTTTATATTTGATCGGATCGAAATTTTTTGAATGTTGTATTTGTTTGTACACACTTGATCACAAAGATATGCAATGAGTCATTCAAAACAATGAATTTTTATTTCTAAGTCTTTTATTCCTATATTAAAAGAAGAAAAAAGGGGCCCTATTTCTAAATGAATTTTATTCTAAAATTTTGGAAAAAAGGGAGGGTTGTTGTACATTAAAACAATTGGCGATTCACTGAAAGAAACAGTTATCTTTGAAAAAATAAAATGAATACTATATTTCTAGTAAGCAAAGATTTTTATAGATAATGAAAACTATCTTAGGATAATCAAAAATAAAATCTAACTATGAAAAAGAATAAAAATTACCTACAATTTCTTTCTAATTTCTTGAGAATAAAAACATTTTTGGGTTATCTCAAGCTTTGATTGGTGTTAATAATGAAGTAAGTGGATTTCTCCAAGTTTGGTTTTTTTTTTTTTTTTTAATATACTCTATTGTCATAGGCATTGCCTCTGCTGCCTGCAAACGTTCATAGTCTCGACAGTGTTACCTTTTAACCATTAACTTATTCATTGTCCCATCCAAATAAAATTATGACTTTTTAAAAGATAAATTCATAAGACATTTTATCTCATGGTTTTGTCTTTTACTTATTTTTTATTTTTAAGAGCCATTGTTCTGGTTTGGTAGCCAGTTAATAAAAATTCCATTCACTAGTTGTAATTAAACTGAACAAGCTGGCTCGTGATGAGACCCCTTGTCTTATATTTATAAGCCATTACCCTGTTTTGATATGCAGTATTGGTAATGTCAGTTCTATTACTTCTTATGAACATGGTAAGCAGGCTCGTGATGAGACCTCTTATCTCTTAAAATTTTCGTATAATTTCTTAGAATTACATTCTAAAAAATCACAACTTAAATGGATGGGGTCAACTAGTTTTATCCTTAAGAATCAATGGATGACAATTTTCAGAGTTTCTTGAGTACGAAGACTTTGAAAAAATCTTTACTTTTATAGATAACCTTTCTCTGCTTAATAAACTTATAATTATTTACATTTTCCTCAAGTTTTCAAAAGATCATGAAAATGATTAGAATAATCTTTCAAAGTTTAACATATTATTTTAAACTATCCAAAGGCTGTGATCATGTCTTTAAAAATTCTTATTTACACAAAATAAATATTTATAATATTCTTCCTAAGAAATTTTCTTAATAGTAAACAGTCAATTAGAGACTTATTAGCAACCTTTATTTGCAAAACAATAAAAAACTTTGCAGAAAGGAATATGTACAAGTAAGAAGGGGTTACCTCAGGAAAATAATTTCTTCAAGACAAGCCCATTTACAGCAAGATATTCTCTCTTTCCGGTTAAATCTTGGAGTATGAATGTATTTGAGCCTATCTTTTCAGCAATCTGAAATGGTCCAAGCCACATTTTCTGAAACATGGTATGCTTACCTTTTTCTTCATGTGCTTTATCCCACTTCAAAACAAGATCACCAATTGACAAAATCTTTGAGCTGGTAGAACTTGCATGAAAAGAAGATTTTACAAGTTGTTGATGTTTTTCATGAATAAGTTTTGCTTTATCTCTATATTCTTCTAATTTAAGGATTTGATCATATCTCAATTGAATATATGAAGAATGATTTTCTTCAATGAATTTTACTAGGGCTAATGATGGGAGAGTTAGATTTGATGGTATTACAGCTTCTTTTCCATAAACCAAATTGAAAGTTGAAGTTCCTATTGAAGCTTTTTGAGTAATACAATCAACCCATAGTGCAAAGAATAAAGACTTGTGCCAATTCTTTTGATTTTGATCAATGGTCCTTTTAATAATTTTGATAAGACTTTTGTTAGTGGATTCAGCTAAACCATTACCTTGTGGATAATAATTTGCTGAATAATTCAATTTAAAACCTCTTTTTATTGCAAATTCCATTATACTGTTTCGAGAAAAATAAGATGCATTATCAAAGACAAGAGAATTAGGTACACCAAACCTGGTTATGATGAATTGATATATGAAATCAATAATTGTATCAAAATTGGCTACCTTCAAAGGGATTTCTTCTACCCATTTCGTAAAGTAATCTATTGCTGTAAGGATGTATTTGTGCTATTTGGATGAATGAGGTAGTATCTCACCAATAATGTCAAGCCCCCATTGCTCAAATGGTTTCTCAATATTTACTGGTTGCAAAGGAAAAGCTGGTTTCTTATGTCAAACCATAATTACCTGTAGCTATCACCCTGAAGACAGACTCGAAATCTTGACAAGGAGTGTTTTATGAGAGAAAAATTCAACTAGTAAACAAATGAATAAGGATACCACATGGCCAATTAGACTTAGTCCACTAGGTACATGTTAAGATTCAACAAGATTAAGAAGCTTAGTGAAAATCATTCACCTTCACTAAGTGGGCCCGCAGGCTATTTTTAGGTGCAAGTCTATTTTTAGACTATGTCTATTTTTAGACATGGTGATCATATTTTAGAAGTTGCAGGATGCTATTTTTGGATGGTTGGTAAAGTTGGAAAAATATATGAAATTATATTTTTAGAATATTGGGTGAAGTCTATTTATAGATCATCGATCTCAAAATAGATGGATATCGGTTATTATTAGCTCTTAATCATAATCTCACAATAAACAACAACTTATTATCTTGGAGCACTTTATTTCAGTGAACAGATTTAGAAAATCAGTGGATTGAAGGAATTACGCAATTCCTAGGGCTTAATGGTGGTTCATGCATGGAGGACTCAGTTAGAACTGAAGTGGAAAATTTATCACAGAGTTGGAAGAGTAGTTCATGGAGTTGTTATTCAGTTTAACTCAGTTATTGGAGTTAAACTCAGTTGAGCTATTGGTATCTAGTCTAACTAAATGATACACTACTGAGAGTGGAGTGAATTAATTCACAAATAATAACTCACTAATCAACTAAACAAATACAACAGTTAACTACAGTGCATGTCAGTTCTAGTGGAGACCCAGTGGAGAGATAGGTGAAAGGGTGAGATGGACTATTCATCGTGACTAATGTGATGCATTGATTGCATCACACACACATTGGATTTTCCAATGGGGATTACATAATCAAGGAAATGCCAATTAGAATTCATTCAGGGGTCTTCTTCAGCAAGGATTGCGTAGTGGAGGTAGGCTATCAAGTGGCAAGAAATTAGTGCATGGATTTGCAGATTTCCTCTTGTTAGTGTGTAACGATTGATTGTACTGAGAGATTTATGTACTAGTATTTGTATGATATTGTTACATGATCTTCATGATACATAATATATGATAGTTTGGGTATTTAGCTTCAGGATTTCCCATTAAACAACTTTGTTATGTGCGATTGTTTTTATTGCTTCATGTGTTTGCAATTGAGTTTCCGCAAAATATTAACAGTGGAAGGCTTCTGTATTTAGAAAGAAGATAAATATTGTTATATCAGGAGAATATGGATATATAATGCATATTTTATATAATTTCTACGTGGTATCGAAGTAGTGCTAATTCTTAAATATTGTAATTGTGAAGAATTGTTGAGTTTGTGCTGGTGTATAATTAGAATTTGTTGTAGAAATTTTTGGGTACGAAAGTTGATTATACATTGAAATGTCTTTCAGTGGGTTGAGATTGGAGTATTCCCTTGAGGGAAGCTTGAATTAAATAGCCTATAAGGATAGGATGGAGGCAGTGCTGGAAGATAATGGACTAAAGGAGTTCATCTATAGCGATGTTCCTAAGCCTGGTTCTAACGATGCTGCATTACTTGATGCATGGAAAAAGAAGGTAGCGAAGACAAGAAGAATTATGTTGGAAGGTGTGAAAGACCATATTGTTTCAAGCCTTCACGGGAAAGGAACTCCATTGGAAATGTGGAAGGCTTTGACAGATTCATTCCAAAGCAGTAGCAACAAGAGGAAATTGGCGCTGAAAGATAAGCTCAGAAAAATAAAAATGTAGAAGGGCGATAGTATTCCAAAATACCTCACGAAGTTTTTCCACTGTAAGGATGAACTGGGGAGTGTGGAGATTACTGTTGATGATGATGCTTGGTGATCTTGTCTCTTGTTGGGCTTCCGAAGAGTTGGCATAGCTACAAAGACTCTGTTAATGGATGGGAGAAACTACCGGGTTGGGAGCAACTTTGGTCGGATCTTGTGCAGGAGAAGATAAGGTGAAGTACCAGGGATGGATCTTCATCGAATAATAAAGATGAAGAGAATTTCACTTTGGATGCCAAATAAAGGAAGGGGAAGGGGAAGAAATTCCCTTCAAAATCCAAAGCTAAAGGCAAGAAGTAGGATTTGTCCAAGGTGAAGTGTTTTCACCATCACGAACATGGGCATTTCACCACTAACTGCCCACAGAAGAAGAATAAAAAGAAGGATACTAGAGTTGCAGTGGGTGAGGCCTTAGCCTCGCAATTTGAACTTGATTTCTCTTTGATTGCATGCTTGGATTCAAGCGCAATGGGATCGGTGTGGTATCTTGATAGTGGTGTGTCTTTCCACATGATGGGAGACAAGGAGTTGTTTAGTGACTTGGAGGAGAAGGACCTCCAAATGCATATAGAGATGGGAGATGATGGTTGATACAGTGTGATCGGAGTTGGGACCATTACCTTTGAGGGGGAGTCAGGAAATCCATTTTTGTTGAAAGATGTTATGCATGTTCCAGGTCTGAAGAAGAAATTGGTCTCGGTTGCAATGTTCGAAGAGAGAGGTTATGACATTGTTTTCAGTGATGGAAAAGCTTTCTTATGACATAAAACAATGGGTCAAACCAAGAAGATATGGATTCGAGCTAAGAATCTATACAAGCTGGAGGTAGATGGCTGTGCTGCAATGATGGGCAAAGCAGAAGAAGAGGTGAGTCGGGATGGGGGCGAATTATGGCACAAGAGATTGGGCCATCTCCACCATGGCACCTTGAATATTTTTCAGCAAATTTCTACTCTAATTTCCAAGGGTACTCTTGCACAGTCAGATCGGTGAAAGGGATTTACTATGGGTAAATTTGTGAAGACCACCTTTCATGAGAAGGAGAATCATACTTCGATGATCCTTGAGAGAATTCACACATACGTGTGTGGACCTTTCTCAGTTGCTTCAATAGAAAAACACATTTATTATGTTATATTTTTTGATGAATATTCTCATAGATGATGGATCTTCTTCATGCAGAAGAAGAGTGAAACATTCTCAAAGTTCTGTGATTTTAAAGCATTTGTGGAGAAGGAGTCGAGGAAGCAAGTGAAATCTCTACAGAGTGATAATGGTGGTGAATATATCTCGAACTACTTCAAATACTTCTGTAGAAAAGAAGGAATTCAAAGAGAACTTATAATGCTTCATAACCCACAGTAGAATGGGGTCGTGGAGAGGAAGAACAGAATGATCATGGGTGCTTCACGAGCTATGCTTGAGAGAGAGCTACACTTGCATGCAGAGGAGGAAATATTTTTTCCGAAAGATGAACCTCTAGATGTGGATCAACCACAGCAAGAGATTCATGGAGTAGAGGAGTCCACTCATGCATAACCAAACATCATAATTAGCAGAAATCATACCACAGAAGCTAAGAGACTGGAGCTTGATGCGGCACAAAATGTAGGAGTCCCTACATCACAGCATAGACAGAGACAATCACCTCACCATTTTACTGGATACATGGCTCTTATCAGCAAGTGTATCGTGACAGAGCCATCTTCTTTCGAGGAAGCAGTGCAGGAGCCCACGTGGGTAGATGCCATGGTGGAGGAGTATGACTCCATTGTTAGAAACAGTGCTTGGGCGATTGTTCCAAGACTAGTGGGTAAATCAGTTGTAGCATCAAGATGGATCTACAAGGTAAAGAAAGCTTTTGATGGGAGTGGCAAGAAGTATAAGGAAAGACTTGTTGCCCAGGGTTTCTCACAGATCGAGGGGATTGATTATGAAGAAACATTTGCACTTGTTGAACGGTATTCTTCCATAAGGACCATCCTTGCTCTCTCAACGCAGATGGGTTGGCACATTCAACAGATGGATGTGAAGATTACGTTCCTTAATGGGATCATTGAGGAAGAGGTGTACATTGAGCAGCTTGAAGGATTCAAAATATTTAGCTGCGAATCACATGTGTGCAGGCTCAAAAGAGCGTTGTATGGGCTGAAGCAAGCACCACACGCTTGGTACACACGGATTGATATCTATTTCATTGGACTTGGTTTCACCAAGGGTGAGGCAGATGCAAACCTGTAGTAAATTGTGGTGGAGGGTAAGATTTTGATCATTGTTCTTTATGTTGATGATTTAATACTAACGGGTGATGACCAGTTAATACACTCATGCAAGTCAGATCTTGCAAAGGAGTTTGAGATGAAGGATTTTGGCGTCCTTCATTATTTCCTTGGATTGGAATATGGAAGCGAGAAGGTGAACTATTTGTGTCTTAAGGCAAGTATGCCCGGGAGATACTAGAGAAGTTTCACATGTAAGGCTGCAAGCCTATCGACACTCCTCTTCCAGAAAATTGGAGGAAATAGGATGCTACATCGAGAGAGGTAGTGGATGTTATTTTTTATCGACATTTGGTGGGTTTGCTGATGTATTTAGTTAATACAAGACCGAACATATGATATGCGGTGAACCACCTTTCACAATCGATGGTTAAGCCTACCAAACACTTTTGGAAGGCAGACAAGCATGTCTTGAGGTATCTCAGGGGCACATTTGAGTATGGATTATGGTACATACAGATGGATGAGGTTAAGTTCCATGGCTTCACGGATGTAGATTGGGCAGGAAACTCAACGGATAGAAAGAGCACATCAGGAGGGGTTTTCAGTATTGGATCTACAACAGTTTCTTGGTACAGAAGGAAACAAAGCTTTGTGGAAATCGGTTCAGCGGAAGCATAATACAAGGTATCAATTCAAGTTGCATGTGAGGCTATCTAGATGAGGAAGATCCTGTTCACTTTGTTCGGTTCACATTTATATCCTACAATGATACATTGTGATAATCAAAGTTGCATTAAACTCTCGATTAATCCTTTTTTTCATGATAGATCTAAAAATATTGATATTGGGTATCATTATATCAGAGATTGTGTGCAGTAGAAGATCATGTCGCTTCAGTACATTCCTATGGAAGATCAGGATGCAGATATTCTGACAAAGGCACTCACGAGGAGAAAAATTGAATACCATAGAGGCAAGATCGGGGTGAAGGATAATCCCTATCTTGTTGACAGGGAGTGTTGAGATTCAACAAGATGATGAAGCTTAGTGAAAATTAGTCACTTGCAGGCTATTTTTAGGTGAAAGTCTATTTTTAGACATGGTGATCATATTTCAGAAGTTGCAGGATGCATTTTGTGGATGGTTAGTCAAGTTGGAAAAATAGATGAAATTCTATTTTTATAATATTGGGCGAAGTCTATTTATAGATTTTAAATCTAAAAATAGATGCATGTCGATTATTATTAGCTCTTAATAATAATCTGACAATAAACAACAACTTATTCTCTTGGAGCACTTTATTTCACTAAACATATTTGGCAAATCAGTCGGCTGAAGGAATTACGCAATTCCTAGGGTTTACTGGTGGTTCATGCATGGAGGACTAAGTTAGAACTAAAGTGGAAAAGTTATGAAAGAGTTGGAAGAGTATTTCATGGAGTTGTTATTTAGTTTAACTCAGTTATTGGAGTTAAACTCAGTTGAGTTAGTTTTATCTAGTCTAACTCAATGATACACTAGGGAGAGTGGAGTGAATTAATTAGTTCATTAATTCACAAATAATAACTCATTAATAAACTAAACAAATACAACAATTAACTACAGTGCATGTCACTTCTAGTGGAGACCTAGTGGAGAGATAGGTGAAAGGGTGAGATGGACTATCTGTTGTGACTATAGTGATGCATTGGTTTCATCACACACAAATTGGAGTCACCAATGAGGATTGCACAGTCAAGGCAAGGCCAATTCGAATTCATTCAGGGGTGTTCTTCAGCAGGGATTCCGCAGTGGAGTTAGGCTATCAGGTGGCAGGAAATTAGTGTATGGATTTTCAGATTTCTTCTTGTTAGTGTGTGATGATTGATTGTACCGAGAGCTTTGTGTACTAATATTTGTATGATATTGTTACATGATCTCCATGATACATAATATATGATATATGGGGATTTTATCTTCAGGATTTCCTATTAAACAAATGTGTTATGTGTGATTGTTTTTATTGCTTCATGTGTTTGCAATTGAGTCTCTACAAAATATTAACAGTGGAAGGATTCTCTATTTAGCAAGAAGATAAATATTGTTAGATCAGGAGAATCTGGATATATAAGGCATATGTTATATAATTTCTACAGTACAAAATATTCCACTCATTCCTTTCATACTTTTCATACATAATAAAAATCTATGATAGGATACTACAATATAGAGAGTTCGACTCACTTTTAGGAGAAGAGAGTCAAAAATAAAGGAATATTAATCAATGGATAAAATATTGTAGGATAATAGAATCAATTTTTACCAGATAAATCATCAGTGAGATAAAAAAAATAGTGTTGTCATCACCTGGTGGTTCATCAACCCCCAAAATCCCTGGGTGCTTCTCTCCTATTCAGTGGTTCATCAATCAACAAAGTTCTAGTGGTTATTAAGCCTCTAGGAAATATACATCTCTCTATAATTCTTTCACCAAGAACTACTCTATGAGTATTGTTCAGCTAAATTTTAATCTTTCTAATGCTTAACAACAATTAATTATGTTCATTTCTTCCTCTGCACTATCACCTACCCCTTTGGAGGAATTTTCCTTTTTCTTACTGTTATGGCCTAAATCTACCTCAGGCTAAGGAAGGCAGAGTCTAGGGTAACATCAAACCATGCTTAATATGGTAGCTAGCCCTACCAAATCGAGAGAGGGCTCTCTCCTAGTCAATCTTAGCATAAATAATCATTGAGGCTTGAGATGACTTGAATAAAGGCTGATTTTAGGCTAGGTATATATGTAAAAGAGTTTGATTTGATTTTGAGGGTGTTTTTTGGATCAAAGGGAAGGGAAAATTTTGGGTCCGGGGATGAGGTCTAGTTTTTGCAGATATCTGAATGGGGCAAGGTAGGCAATTATTTTGACACTTCAATTTTGAATGAAATGGATAGCTCAGACCGGTGAGGAGTTGAAGAGGGCAAGAAAATTTCAGGAATCCTCTTCAAACAGTTGAAAACATAGAAAATTAAACAAACCGTAGGTAGATCATTGCAAATTTTAATGAATTCCAGCTTTATCCTTGTTTGTTTAACTTAAGAAGAAATAAGAGGGAAAATGATATACATGAAACACCTGCAAACTTACATTAATAGAGAGAAACACATCATCAAAAAAAAGAGCCACATGAATCCCAAAGAGTTCTGCAAACCCTGGTCTATTCCTTGCCAAACTGCAGAGATGAATGTACAATGATGCTCAAAGAAATCCCAAATGTCCAACTTATACTAATGACTGAAAAATTACAAGATATAGGCAACCAAAAACTCATCCCAGCCTCTAGGGGTCGAGCTCATATGTTTAGCAGCTATTTCAATGAGATCTAAACTGATAACTGGAAAATAGGCAGTGGGACAACTTTCCTCTATAAGATAGGAAACTGATTCATTCAGTTGTAATTCACCTTTTGATGGATGAATCTACCTCCATGAGTAAAAATTTAACAAAATTACATCAACATCCATCAAATTACATCAAATTACATCATGATTTTGACATTTAGAAGTAATAAATTCAAAATGTCAAAAACTAGGTGAAAAACAGAGTTACTGAGTCCAAAATGAGCAAAAATCCCCAATGCATCGTGCCTGATTTCTCTATGCGTCGCGCCAGTTTGTAGCTGATTTTGAAGTCCTTATTGGTGTCCAAATTTTCTCCAAGTGGGCTTTTTGGAAAGGTCTGCCTGTCTACTTTCCAACATAAGTGGAATTTTTGAATGTGGCTTCCATTTGCCCCTCCAAAAATGAGTTCTCCCAACACTGCTTCCTGTGTGTCCAAAAAGGGGCAGAAAGGTCATTTTTAGGGTGTTTTTGACCTTTATGGAAGCCCAAAAAATTTCAAAATATCTTGGCCATAAGTAGGCATGCATAATTCTCCATGAAAAATCCAAAAATTTTGAGTTTTCATCAAAAGGAGCCCCCAATCATAAGCGCACGCCAAGTGGCGTGGCGCATTGGGCCAAAAACTCTGTTTTTTAAGGCAAAATTTCCAAAATTCATCTCAATGCGTAGCGCCTTTTTGCAGGAGACTTTTAGAGGCCTTTATGGTGTCCAAATTTGGTAGAAGATAGCTTGTTGGAAATATTATTGAGTCTAATTTCCAACCCAACTTGAATTCTTTAATTTGGAGTTCATTTTCCTTGTCAAAAGTGAAATCTCCCAAGACTGGTCAAAATGTGCAAAATGAGGCTGCCTCAAGGCAAAGTGTTGTTACAGTCAACTTTTGAAGCTCTTCCTTAACTCCACATTGAGCTCATGATAGCTCATTGGAAATCTCTTTGTGTCTAGTTATCATTTGACTCATCAAGTAAGTCATTTGGCCAACCAAGATAGGAGAAAGATTGATTTTCCCAAGGTCACTTCAGAGGTGCATCAATTCTCTTGAGGGAATAGTATTTTTGACACTTCTATAAAACCATGACACTTGTGTAGAAAGTGAAGGAGTTTTTTCTTCCTTGGCCTATTTTGG
Source organism: Pinus albicaulis (assembly GCA_034641835.2). Taxonomy (NCBI): domain Eukaryota; kingdom Viridiplantae; phylum Streptophyta; class Pinopsida; order Pinales; family Pinaceae; genus Pinus; species Pinus albicaulis. The sequence goes on along the minus strand of CM076572.1, from coordinate 204,037,477 downwards.
ACAAAAAACTCTCTCATATTTTACAAATTCATCTTTTCTAGCTTACAAACATCATTGGAGTAAAACCTATCCCGATGTGTGGAACAAGGGATTTTTCTAAATGAAGTGTAATGAAGGGGATAAGGGGCTTATAAATTATTGAGAAAATTTTGGGAAGTAGGGAGGGATGTTACGAAGTAGGGGAAAGTGTAATTTTAAATATTTAGTGAGGGGAAGGGGTGCAAAAGGGCGAAACACAGGCCTAGCCTAGAAAATTTCCATGTTGTAACAAGAAACTAGGGTTTGTGCGAAAATGAGGAATTTGGGGGATCTCAGTGATGGGAAGTGTTTAATAAGGTACATTAAGGATAGGGGAAGGTGTATGAATATCAGGATACAATTTTTTCTGATGATTTTACCATCCAAGAGAAATTACCTCCAAAACCCTAAGAGAGGGAAATGAACCTCACCTAGGCACAACTGAAGCATGAAAAAGGTGTAAAATGACCCAGTAGAACTTGAAATGATGATGAAAACCCTCTGAATGATGGTACACTCAGCTGAATGGTGACATGGACTGACATTTGGACAACTTTGAAAGGAGTGAAAACAAACCCTAGACCTAATACCTAGTGACCAAATTTTACTTGAAGACTCACTGAAATGACAAAATTTGACCTTGAAACCTTAAAATTACTTTGTAAGAGAATGTTTGATCACTGGAGGAAGGCTGCAAATACTGACACTAACATTGGCTCCAATGGGGATGGTAGCTCCTTGGAGGTGCCAAGAATGGCAGATCTTTGGGAGAGCAGACAAGTGCCTTCATCCATTGGGCAATGGAATAAAAAATTCAAGTTGAAATTCATGACTGAAAACCGACACAAACTAAGTTAATAACAAGAATAAAAACTGACTCGCAAATGAATCAAACAAATGACACACCAAAATTGAAATCAGACGTTCAGTTTTATAGCCTTCATTTCGGGCCTCAAACTAAAACTATGTTGAAACTAACTAAAACAAAAATGATTCAAGACCTACTTAATTGAAACAAGTACTTACAAATATTTTTGAATGGCAGCAGACCATCGAGATTTGAGGGTTTCAAATCATGATGAAAACCAACTTCCTACTGATGGAATATGTACCATCATGTGTAGTGAGCCTTCCAATGTAACCAATCCAGCAGATGGCTACATACCAAAATTCTGCTGTCACTTTTCTCGAGCAGGTAGAACGAAGTACATGTAGGAAACTCACAATAACCACTAAAACCAAGGCTTGTGATAACGAACCGGGAAAAATTTATCTTTTCTGATGCTCGAAAAAGAATGCCGAAGGGATCTTGAAAAATCCTGAAGCACTAGTTGGTCTTGAGATCCAACATCAAAAATACAGCTACTCACTTCATTCTGATCTGAAAGAACATTTGATTACCGAGTGATAGGAAGGTACAGAGAGGTATAAGCTTCTTCCATCTGAGTGTTAGCGGTAGGTTCTTTGACCATGAGAAATTCTGGCATATTGTCTCTCTGAAGCTCATATTCCTCAACTTCATGGTCTAGGTCATTCTTAAAAAAAAAAAATCTTCAAGATTATCAAACATGACAGCGTTATCATCTTCATGAAAGAAAATATTATCTCTTTCCTAATCTATAAAGCTAATTACAAGATCGTCATGATTTTCAAAAGAGGAATAATTTTCACCAACACTTTCTTGACCATGTGGGCACTCCAAATCTGCTTTAGCTTGGGCTGTAACATGACCATTGAGGAGTTGATCTATCTCATCTTCAGACAGTGGAGATAATACTTTTTGTTTTATTTTTCTCAAACAATGATTGTCTTCATGAAATAACATTTTTGAACATGAAAAACCTGAATGACAGTCCTTAATTCCCTGATCTTCTGAAATTTGAAAACATTGTTGATCATCTTTATATGACATGGCAATCAAATTATCATTTATCACTGAGTTATTGAAAGAATATCTTTCACTTACTCGAACAAATATCTCATCTTGTTTTTCATGAACTGACTAGATTACCTCCTCATGAAGGCTTTCTTCTAGTGAAATGAGAACATTTGGATCAATAACTCTGTCTTCTTCATTCCAGATGATCTCCATAGCAGATTTCTCCTTCATGGGATTCAACACAAGGTATTCTTGATCATCGCGATCTGAATCTAGATCTGAAATAGCTGACTTGAGTTTATCACATTCTAAAATTGAAACTTGACTTTCCTGCATATTGTATTCTTCTATGGACAGATCTGAAATAAAACCTTTTCTTTCATCATTTTCCATGGTATTAAGATCTCGATCCTGTTGCAAAGTTTCCTGAGCATCTTGATGGGTATCCTCTAAGTTCTCTTTATGTTGTTGAAATGGATTTTCGTATAGAGCCTCCACGATCTCATCGTCCATGAAGTGATCATCTTCATAAAAAATTTCAATATTTTCATTAAAAATATGAACATGGCTACAAAAGTTCTGAACTAAAGTTAAGGATGGATAAGATTATTTATACCTTTCAAAGAACATGGTATGAAAATCCTTTAAACAGTAAATACAAGCAGGCAGCAAAATTTCATACCAAGATCGGGCTTCACCTTCCAAAGTGGCCATGAATATATTCATCAAGCAATCTTTAGGAAAATCAACCTTCAACTTGCGAATATTGTATGTGAAATCTAACCAGATGTAAAGCAGCATCCTTCCTATCATCATCTTTAAAGGTAGGCAGATTCCTTTGCCAATCTACCTTAGGAATTTTATTTGGAATACTTGGAATATGATCTCGGCTCATGGGAGCATACCTTTGATCCAGCGAAACCATTTTGATAACAATGAATTCACCAAGAAATTCCCCAGGCTACTGATTCTTGAAGAGTAGTCTCGCCATAAAAATTCTGAAACTTGGTGTTTTTCAATACTGGAGTCGCCAGGTGAATGATTTCAGTCTTCCGATGTTTGATCGTTGTCCACCATCAACCATCAGATCTAACTTGATACATGTATTGGGGAAATTTGTAAGTCAGGTGTTACGTTTATAAAACTAGATCGGAGATTGATTGAAGCAACATTTATCTACTTATGCACTTGCAAAGCAATGTGCAGTTCGAAGGCTACCTGGCATAACTTCAGGCTCCGTCTGTAGTTTATAAAACAAATAACACTAACAAACAAACAATCTTCCCCAGTATGGTCTCCACTATCTTATGGCCTAAATCTACATCAGGCTGAGGAAGGCAGAGTCTAGGGTAACATCAAACCATGCTTAATCTGGTAGCTAGCCCTACCAGATCAGGAGAGGGCTCTCTCCTAGTCAATCTTAGCAAAAATAATCAGTGAGGCTTGAGATGACTTGAATAAAGGCTGATTTTAGGCTAGGTATATATGTAAATGAGTTTGATTTTATTTTTAGGGTGTTTGTTGCATCAAAGGGAAGGGCAGATTTTGGGTCTGGGGATGAGGCCTAGTTTTTGCAGAGATCTGAATGGGGCAAGGTAGGCAATTGTTTTGACACTTCAATTTTGAATGAAATGGATAGCTCAAATTGGTGAGGAGTTGATGAGGGCAAGAAAATTTAAGGAATCCTCTTCAAACAGTTGAAAACATAGAAAATTAAACAAACCCTAAGTAGAGCACTGCAAATTTTAATGAATTCCACCTTTATCCTTGTTTGTTTAACTTAAGAAGAAATAAGAGGGAAAATGATACACATGAAACACCATTAAACTTACATTAATAGAGAGAAACACATCATCAAAACAAAGAGCCACATGAATCCCAAAGAGTGCTACAAACCCTGGTCTATTCCTTGCCAAACTGCAGAGATGAATGTACAATGATGCTCAAAGTAATCCCAAATGTCCAACCTATGCTAATGACTGAAAAATTACAAGATATAAGCAACCAAAAACTCATCCCAGCCTCTAGGGGTCGAGCTCATAAGTCTAGGAGCTGTTTCAACAAGATCTAAACTGAGAACTGGAAAATAAGCAGTGGGACAACTTGCCTCTATAAGATAGGAAACAGATTCATTCAGTTGTAATTCACCTTTTGATGGATGAATCTACCTCCATGAGTAAAAATTTATCAAAAAAACATCAAGATCCATCAAATTACATCAAATTACATCATGAGTTTGAAATTTAGATGTAAGAAAGTCAAAATGTCAAAAACTAGGTGAAAAACAGAGTTACTGAGTTCAAAATGAGCAAAAATCCCCAATGCACCACGCCTGATTTCTCTATATGTCGCGCCAGTTTGGAGTTGATTTTGAAGGCCTTTTCGGTGTCCAAATTTGCTCCAAGTGGGCTTGTTGGAAAAGTCTGCATGTATACCTTCCAAAAAAAGTGGAATTTCTAAATTTGGCTTCCATTTTCCCCTCCAAAGATGAGTTCTCCCAACATTGCTTCCTGTGTGTCCAAAAAGGGACAAAAAGGTCATTTTTAGGGTGTTTTTGACCCTTCTGCAAACCCAAAACGTGTCAAAATATCTTGGCCACAAGGAGGCATGCATAATTTTACATGAAAAATCCAAAAATGCTGAGTTTTCATCAAAAGGAGCCCCCAATCATAAGCGCACGCCAAGTGGCGCGACGCATTGGGCTGAAAACTCTGTTTTTTAAGGCAAATTTTCAAAAATTCATCTCAATGCATAGCGCCTTTTTGCAGGAGACTTTTGGAGGCCTTCCTAGTGTCCAAATTGGGTGGGGGATAGCTCGTTGGAAAGATTATTGAGTCTAATTTCCAACCCACTTTAATTTTTTAATTTGGAGTTCATTTGCCTTGTGAAAATTCAAATATCCAAAAACTGGTCAAAATGTGCACAATGAGGCTGCCTCAAGGAAGAGTGCTATTGCAATCAAGTTTTGATGGTCTTTCTCATCTCCAAATTAATCTCATGATAGCTCATTGTAAATATATTTATGTATAGTTATCATTTGACACATCAAGTAAGTCATTTGGTCAGCCGAGATAGGAGAAAGCTTGATTTTCCCAAGGTCACTTGAGAGGTGCATCAATTCTCCTGAGGCAACTGTATTTTTGACATTTCTCTAAAACCATGAAACCTTTATAAAACATGAAGGAGGTATTTATTCCTTGGAATATTTTGGAAAAAAACCTCTCTCAGTTGTTCCAAATTCATCTTTTATTTCTTAGAAACATCATTGGAGTAAAACCTATCCCAATATGTGAAACAAGGGATTTTTCAAAATGAAGTGGAATGAAGGGGATAAGGGGCTTCTAAATTCTTGAGAAAATTTTGGGAAGTAGGGAGGGATGTTAGGAAGCAGGGGAAAATTTAATTTCAAATATTGAGTGAGGGGAAGGGGTCCAAAAGGGAAAAACACAGCCCTAGCCTAGAAAATTGCCAAGTTGTAGCAAGAAACTAGGGTTTGTGCGAAAATGAGGAATTTGGGGGATATCAGTGATGTTAAGTGTTTAATAAGGTACATTAAGGATAGGGGAAGGTTTATGAATATCAAGATACAATTTTTTCTGCTGATTTGACCATCCAAGAGAAATTACCTCCAAAACCCTATGAGAGGGAAATGAACCTTACCTAGGCACAACTGAAGCATGAACAAGGTGTAAAATGACCCAGTGGAACTTTATGTGATGATGAAAACCCTATGAATGATGGTGCACTCAGTTGAATGGTGACATGGACCGACATTTGGACAACTTTGAAAGGATTGAAAACAAACACTAGACCTAATACCTAGTGACCAAATTTTATTTGAAGACTCACTGGAATGACAAAATTTGACCTTGACACCTTAAAATCACTTTGTAAGAGCATGTTTGATCACTGGAGGAAGGCTACAAAGACTGACACTAACACTTACCACAATATTCATTACATATTTTTCGTGCAATTTTTCTTTGCACCTTCTCAAAATTATTCTGTCTGCATATTTCTATGTGCCCCCTTATCAATGGGAGAGAGTGCATGAATCAATGTGTATCCCCAAAGTTCCAACCATATATCATTTTCTATATTTCCACACAGTCCATTCCTTCAAAAGTGTAACCCATTCCAATATTGAACACTTTGTCCTTTATTGCTTGTTTTAAAGGATAACGAGAGATGGTCTTTTCGCTTTCTTGTCGGTTAAAATTATTTCACAATCATCCCATTAAGACCATTTCAACCAACCACGGATGATATTTAAAATAATATTTCCCTTAAGAAATATCCTTCCTAAAGAAATGGAATATGTGTCCCTCTCTCATCCATTGAAGTAATTACAAGTATTTAGAATGAGAGAAATATTAACCAAGTACTTTCATAATTTGCTGCCCCTTGGGGGGAAAGAATGTCCTTGATGTCCAAGAACCATATAGAAGAAAACATGTTTTATACTGAGCATTGTTGATTATGGAGCTTCATATACATAAATATGAATATAACTTACAATGTATTTAGATTTTCGTACTTAGAAAATAATAAAGAGTAAGTTTTCTGCAATAGTTCAACCATTTCCCGTGTGGCTTCCTCGAGACCAAAGTGCCTCCAATACACATTTAATTTATCTATTACACAATTTTGGAGCATGAAATGACTCTGATCTAGGATGGATATAAGTTCAAGTTGGAACTCTCCCTCTGTTTCTACCTAAAAAAACAAATCAATTACATGGTTAAGATATTGTACATAGATTTTAAGCAATGAAACATGTAAAACATATGCACTTTAATTGATGGAGGCAAAGCCAGTCAATATGACACCAACCCTACTCTTTTGAACACATAAAACAACCCACAAAACCGTTGTCCCAACTTGGTGCGTAATCCAAATTTCAAATAGATATTCTTAGGTATAACTCATAGGAATATATGTTCTAATACTTTGAACTCTTTGTGCACTATATATTCTAATATGCATAGTTTTTATGCATTTTCTGTGCCACTTTTAAATTTGTTCTGATAGCTTGCATTTCCTGCTCCATGTCTTTCAACATATCAATCCCAATGAGGATCATATTCACCACTTCACTCCATTTTATAGGAGTGTTACAACGTCACCCATAAATTACTTCAAATGGGTTCATTTTCAATGATTCTTGATGGCCATTATTTTATGTGAATCCCACAAATGGGAGGTACTCTTCCAACTTCTTGGGTTGGTGCCTTATATACATTCCTAGCATGTCTTCAAGAATTATATTTTTTACCTCTATTTTCCTATGAATTTGAGGATGGTATGTTGTGCTGAATGCTACCTCTGTGCTGAAAAAAAACTGCTTTAAATTACATTTACAAGTTCGTCATTTCATATTTTCCTTATTCGACATCTATATCTCCATTTATTAAGAAATATTTTGAAGCTTATAATAAGTTTCTACCCTTCATTTTTCTTAGCATGTATCCTTTTTATATAACCTCATATTTCTTTCACATACATACACAAACACACACATATAGTTTAAGTTTAACATCATATTAATTTCAATTTTAGTAAATTATGATTATATGTACTTATAGTCATGTATAAATTCTATTAATATATAATGTATTATGGAATTGGTGAGAATGATTCATTTTTGTTGACTATGTTTAACAATTTAAACTATGCAACACCATATTTTACTATGGTTAACAGTACTTTGACAATGGACATCATTAACCATAGTTTTCACATATTATTTTCATTCACTATTGTTGACAATGTTTAAACATAGTTAAATATTGTTGAGAGTCGGTGACTACTGGAGATGGCTGGCATGACTTTACAATGGTTAACAATGGTTTAATATGGTTGAATTTGATTGATCATGTTTGACTATGGACAAGCTTGATTGAATATGGTTCAATACATTTTGAAAATGATTAAGTATGATTATGCACGGTCAACAATGTGTAACATGGTTGATACTATATCACCATCTTTCTCGATGGTTAAAAGTGGTTGATCATGATTGATTATGCTTGACCATTTATAACAATGGTTCACATGAATTAGTACACTTAACTATGGTTATGTTGCATTGCAACACCCATAAGGCGTTATGTCTCATTCATTTTGATTAAATTTCTTAGGTTGTGGTTGACTATAGTTTGTAATGATTTAATGTGGATTACCATGTTGGACATTATTTGACTAGGTTTAACCAAGGTTGCCTATTTTTAAACATGGTTGCTAGGAGACACTATAGTTGACAAAGCTTCATTATAAATAATAATGGTTTAATAAAGTTTGCAATGCGTAATTTTCATTGAATATGGTTGACTTTGAATAATCATAGTTAACTATGGTTAATGACAACTACTATGACCAACCATGTGGATTACCATGTTGGACATTATTTGACTAGGTTTAACCAAGGTTGACTATTTTTAAACATGGTTGCTAGGAGACACTATAGTTGACAAAGCTTCATTATAAATAATAATGGTTTAATAGAGTTTGCAATGCTTAATTTTCATTGAATATGGTTGACTTTGAATAATCATAGTTAACTATGGTTAATGACAATGACTATGTCCAACCATGTTTAACACGTTCAATCATGGATCACAATATTTAGATAAAACTAAAAATATTTTGACCCTGTTTTCAGCATTGTTCACTACACTTAAATATGGCTTAATATAGACACAATCTAACTCCTTTATATTTTATCCTTTCTAGGTGATGAAAATTTTGTTGAAATTTGTAAATTTTTCTTGTCTAAAATGTGTTTTTGAATGCTTCAATGGATCCAACCCCATGAAAAGTTCATTCCGAACATGGGTTAGGTAGATTTGAAAAATCAAAATTGTGATGCCAACAAAATGCTCGTAGATTTGTGGGAGAATTACCTAGAAGATATGACTAGAAATAGACCAAAATGTGGTAGATTTAGACTATGACCTTAAATTTAATATGAGTATGGGAGGTTATGTTTGATTGAACTTCACTATGGTTAATATTATTGAATATTGTTGTATTTCTCTAATCATATTTCATTATGATTAACCTTACTTTATAATTTTTTTAGTTGATCTTGGTTGACTTTTTAAGTTGTGATATTATGTTGGATTGTAATATTCATTGAATGCTATGCCATTTTACAATGTTCATCTCAATTAGCTCATGATGAATTATTTTATTATTTTTAATGTTATGTTGCATTGTAAACACATACCTCTAAATATATCTCACGTTACCAAATTTGAAAAAAATAATAAAAATTAACAAAATTATAAGTTAAAATTATATATATATATATATATATATATATATATATATATATATATATATATAAATATAAATATAAAGATGCTTACCAATATTTTTAACAATGCATATTTATTTCCACTTTAATATTGAGATTCTTCACGAGTCAATATATGATTGTTATAATACCACGAGTTAAAAAACATAGTACTACTAATGTTAACCCTGTAAAAATATTCTAAAATATTTTGTATAAATTTTACTAAACTATATTAACTTCTTATATTTTAAATAATAATATTATATTACAAATATCTTTAAAAATTACTACTATATTCCGAAATATGACCTTTTCCTCGTACTTTTATGGTATAATATATTCTCATTGGTCTTTTGCCAATCCTCCCGGAGCGTTTTCTATCGGAAGTAATAAAAATTTATGCCAAGTTTACTGTCCAAACTTTCCCATACTTTATCGCTTTCTCCATCCAGCCGGAGCGTTTTCAGTCGGAAGTAATAAAAATTTATGCCAAGTTTACCAGTATTGCACCGACATGTACTGCCTATCTATCTCCAAACATTCCCATATTTTATCCTTTTGTCAATCCTCGCGGAGCGTTTTCTATAAGAAGTAATACAAATTTATGCCAAGTTTACCAGTATTGCACGGACATGAACTGCCTATCTCCTAACATTCCCATACTTTATCCTATAATATTGTCCAATTTGTTTTTTCTGAAATCTTTTGGAGCACATGGACATAAAGTTCTTAAGAAAAAGACAATTTCGCAAAAATATTTCGATAGTCCGCCCCTGATGTCTTTCGCTCAATCTTCCCGGACTGTTTTCTATCACAAGTAATAAAAAAATATGTCAAGTTTACCACTATTGCACCAAACGTTTCCCTAATTTATCGTATAATATTCTCCAGTTTGTTTTTTCTCAAATATTTCAGAACATAGGGACAAAATATTTTTTTTAAAGGTGTATTTTAATTAATATGTGATTACTTATTTAATTAATTTAAGTTTTGTAATTTAATAATATAAGTTTTTTTTATTGAGATTGTGATTTTTTATTATTCGAAATGTGTTATTCAATATAGAAATAGAATTAGTACTATGAAACCTTCTAGGTCACTTAACATTTGTAAATTAAACCACTTAAATTTCTGATTCTTAAAAGTCTCTACAAAATCTACAAGAAAAATGTTCTAAAAAATAATCATTTTATCTTTTAGTTAAACTACAATATTCTATAAATCCATTATATTTTATAAAAAAAATTGTGAAAAAGAGAAATAAACCAAAAATATATATATATATGTGATGGCATCTTATAATTAACATCTTCATATAAATTGATGATTGGTAAAATTTGAAATCCATTGAAACACCCATCTCATGTCATATTGCATCACACATTATTGAAAACAAAACAATGATAAAAAAAACAAAATTATAACATTACCTTAAATCATTATTATTATTATTATTAACATGTAATAAGATTTTTAATCTCATATATATGTGATTATTAACTATGGATATTTAATGACGCTTTATCATGAATATTTTAAACTCTAAATAAGACAACCATTAAAAAAATTTTAAAATATTTCATAGATATTCGATCCATAGCTTTCACCGAATAGTGTTCTAATTATTAAAAATGTTAAATTGGATAAGTTAAAATTTCAATAAAATATAATAGTAAAAATTGTAGTTCTAGATATAATTTTTTAATGAGTTATATATTGATAATAATAATGCATAATCAATTAGTTACATTTTTATAAGGATTTTTATGGTATTAAATATAATAATATGAATCTGTGAACAAAATCACAAGAATAAATATTTATTTTTGTAAGAGTTCATATATTAGATGATTTGGCTTATGTATTCATATGATGTATGGACATTACATGTGATATCCATATTTTGATCATGTTTAGATTGTGTTTAACTATGTGAATTATATCATTTTAGATTTAATTAGAAATAAAATTTGTAGTAAAAATCTTAGTATTATTTTAAATTTAATTAGAAATAAAATTTGTAGTAAAAATCTTAGCAGATCTTAAGGCCATTGCTGAAGAGTGATAATTTTTCTCAAAATACTAATAAAGTGTTTATTATAAAGACTTCTAGTAACATGCATCCATTTCTTATTATTTAAGTCAAAATATCTATGATTTGAAATTTGAAAAATTTATTTATTGAAACCATTCAATATGTTATTTTTATTAAGGATATTGACAATTTACATTATCTATCGAACCATGTGAAAAAACATGAAATAGTGGAATGTTAGAGCATAATACATAAATTTGATGGAGCACCAAAAATGTTGTTCCAAATATTAATCCAAGAAAGAATATGTATCATTAAATTTAGCCTTGGATGAGGCTGAGGAAAAGATACCTATAAGACTTTTTCAAAATATTTGTAAAGCGTTACCACATTGACATGTAGTTATTTCTAGAAAAAAAGAAGTGAAAAGGTGTAATTTCGAGCTCAAAATTCATTCCAAGTAATATTATTAATTTTATTTTATGAGTATTGTCACTTTTATGATTATCGATTTTATTTTATCATTTTTATTTTAACAAGATTTATTTGGAATCCATATTTGAACTTAAACAAGAACATAAATGCTTCTTCCTTTATTGGAGGATTTTCCTCACAATTTCTATGGAAACTAGTCTGTTCACCCACTTACTCATTACAAGAACACTCAAAAAGAAAAACAAAAAAAAATATGGTTGTATTGAGATAGTAGAAAACAAATCATAAAGCCATAGAAACTATAAATCTTGCACACCATTTATAAATTAAGGAGGGGGCCAGGGTTGGGTCCATTTCCCAAAAACCAAGACGATAAGGAACATCAAAATTACATTGTAGGCTCCCTTGTATATAGGCTAGCCTTGCACCCAATCTATCCATGAAGAAACATTTATTTCTTAGTGCTTTGTTGTTTTCTTTAATGAAACCAACACATTATACCTTTCATATGTTTGACTTTTAGCACCATACGGAGGAGAATCTTCATTTTCTAATGCAATGCAATTAAGTTGAAATATTGTTTCCTTTGACTCTTGGTGTGAAAATGGACAAAAACTTAGCGGGAAGCCTCTTCCAATATCTCAAAGTTAGAAAATTCTTGCCACTTAGCACCGATCACAGTTTCCATATTTTGAATTTCCCACAAAGTCTCAGGAAGGTTTCTTTGAAGTATGTCTCACTTGATTCATACACAAATGAATGTGCAGGATACTTTGAAATATGTATCACTTGATCCATACAAAAATGAATGTGCCTTGTGTTGGTTTTGGGAATCCCTATCATTGTTATCTTTCCTTTTGTGCATACACTTCCCTAGTGGCAGGTCACATAGGGGAGACACCTTCTTAAAATAACCACACAGAAACTCATAGCCAAGGATCTATGGTGTGCACCAACCTATAATGGGAACACTAATAATACACTAATTAAAAACATACCTATTACATACTCCAACCTTATAACACCAACTCAAGACAAAAAATGACCCACACCTCCTAAACTCATGGGCTAATAATCACATCTAACCTTTTACTTACAAAAATCTCAGCTCTAATACAAAGCCACAAATAAATCGTTAAAAGAAATGTATGAGTACAATATCCCCCTTTTTAAAAGAAATCCTTGAAGCATCAAACACTAACTTGAGCTAGAAAAACATAACTTTCCAAAACACCAATACAAGAAATATCACCAGACCCATGACCCAAATATGATTACGACCAAGGTCAAGTTATTTCATAAAATACCCAAAGCTCAAGAGGCATAGACTAATTAATTCAGTGAAAAAATTGATCCACACACTACAAAAAAATTTGAAAGGAAAAATGAGAAGAATTACTAAAGAAAACTAGGCCTAAGTAGTTGAATTCGAAGCTTCTAAGAGAAACAAAAACTACCTCTTTCTAACAATAGACACCCTCTCGTGCAACTTCTCCCCACCACATCATTCCTCCACCACTCTAAAGTTTGCATAACCAAATTAGAGTCCACCATCCCTAACTATCCTCTTCACCTCGCTAACATACACTACTCTCAACGAGCTATCACAATTCAAGTCAAGCTCTTCAAAATTAGGGTTAGATCCATACTCACATGCCAACTATAGGGGATTTGTCTCCTCTCGCGTGGCAAGGCTCAAACATTTCTCACTTGCCACTAGATTCATAGCTATCATTTCCTCCCCACACTGAATATTAATATCCATCGGCACATTCACATGCTCTTACATGTTGAGGATGAGCTACAATCCCTAGTCTTTAATGCATGTCACATTAGTACAGTGTTGGGCTCGCCCAATGAGACCCCCCTCCACCTCTGACCCACCCCATTGGGGAAAGCTTAATAGTAATTTTAATCCCAAACTTAAACATTAAATAAAACCATTTGAAACAAACAAAAACTATCAATTTTCCTTATCGTGAACTTAACATTACTAATATTAAAATATTAGTTATGCATTTTTATCTCAATATTTATTATATTAGTAGGGAGGTGATGAATTACATGCTAAGTTGTTGAGAGATCATGTGTCAAAATAATAAGCATAATTCAAATATCAAACCTATAACTATGTAAACAAATTTAATGGAAAACACATCTTATTATGAATGCAATGAAATAACTATGCATCAACATGTTCCATACATTTACTCAAATAAAATATTCAAACATTATAAAAAATACATCACTTGAATTCCATGGATTTGATCATTACTTATTGTTTCGACCTCAAAATTGACATTTAATGTCTCATTGGTAGTCCTAGTATTACAGTACCCTCCTCAACAATTTACATCATTAAATTAGCATTAATTATTTTATTGTTCATTTATATAATAAAAAATGGAGTCAAATATCACACACTATGATATTTACGGCGTAAGGCGTTCTTATTTGGAAACAACTCCCCTAGCTACCACTATGTCCATGTCTGAGCCATTGGATCAAATGTTAGACGATTAAAATGTTTTAAGCCATTAGATTCACAACTAAATAGTTTTATATAAGTTTTTTATGATGTTAGTTTTTTTTTTTCTTTTTAATAAGTTGGATTGAATTTTGGTTTTGGTGATTTTTAATTTAAAATGTTGTTATCTATTATAGTAATTTAAAATTATTATGATTCAAATTTTGTTAATGAATATCAAATTATGAATATAAAATTTCTTCCATAAAAAAGGAACTATATACATACCTTTAATTACCTAATTGTAGCTAAAATATCTTACATGTGTTTTACTTTATAATCATAAACAATTTTCATATCATATAATGTCAAACTTACTCAACTTGGCATGTACATTGAAACAAATCTAAACTATGAGGCACAATGTAGTTGTTCCATATAGGAACATAAAGATACGATAAGAAAAATTTGATACTCTATTGTAATTTTATAAAGGAAGCTATGCCCAATATCCAACACTATAGAGCAAGACATGTTCACCGATTCAACAATTGCTTCCAAATCTCTCTCAGTGCTAGAGTTGTTTTTTCAATAGACTTGTTTTTACTTCTCTTGAACTGATGAAAGCTATCATTTTTGCATATAGGAGCATTTAGTTCTGAAAATAAAATTTTGATATTGAGTTATAATTTTCTCTATAAATGTGTTGGAGTTGTTTTCTCAATAAACATATTTTTATTGGTCTTAAGTGATGAAATCCGTCGTTGTAGCTCTTATAAGAAAAGTGTGATACTATGTTATAATTTTCTCTACAAATGTGTTGGAGTTGTTTTCTCAATAAACGTTTTTTTTACTGCTCTTAAGTGATGAAATCCATCGTTGTTGCATATAGGATAGTTGTTGCATATAGGGTAATTAATCTCTGGTAAGAAAAGTGTGATACTCTGTTATAATTTTCTCTACAAATGTAATGGAAAACATGCCATGAATGTTGGAAATTTCATGGTTAATGTAATATAAGATAAATACAAATTCATTTCTTCTACACAAGATCAAGAAGACAATTTCTTGCAACTTCTTATTAATATCCATGTTTTTCTACATGTGGTACGATCTTGTTCTAAGTAAGATGTTGTCCCTACATAAACAAATATATATATAAATGTTTTATTTTTAATTAGAACTTGGCATGTACATTGGAAATTTTTAAAATGTTAAAATGGTGACTTCATTTGTGTAGGCAATTTTCTCATTGACGAGTTCCTCTACATATCTCATTTCCTCATCATTCTCAGGTACATTTGCATCTCTTTCAAGCTCTTTTTTTTGTACCTATACATCTCCTTCATGCTCTCTATTATGTTGGTTTACATATATGTTTTCAACCCCACTTGCCTATTTCAATATCTGTAAGAAAATTTTCTAGTTGATAACTCTTATCATCAATAATTTTCAAACCTCCACGACATGCTTCCATAGAAGTAAAGTTTGCCTTTCATTTCTTCACAATGGCTCCTTCTCTGTAATATCTTATTTTATTTATTCTAGGCTACTCTTTCCTATGCTATTTCCTTACAACTTTTCTTTTGCAACATGTAGTGCAATTACTAGTATAAAAACTTTTAGAATAAAATATAACAAAACAAATAACATCTATGGTGACTATATGAAGAATATAAATTAAATGCTTTACAATTCTCATATTGACGATAATCAACAATATTCGTATGGCAATGTACATTTAGATGACAAGGTGTCTAAGATTTTTCGAAAACTTTCATAAAAATGATTTATACACGAATGGAGTGGAAGAATATTTACATAGATATGAGTTATGTAATACAAGAATAACTAAAATATGGTTTAACCAATATTCACTACCTAACCAATATGGTTTGAACACATTAGACGACGTTGGAATAATTTTCATCACTCGGTAATAGTCTTTTTCCTGGCCATCATAAAAATGATACCAACCTTTTCCGGTTCTTTTATCGTACAATGTCGTCTGCCCGTTATATTTCTTTTTCAAACTTTCCCGAAGCGTTTTCTTTGGGCAGTAATAAAACATTAGCTCAAATTTATTAGTATTGCATTAGCTCAGATTTATTGGTATTGCAGCAATCTGTACTCGGAGGCTCCAAGCTTTTACTTATATTACGCGACGTGTTCTTCCTCAAATGTTCCGGGAGCACGTTTTCAGGGAAGCGAGGAAGTTTTATCAAAAGTTTTGCACCAATTTGTAAGGCTACGCCCAGGAACATTTTAGCAGTCCCTTAATTATATAATTTTCTTTCTCTGTGACGCTCATTTTTGTTTACCTGGATACTCTGTGAGCGTTTGTCCTCGTAAGTAATTTATCTCAAATTTACGAAATGAGTGAGATAACATTGGAGGTTACCATCTTCGGGATTGTTTCTTTTTCTTCTATTTCGGAAAATAATTAAAAAATGTGTATTTTACTTATTTTCTGTTTTCAATGGGAGCGTCATGATTTTTTCCTAGTAGTTGATGTTGCAGTTCGTTAATGTTGCAGTTCGTTAACAGAAAATTATAAAATAGTTTAAATTATAGTTACTAAGTTTGAATTCAATTTTTTTATGATCAGTCTAGATCCATTTTAACTCCTCATATGTTAAGCCCGAGAGAGTTCAAATTTCTGGAGGTGCAAATCTCTTTTTTGAGTGCAAATCTTAAGAAAAAGTTTGGACCTAGAGAGATTTGATTTCTCTCTGGGCTTGATAGATCCAAATTTATCATGGACCTAGGCTGGTTTTAATGGTGTGTGGCCAAAGAAAATGTATCTATAATATGAGGAACATATCATTTATTCTATCAATAATATGTAAATACATCTAAGATTAATATAACCATTTTAAATATGTTAAATATGTCTGATATTTATTGAGTCATTTTAATTTTAAATTTGATTAGTTACCTCAGTTTGTTGAGATGATAAATATTGTAAAATAACTTTAATGATGAAACAAAAATTTTCAATGGAAAGTGACAATGTAATAATATTGAATGATAAAAAATGTGAATAATAAGAATGTACTCAATTACAAATAGTCTTCATTGTGATCAATCTCAAACTATTTTCTTCTACCATTCTTATTGTCACCCTTGTTAGTTTTTCCATCGTTTCATATAGATTAAATGAAAAAGAAAATTAGAATTGTAAACCATTTATTAAAATATTTAGCTTGAGTTGTTATAGTAAACATTATAATTTGTCTCTCTTGCTCTCCAATATTAATATGTTTAATTACTATAACACAAAAATGAATGTAAATTGTGAATTAGTTTTTGTGCTTACACTGAAATAAATGCACACTATTAATCCAATGACTTTAAAATTAATGTACAATCATACATCCAATTACATCAAATAAAAAATAAACATATACACTGAAATCAATGCATCTAATGCGAGAAATCAAATAAGATTAGAAAACAACATCTACATTGAAATCAATGCATTTAATGCAAGTAATTAAATAGGATTAGGAATCAACTTCTACACTCGAATCAATGCATTTAGTGCAAGTAGGAAAATAGGATTGAAAAACAACATCTACAATGAAATGAATGCATCTAGTTCAAGCAATAAAATAGGATTAGAAATCACCATCTCCACTGAAATCAATGCATTTAGTTCACGCAATCAAATAGGATTAGAAATCATCTACATTGAAATCAATGCATCTATTGCAAGCAATCCAATATAACTAAAAATTGACATCTACATGTAAATCAATGTGTATAGTGTAAGAAATAAAATAGGATTAGCAATCATGATCTACACTGAAATCAATGCATTTAGTGCAAGCAATCAAATAGGATTAGAAATCATTCACATTGAAATCAATGCATCTAGTGCAAGTAATCCAATATCATTATAAATCAGCAGTTGCACTAAAATAAATGCATCTAGTGGAAGCAACCAAATAATATTGTAAATAGCCATCTACATTGAAATAAATGTATCTAGTGAAAGAAATATTATTCGCTCTCTCCCCACTGCATCTATACCTATATCTGCCTCCATCTCTTCTTCTGTCTCCTTATCGCACCCCGTTCAGCACACACGCTTTCTCACTCCATAGCTATCAATCTCTTTGTCCCTCCTTCTCTGTATCCATTTATCTCTTATTTATCTTCACCTTCCATCTATATCTCTATCTCCCTCTGTATCTATATCTGAACCCCAAAACATACACTCTCTTTCTCCAATCTATCTCTATATCAGTCCCACCTCCTCTCCCTCTCTCTCCCTCATCCTATTCTCTCTCCCTCTCTCTCCATCTTCCTCAGCTCTCCCGCTCTCTCTATTTTCACCTTTCACTCTTTATGTTTGCATTCTTACCTCCATATGTCTCCCCCTACATCTACATCTCTCTCTCCCTACCTCTATTCACTCACTTTCTTTCTCTCTCCCACCTCTCTCTCTCTCTATCTTCACTTTCCAAATTTGTTACTATATGTCTCTCTCTCTCCTTCTCTCTGCCTTCTCTCCATATCTCCTTGTTTTCCTCTTTATCTCACCCCAAACATACACACTCTCTCTCCATATCTCCCTTGTCACTCCCTCTCTCTCTCCAGTACTCAATATCTATGTCTTTCTTCTTCCCTCCTCTCTCCATCCATATCCATATCTTTATCCCTCCCTCTCTCCCCCTCCACTCCATATTTCTATCCCTTTATCTCTCCTCATATATCCCTCCCTCTATCCTCCTCTCTTTCAAGTCCCCTCTCTTTTGCTTCCTCTCTATCCCTTTCTCTTCTACCTCCCTCTCTCTTCTCCCATCACTCTCTCTCTCTATCTCTATCTATCTCCCCTACAATCCTATCTCTTCCCCATTAGTCTCTTCCTCTCTCTTAATTCCTCTCTATTCCATTATATTCTGCCTCTCTGTTCTTTGTCTCTCTCTTGTTAAATCTTTGGTTAAACTGAGTGGGGGGGAGTGTGGGGGGGTGAATCATTTTAACACAATCTTTGACAATCAATGATTTTAATTTTATCAAAATTATTTACAGCTTAATATGTGAACATTCTTACAATGTAGCAGCAAGTATTAAGTTAATGTGAAATCAACCTTATTGTGAGAGAAAAAAAAATAAACAGATTGATTGGATCATATCAACATGTAAGCAACAAACATAGAGACATCAGATGTAAGTGGAAACACATAAATGGAGAAAACCACATCTTATTATTGTTGTGATGAAAAGGCAAGCTCCAACTCCCTCTCACTACTGTTTTTCTATAGGCACCAACCTACAGGAGGCTCCAACCTCAGTCAGCTACAACTGACAACTATCAAGCTTCAACTTGATAGGGAAGCTCCAACTTCCTCAATTTACCTAAATAAATGTTTGTTGATTTACTTTAGGTATCAGTTTTGTTCTGTAGCATTTATTTCTACTCCTCTCTTCCTTTTCTTCTCTACCTCAATCTTCTATACTCTGCATTCTCTATCCTTACTCTCTCTAAACCCCCTTATGCATATCAAGTTGATATTGTATATAGATTTCCTCACAGGACTATTCGTATTTCACAAGGTATTTGGAGTGAACAGTGATGACTCTTTGGCTTCAGTATTCTCATTTATTTGTCCAACTCATTAAAAATATAACAATATGTACAAATTTCAATGTTACAATGGGATTTTTCTTTTTCCTTTGGATACTTGCCTTTGCATCATGAACAAAAAAATTGAAAATTTACATTTTCAGTTACAATATATAAACTTCACTCAGCCCTTGGGTTGCAAGTTTTGTCCTTTCTGTCGCTATCATGCAACTGTCCTATATACCTCTATTTACTGTAATTGTGTGCACCTGTGCATGTATAACTTCTTTTGCAAGTTTAGTCCCAATTTTTTTCTTTCTATGCATATAACCATGCATCTCCAACTTTCGGGCCTTTGCACTTCTATGCTTGATTTAGAAAAAGTGTAATATTGGATCACAACATTTCTATAAATGTAATATACCAATATATTATACATTTTTCTACCTAGTTTTTCGAAATGCTGCATAGTATCCTTGACTTTGGCTTAAACCCCGACGCATAAACATTCTATATATATTAACATAAATATACTCTTACATGCTCATGGTTTCCTCATAATATATATTCCCCACTTCAATTGTTACAAACATTAACATGCCTTTGACTTATATTAAAACGCAACAGTAATATATATCCATATAACCTTTCAAACCCTCGTAAACCATCATGCCCATCCAACGGCTATGATGATGTCACTTCGTTCTTGGTGATCCAATGTGCATAATGAATTATCGCACAACCAAACAACACGAGAGTTAATTCTCCGAGTTCACGTGATGGGGCGGATCGCAATGCTTAACTCCCCTTCTCATCCGACGGCAGAGAGAACGTCGCCTTGCCCCGTGTGATTCGACGAATATCGCTTGGCTTAGATGCACGAGCGATAATGCACGATGAGAGTGGTTTTCCAAAATCGCTCGGGGACACATGTCATCCAGTGTATGGAATCACGCTAATTTTCTAATTACTGCTTGCCCGACGAAGGTGGTGCGATCAAAATCAGAAACCCACCTTTACTGTTCACTCCAGTCACGGTTCCACTTCTTACCTTCCAGGTTCTGTTCTGCCTTTATTATTTATGAATTCCGCTTCAATGTTTTGCTTTCCATTATAGTTCCATTGCTAAGTTTAATGTTTTTTTCATGATTTCGTTTGTTTCTTTTAACACGAATTATTTACACTAGTTGCTGCCTTCCGACCTCGACGCAACACCATGCCATTCTGTCTTCAATTTTGCTATGATATATAATATATCAACCTTCCGTTGCATGTTTAGGGTTCTACCCTGCCAGAGTTCTTCTTCTAACTGCACATTCAAGTTCTTGATTCCACAAACTAATCACTGTACTACGGTCCATCGCAACTATAATCTTTGCTACATTCAAAACCATCATATCTCTGCAACCATTAATTCCTTCAATTTGTACACAATACAGAGAATTCGATTACAGTTCTCATTGCATTCAACCCCACTATCGACATGAAGTCGATTTCTCCATCGATACACAGAGGGAAATTCAGCTTTGCATTGATCCAAATAGAGTCCAAGGAATAAATTTATTCTTTACACCAATATTAACAATCTAATTTCCATCAATTCAACGAGGACCATATCTGAACATCAGGTATATTCATTACTCTATCTCTCCAAATCTGCTATTAAATTTAGGCATATTTGTTACTCCGTCTCTACTGTCATCTGTCTCCTACTACCTCCTCTTTGTTGCCTCTGTTCCCTCTCTTTTTGCTGCCCTTTTCCATTAGTGACAACATTTCCAACAGTCTCCCCCTTTGGCATTGATGGCAATATACTTCCTATGTTTTCCTTTTAAGATCCTTCCTTCAATTTCTAGCTCTTCCTCCCCCTTTGACATCAATGGCAAGGGGTTGCACATTTCTTAGTGTAGATTCTATCCTTTGATCCTTTATTTTTATCCTTTTTCAACATTTCTTTCATTTCTTCTCTTTGAGATCTTCTGACTTTATACCTTACTGCTTCAAACTTTGGATTAAATCTAAAATACTGACCCTTTAGCCTTTTCATTGACTCTTTTATTCTGGATGTATTCTCTCCATAGTCCTTTGATCCTGAGGACCTTTTTCATGCTTCCCTTGTTGGTTGATCTCCCCCTCGAATGATATTTTTGTTTGTGTTCTCCCCCTGAAACTTTGCTTTCTCTTCATATAAGAGAGTAGTGTCTACAGATACTACCCCTAGTCTATCTCTCAAATATTCAAATGGTTCTCTAGCAAGAGGTTTGGTAAATATATCTATTGTCTATTCTTTTGTTGGTACATACTCCAATTTTACTATCTTCTGAGCCACTTGTTCTCTGCGAAAATGATACTTGATTGCGATATGTTTAGTTTTTGAGTGAAGTACAGGATTTTTGGATATACTTATAGCACTTGTATTATCACATTTTATTAAGATAGGTTCATCAATTCTTACCTTCATGTCTTGGAGAGTTTTCTTCATCCACATGACTTGTGTACAACATGCTGTTGCTATATATTCTGCTTCTGCTATAGACAGAGAGATAGATGTTTTTTTCTTGCTTAGTCATGCCACCAGACTTTCTCCTAAATAGAATGCACCTCCACTTGTGTTTTTCCTGTCATCCACACAGCTGGCCCAATCTGCATCTATGTATGCTGTCAAAGTGAATCTTTTGCCTTTAGGATACCAAAGTCCATATTGTGATGTTCCTTGTAGATATCTAAATATTCTTTTGACTGCCAGAAGGTGGTTTTGTTTATGTGTTGCTTGATATCTAGTCACTAGTCCTACTGCTAGCATGATGTCTGGTCTTGATGCTGTCAGATACACCAGACTTTCTATCATGGATCTGTAGAGTTTTCGATCTATATCAGCAGATCCATCATCAACACACAGCTTTCGTCCCGTGATCATGGGAGTTGACACAGGTTTGCAGTCCTCCATTTTGAACTTTTTCAACATTTATTTTAAGTATTTTTACTGTGAGATGAATGTACCTGTGTTCTTTTGCTGAATTTAAGTCCTAAGTAGAAACTGAGTTCTCCAATCATGGACATTTCAAACTCTTATTTCATCTCTTCGGAAAACCCTTTTGCTAGTTCATCTCTGTTGCTTCCAAACATAATGTCATGAACATATACTACAACAATTAGGAGTTCATTTTCATGGGCTTTTGTGTATAGATTGTTGTCTACTCCACTGCTCTTAGAGCCTTGTTTTTGCAAATATTTATCCAGTCTTGAGTACCAAGCATGAGGAGCCTATTTCAATCCATATAGAGGCTTCTTCAGTCTGCACACATAGTCTTCTTTGCCTGTTAAAGAGAAACCTTCTGGTTGTTCCATGTAGACTTCTTCTTCTATATCTCCATTCCGAAAAGCAGATTTTACATCCATTTGATATACCTTCAAGTCTTGGAAGCATGCAAAGGCCATAAACATTCTGATGTCTTCCATTCTGGCTATAGGGGCAAATGTTTCATCGTAATCAAGTCCTTTGATTTGTGAATATCCTTTGCAGACAAGTCTGTCTTTATTCCTGATTACCTGTCCTTCCTCATTCATTTTATTTTTGAATACCCATTTTGAGCCTATCAAATTTTTCCCAGTGGGTCTAGGAACTAGTTCCCAGGTATTGTTTTTCTCAATTTGGTCCAATTCTTCATTCATAGCATTCACCCAATACTTGACCTTGTTGGCTTCTTCAAACTTCTTTGGCTTTATCTATGATAACATGGCTATGTATACCTCTTCTATCTATTTAGTTAGCTGCCTTCTTGTCTAGACCCCTTTTCTCTTGTCTCCTATGATCTGATCTTCAGGATGGTTCTTCTGAGTGTATCTAGAAGGGGATTTAGAGCTCAGATCAGCATCTTCTGTTGTCTTTCTTGTTTCATCATCATCTTGGTCTTCTTCTTCATAGTTGTCTGATGGACTGGTGCAGTCTATATATTTTGTATTGTTTGGAAGTTCTTCAACAAATCTCACGTCAATGCTTTCTACTATTTTTCGAAGAGTCTTGTTGTAACACCTATACCCTTTAATTTTGGAAGAATATCCTAGAAATATCCCTTCATCTACTCTTGCATCAAATTTCCCAATATTTTCATCATTATTCTTTATGTAACACTTGCTTCCAAAGATTCTGAAATGTTTGATTGAAGCTGGTTTCCCATGCAATAGTTCATAGGGAGTCTTGTCACTACTTGGCCTTAAGTGAGATTTATTAAGGATATGCACCATTGTGTGCACTACTTCTACCCAAGAGGTTTGAGGAATATTACTCTCTTGCATCATGGCTCTGGCAATTTGTTTTACGGATCTGTTTTGTCTCTCTGCTACTCCATTCTGTTGAGGTGTCCCTGCAATAGTAAATTGTTGCTTTATGCCATGTTCATTGCATAGGTCAGCAAAGTCATAATCTTTGAATTCACTTCCTCTGTCTGATCTCATGCATTTTATTTTGCATCCTGTTTGATTTTCTGCTAATGCTTTGAATATCTTAAATTTTTCTGGAGCTTCCAATTTATTCTTGAGGAATGCCACCCATGTCATTCTGGAGAAGTCATCAATTATCAGAATGAAGTAGGATTCTCCACTTTGAGTTTTAGTTCTTGCAGGTCCACATAGGTCCATGTGGACAAGCTAGGGCGGTCTTCTTGTTGATAACTCATCTTTGGCTTTAAATGATGTGTGGGTCTGTTTGCCCAATTGACAAGATTTGCATATAGTATTAGAAGGCCATTTTATTTCTGGCATGTCTCTGACAGCTTTCTTCCTACTTAGTCTGATGATGTGATCAAAGCTGAGATGTTCCAACATTTTATGCCATAACCATGACTCCTCAAGTTTGCTAAGATGACATGCTTCATCTTCCTCTTTCACAATGTAAACATTACTCTCTGTTCGAACTCCTTTGAGCAGAGTCTTACCTATGGTGCTTGATCTGACTTCACAATCTTGTGCTCTAAATAGAACTTCACAGCCTTTATCACACATTTGACTGACACTCAGCAAATTTTCTTTCAACCCTTCTACAAATAGTACATCTTGGGCCTTTCCTCTACCATTGTCTACGCTGCCTGAGCCTTTTCCTTTTATTTTTCCTTATATATCATTGCCAAAAGTAACATTGCCAGATTTATTTTCATCAAGAGTTATAAACTTACTTCTGTCTCTGGTCATGTGTTTTGAGCAGCTATTGTCCAAATACCACTGGCTTTTCAGGTCTTGAGCAGTTAGATCCAAGTCACGTTTATTCACCTTCTTTATCCACTGGAAGCATCCTTTTGTTTGGTATCTTTTGTGAGATGATAAATCAAATCCTCTCAGAGGACATTTGGAAGGCATATGTCCAATTTTGTTGCATACATAACATTTGATAATAATTTTTGCATAATTGTGAATATGGGCAAAACCTTTTTTATTCATAAACCTGCTTGACTTATTGACCATCAATATTTGTCCATATTTTCTACACTCAATTATTTTATGGCCAAATTCCTTACAATAAAAACAATAACCATAGAAACTATTTGCATACCTGATGTAAGATTGTCTTCTGCATTTGTTTTCTTGAGATAGTCTCTTCAATGTTTGCATGTTTTGCTGGTTTGAATTACTCCTCCTTGCATGACAGTATGCACCAATGTGTCCCAGCTTGTGACAGACATAGCAAGTGGCATTTTTCATAGGAGGAAAGAGTCTTCTTTGATGGCTTAAAAATTTGTCATCATCTGAAGTATATGATTCTTTTTCTGTTGTCTGAGTGTTTCTTTCATTCTTTGCTACTTGAGGTTTCTTCTAGATTCTATCTCCCTCCTTACATGTTTCTTCTTTTGTGGGAATAATATGAGCTGCTTCATCAGCCTTCTTTGCTTTTACAAAAATACTTTCTCTGTTTTTTTTTTCTTTGCTTTTACTTGACTCTCCTTCATATCCTATTCCAGTTTTTATCATAGGAGATCTTTGAGCATCCAGAATCTCTTTCAACTTGCTAGAGCTTGTTGTTCGAGAAGAATTTGTAGCCACTTTCCTTTGAGCATTTTCTAATTTCTTTCTGAGACATACTACTTCTTCTTCCAACTTCTCTCGTTCCTGATTTTTCTCCTTGACTTGCTTAAGTAACATGTCTTCTATTTTTTTGGCTTCTTCAAGCTCTATCTTTAGCTGCATGAGGATTTCTGAATTATGTTCTTCTCGTACATAATTGAGGAGAATGTCCTTTTGTTTTCTGCACTTCAATTTGAGTCTATCAATCTCCTCAAGGGCACTTCTTAGCTCCCCCTCAAGGTCAGCTTCACCTTCTTCTTCTTCATCTTCTAGTAGGAGTCCTTCAAGTTATTCTATGGACATCAGTAAAAATTTAGAGGTTCCTTCTTCACTTGAGGGTTCATCAGAGTCTTCAGATACAATGCTGTCTTGTTGAGCATAAAAGGATTTTCTACTAAATTTCTTTCCTTTCTGCCAGTTCTTTGATGTATTTTCCCCTGATTCTTGAGCCTGATTCTTTACTTTCTTGTGGGAACACTTAGCAGCATAGTTTCCAACTCTTCCACAGTTAAAGCATTTGAAAGGAAGTTTTCCTTTGTATTTACCTGAGCCTCTATCTAGCTTCTTGACAAATTTAGCCTCTTCTTCATCTGAGCAAGAGAATATGTCTTCCTTTTCTTCTTTCTTCTTTTCTGTTTTAAAATTTGCCTCCCTTGTTCTTGGCTTCTTCTGTGGGAGTCTCATCTCATATGCTGTTAGATTTGCTAGTAGCTGGTTCATGGTCAAGGTTTCCCAATCAGCTGTTTATTCTATTGCAGACACCTTAGGGTTAAAACTAGGTGGAAGAGATCTTAGAATATTTTGTACAATTAGAACTTCTTTTATGGTTTCACCTAGAGCCTTCATGTTATTTACTATTTTGGAAACCCTTAGAAAGAAGCTAGCAATGTCTTCATCGTCATTCATTTTTAAGTTCTCAAACTGGGCTCCATAGACTTGAATTTTGGCAGTCTTTACCTTCTTGTCTCCCTCATGTATGTTCTCTAGAGTATCCCACATCTCTTTGGCAGTGTCTTTGTGCATTACTTTGATAAAATCTGCTTCACACAATCCATTTAAGATGGCATTCATGGCTTTTGTGTTAGCTACAAAATCTTGTTTGGTTTATTTCTCTGAGTCAGTTGCCTTTGGGGCATATCCTAATTCCACAGCAGTCCAAACTTCTATTCCTAGAGACATTATTTATGTCCTCATTCTGATTTTCCAAAAAGCATAATTTGCACCCGTAAAAAAAGCGGCATTATTGGTTGAGCATCCTTCTTTACTAGCCATCCTGAGAACCTAGGATCTCCTTTTAGTTGTTAAACTGGTACAAAGGAACCTAGCTCTGATACCAATTGTTGAATCTTTGGTTAAACTGAGAAAGGGGGGGGGGGGGAGGTGAATCAGTTTAACACAAGCTTTGACAATCAATAATTTTAATTTTATCAAACTTATTTACAGCTTAATATGTGAACAGTCTTACAATGTAGCAGCAAGTATTATGTTAATGTGAAATCAACCTTATTGTGAGAGAAAAAAAAAATAAACAGATTGATTGGATCATATCAGCATGTAAGCAACACACATAGAGACAACAGATGTATGTGGAAACCCATAAAGGGATAAAACCACATCTTATTATTGTTGTGATGCAAAGGCAAGCTCCAACTCCCTCTCACTACTTTTTTTCTATAGGCACCAACCTACAATAGGCTCCAACCTCAGTCAGCTACAACTGACAGCTATCAAGCTTCAACTTGATAGGGAAGCTCCAACTTCCTCAATTTACCTAAATAAATGTTTGCTGATTTACTTCAGGTATCAACTCTGTTCTGTAGCATCTCTTTCTGCTCCTCTCTTGCTTATATTCTTTGCCTCAATCTTCTATACCTTGCATTCTCTATCCTTACTCTCTCTAACCCCCCTTATGCATATCAAGTTGATATTATATATAGAGTTCCTCTCATGACTATTTGTATTTCACAAGGAATTTGGAGTGCACAGTCATGACTCTTTGGCTTCTGTCTTCTAATTTCTTTGTCCAACTCATTAAAAATATAAAAATATGTACAAATTTCAATGTTACAATGGTATTTTTCTTTTTCCTTTGGATACTTTCCTTTGCATCACAAACAAAAAAAATGAACATTTACATTTTCAGTTTCAATATATAAACTTCACTCATCCCTTGGCTTGCTAGTTTTTTCCTTTCTGTCACTGTCATGCAACTGTCTTGTATACCTCTGTTTACTATAATTGTGTGCACCTGTGCATGTATAACTTATTTTCCAAGTTTAGTCCCAATTTTTTTCTTTCTATGCACATAACCATGCATCTCCAACTTTCGGGCCTTTGCACTTCTATGCTTGATTTAGGAAAAATGTAATATTGGCTCACGGCATTTCTATAAACGTAATATACCAATATATTATACATTTTTCTACCTAGTGTTTTGAAATGCTGCATAGTATCCTTGAATTTGGCTTAAACCCCGACGCATTAACATTCTATATATATTAACATAAATATACTCTTACATGCTCATGGTTTCTTCATAATATATATTCCCCACTTCAGTTGTTACAAACATTAACGTGTCGCTGACTTATATTAAAACCTAGTAGTAATATATATCCATATAACCTTTCGGACCCTCGTAAACCATCACGCCCATCCAACGGCTGTGATGATGTCGCTTCGTTTTTGGTGATCCAACGTGCATAATGAATTATCGCACAACCAAACAACACAAGAATTAATTCTCTGAGTTCACGTGATGGAGCGGTTCCCAACGCTTAACTCCCCTTCTCATCCAATGGCAGAGAGCACATCGCCTTGCCCCTTGTGACTCGATCGATATCGCTTGGATTAGATGCACGAGCGATAATGCGCGATGAGAGTGGTTTTCCAAAATCACTCAGGGACATGTGTCATCCAACGTATGGAATCGCGTTGATTTTCTAATTACCGCATGCCCGATGAAGGTGGTGCGATCAAAACCAGAAACCCGCCTTTACTGTTCACTTCTTTCATTCTTACCTTCCAGTTTCCATTCCACCTTTATTATTTATGAATTTCGCTTCAATTTTTTGCTTTTGATTACAATTCCATTTCCAAGTTTAATGCTTTGTTCACGATTTCGTTTGTGTCTTTTAACACGAATTATTTACACCGGTTGCTGCCTTCTGACCTCGACGTAACACCATGCCATTCTGTCTTCAATTCTGCTATGATATATAATATATCAACCTTCCATTGCATGTTCAGGGTTCTGCCCTATCACAATTCCACTTCTAACTACACATTCAAGTTCTTGATTCCAAAAACTAATCACTGTACTACGGTCCATCGCAACTATAATCTTTGCTACATTCAAAACCATCATATCTCTGCAACCATTAATTCCTTCAATTTATACACAATACACAGAATTAGATTACAGTTCTCAGTGCATTCAACCCCAATATCGACATGAAGTCGATTTCTCCACCGACACACAGAGGGAAATTCAGCTTCGCATTGAGCCAAATAGAGTCAAAGGAATAAATTTATTCTTTACACTAAGATTAACACTCTAATTGCCATCAATTCAACCAGGACCATGTCCGAACATTAGGTATATTCATTACTCTATCTGTCCAAATCTGCTATTAAATTTAGGCATATTTATTACTCTGTCTCAATTGTCATCTGTCTCCTGCTGCCTCCTCTCTGCTACCTATGTTCCCTCTCTTTTTTCTACCCTTTTCCATCAATGACAGCATTTCCAACATCTCTCTCTCTCTCCAATCATATCTCTTCACCCATCACTTTATCTTTCTCTCCAACTATGTTACAATAACCCTTCCTTTATTCTTCTCTCTCCTTCTCACCTTGTCTCCATCACTCCTTCTATGTCTCTTTATCTCACCCCTAAACATACACTATCTCTCCCCATCTCTCCCTTGTCACTCCATCTCTCTCCACTTCTCACTCTCTATGACTTTCTTCTTTCCTTCGTCCCCCCCCACCTCCAACTCCATATCTCTATACCTCCCTCTCTCGTCCTCCTCTAATCCTTCCTCTTTCTCCCTTTATATCTTACCTTCCTCTCCCTTCCCCCTTCTCTCTCTCTCTCTCTCTCTCTCTCTCTCTCTCTCTCTCTCTACCCTCCAATATTTTCTCCTTCTCCCTCTCTCTCTCTCTCTCTCTCTCTCTCTCTCTCCCACCTTCATATTTATGTCTCCCTCTCTCTCTGTTACCCTTATCTATCTAGCTCACTCCTCTCTCTCTATCTCTCTTAATTACTCTTCTCCCCTCTCCATCAGTTTAGCTCCATCTCTCACTTTTCACTCCCTCTATTTCTCCACCTCTATCATATGTCTTTGTTCTTCCCTCCCATATATATCTGGAGGTAATATATATATATATATATAATTCAATATTGTATTAATTTAAAGCTATTAAATTTAATAATATTAATATTATAATATATTAATCTGAATATTAGATTTAACAAAAATAATAGTTTAATATTAATGTTAGGGTTAATAATGTTTTTTTTGCATAGCATTAATAATAATTTGGTCCATGGTATTTGGTTCATAGACTTCATATATCATTGGATGTTGATTTATAATCCTATTTGATATCTTTTTATTTATTTACCTTACCTCTTTTATATTTATTTATTTACCATACCTCATTTTTAAATATGGTATTTGGCCCATGATATTTGTCCCGTGGTATTTATGTTTTAGTTTTTATTTTCACTTCGACATACTTACACTTCTCAGTCATACATAGTTGTACAATGCACCTCTGAGCGCAATAAGATTCTATAAAAAGTCAAATTAAAAAAAATTAATTGAAAGAAAATTGGCAACAACTTTTTTCCTTGTAATAACAATACCTTTCACTCACTCTTTCATTTATTTTAAATTAAAAACCACAAACTTCTATGGTTTTCTAAATTTTAATCTAAAATACTTTTCTAATTTAGGAACTTATTAATTTCAAATCCTTCCTAATAAATATAAGAACTTTCAGAAAATCAATCACACCTTTAAAATTAACATCCTATTACAAATTAACACATACATTGTATTCTTTCCTGTTTTCCAAGTTTTTTAAACCTCTTAAAGCAAAAACGGAATTGGAAAATAGTAAAATTTGGTACTCCATTATGATTTTCCATTTTGTTTTATATTGTCTCGCCTTCTATTTTCCATCCTCCTTTTTACTTTCTTACCTTCTACCTTGAATCAACTCCTTCCTAGTACTTTTTTTTTATGTAAATACTCTTTCCTTCTCGGTAAACTCCATTCCACTATTATCTATTTCTTTAAGCACTGCCATTAGCATCCTTCATTATTGAATGAATAATAAATCCATATGGATAACCTACCAAAATGTTAAGAAATATTTCGTCAATTAACCATTGATGATGAAAACTAAATCGAATTTCAACAAATTTCGTATAGAGCCAGCGAATATTCATCTTTTTGGCCCGATTCGGGCCGAACATGGTAACTATGATCTAAACGTTATAATGCATATTTACTTCATATAATTATCATTAAAATTTCTACCACGCATTTGTCTATATAAGCGAGCTGCGATTTTTCATTCATCACATACAATCGCATGGAAAAGTGTAGTGTTATGGCTGAGATTTGTGAATTTTTTTCCACCGAATTCAACGATAAATTTTCCGTCCCTCGATGCATGGCGAATTATCACGGAAACGTGTGGGACGACAAGTTCATACTTCCTCTTAGTTCATCGTATGAGGTATGTTTCTGTAGCTTTTCCTTTTGGTCTTTGTGTGCTTTTTCCTCTTTCTTTATTAAAACAACAAGTTTGGATTGTGTATAGTAATATCTAAGAGTTGTTTTTCTTTTAATTTTTATCCTAGATTTCCCAAATAAACAATTCTCTTTCCATGTCGAAAATCCAAGCTCTTTATCTCAAAAATCTAATTTTAGTTTTCTATTTGTTATTAGCTATCACCCTATGACAATGCCTATCTCTAGCCTTGTGGTATATATATTTTTATTGTTGGATAGGTGGAGGATTCGAACACAAAATAACACAAATATTTCACACAAAAAATAATGAGCTGCGACTCTTCAATTAATCTTCAATCACTCTAAATCACAATTTGAATAAATGAACCCGGTGAAGGGTATTTAACCTAATTGACATGCACAGACTCTCACATAACTCAACTTGATCAACTCTAACTTAACTCACTCACCAAATATATCTATCACTCAACTCAACTGACTCACTTAACTGATTGTGTAACAATGCATGCGGGAAGTAATTATATATTTTAACACTCCCCCATTAATTATGACTGCTAAACTAAAACATAGCCCAGGAAAACTCAAACATGCATGCTATTCTATGTGTCAGTTAGGCTTACAACACCCAAGTTCCTTTTGTGAAACTCAAACAAATATACTGCTAATGGCTTTGTAAAGATATCAGCAAAGTGATCACTAGATTTACAAGTCTTCAAGTGAACTTCTCCATTGCTCACAAGTTCTCGAATAAAGTGATATCTAGTATCAATATACTTGCTATTTTGATGAAACACACTATTCTTAGATAGTGCAATCGTTGATGTGTTGTCAAAGTATATCACTGTTGATTCTTGTTGTTTCTACAAGAGTCCATCCAATACTCGTCTTAACCATACTTCTCGACATGTTGTTGAAGTTACTGCTACATATTCTGCTTCTGCTGATGATAGTGTCACAATAGGTTTCTTCTTAGATGCCCATGCTATCACTCTGGAACCAAGATGAAACACATAATTGGATGTGCTCTTCCCAACATCAAAAATTCCTACAAAATCACTATCTATTTATCTAATCAAGTCTTTCTTTTTTGTACTTGCATACATTATGCATTAATATCTGGTTCTTCCTATGTATCTCATAATTCTTTTTCCAACACTCCAATGTCTGCCTCTTGGAGTCTCCATAAATCTCGAAATAAAACTTACTCCCTGCATAATATCTGGTCTTGTAGGCGTGAGATACATGAGGTTGCCAACCAATCTTTTGAATAGAGTTGGATTGACATCTGCTCCTCCATCATCTTTACTTAATTTTCTACCTGTTGCAGCTGGTGTAGGTACATGTTTTCAATTATCCATCATGAATATTTTTAGCAAATCTCTGGCATATTTATTTTTGCAAATAAAAATTCCTTTTTCATATTTATCAACTTCAATGCCAAGAAAATATTTCATGAGAACAAGATCTATGATCTCAAATTATTTCATCATGGATACCTTATATTCATCTATCTCAAGATCACTTGTAAAAATCATATCATCAATATATAAGAAAAAAATAAAAATATGTCCATGCTCATTTAAATTTGTGTATAAGGTAGGCTCAATGTTTCTTCTACAAAATTCATTCTTAATCATGTAACTGTTAATTCTGCTATACCATGCTCTAGGTGCTTGCTTCTGTCCATAGAGCGCTTTCTTCAACCTGTAAATTTTATCTTATTTACCTTCATCTTCATAACCTAGAGGCTGTTGCACATAGATTTCTTATTCTAAAATTCCATTCAGGAAGGCCGATTTGACATCCATCTGATATACTTTCCACTTGTTCTGAGCTAATGTCTCTAGAACTGCTCTTATAGTATCCAGTCTGGCTGTCGGGGAAAATGTTTCCCAAAAGTCTATTCCCAGTTTCTACAAGAATCCTTTTGCTAGAAGTCTTGCTTTAAATTTGTCAATCTCACCTTTCTCATTCACCTTTTTCTTGTACGCCCACTTCACACCAATGAGAATTTTATCGTTGGTTAAATCAACCAAATCCCATTTATCATTCTTTTCAACTGAATTCATCTCTTCATCCATGGCTTGCACGCAATTTTCATCTTGGATTTATTTTTCAAACGAATAAGGTTGGAATGCCAACAATGCAAAATTTGAACTAACATTCAAATCATCATAAATATCTTTTAGACTTCTCATATTTTTCTTACCATCACTTGATTCATTACTTGATTGGATGCTTGGAGAATTCTATTCTATTGATCTACTTGAAGATCCATGCTGCTCTAAAAATCTTGGAGTCCTTGCTGGTGTGACTCTTTTTGGTGTCTGCTGTCTTGGTTCTTGCTGATCCTTTTCTAATACATCATCCTCCACCATCAATGATGCTTATGCATTGGTTAGTGTGTCTACAGTCCCATTCCATGACTCTTGTTCTTTGAACACAACATCTATGCTAATGATTGTCTTCTTGGTGACAGGGTTATACAATTTGTAAGCTTTTGATTGCTCACTATAACCAGTAAAAATACATTTTTCACTTTGATCATCTAATTTCCCTCTTATTTTCTTAGGCACATGTGCATAGGCTACACCTCCAAAAACTTTGAAATGAGATACACTACATGCCATACCTGACCATGCTTCTTCTGGAACTATGTTCATCACACTCTTTGTAGGAGATCTGTTTATGACATAAACATCACATGCAACTACTTCTGCCCAACACTCATTAGACAAGTGTCTTGCTTTCAGCATGCTCCTTG
The DNA here is from genome assembly GCA_034641835.2 of Pinus albicaulis. Taxonomy (NCBI): domain Eukaryota; kingdom Viridiplantae; phylum Streptophyta; class Pinopsida; order Pinales; family Pinaceae; genus Pinus; species Pinus albicaulis. The sequence continues at coordinate 204,003,179 of CM076572.1, read as the reverse complement.
TCATGTTTATGATTGTTTGGTTTTTTCTCTCTGCTACACCATTCTGCTGCGGTGTGTATTTGGTTGTAAACTATCTTCTGATTCCATGTTATTTGCAGTACCCATGTAATGCCTTCGAATCCTATTCTCTACCAGGATCTAATCGCAATACCTTGACGTGTCGATCACTTTGGTTCTCTACTAAGGCTTTGAACTCTTTGAACTTTGCAAAAGTTTCAGACTTATGATTCAAAAAGTAAACCCAAGTGTTTCTGCTATAGTCATCAATAAAAGTGAGGAAATAACAACTTCCACCAATCGATTGTGTCCTCATATGTCCACACAAGTCGGTATGCACCAACTAAAGTGGTTTCTTTGCTCTATAAGGAACTCCTTTCGGAAAACTTCCACGCTTTTGTTTTGCCAAGATGTAACACTTATAGGTTCTATTAGGTTCTTTGATGGGACATAAACGTCTAACTATCTGTTTCTGCTGCAAAAATGTTAAACATGAAAAATGCAAGTGTCCAAATCGAAAGTGCCATAACCAGTAATCATCAGAACATGCACTTGTAAAAGAACTAACTTGATCATTGTAATTCATAATTAGAGGAAAGAGTTTGTTCCTTGTCATCTGCACCTTTGCTATCAGCTGCTTTCTTGGGGATTTTTCATAAATAACACATTGTTTCCCCTAAAAGATAACTCTGTATCCTTTTTGTGTCAATTGACGAACACTTATCAAATCGTGTGTGAGCCCAGGGACATAATATGCCTCTCATATGGTCTTTGGCTCCCCCTGCTTCATCACAATGTTGACCACTCCTTTTCCATCTACATCCACAATCTTGTTAGTCCCCAAATTTACCTCTCTCTTCACAAATATATCCAAATTTGAAACCAAATTATTTTTGCCTCTAATGTGGTTACTGCAACCACTGTTTAATAGCCAGACCTTATTAAATGGTTCATGCATGGTGTTTCATGCTAGGAACATGGAGTTAGTATTATTTGTACTAACATTAGCTCTTTGATTTCCTTGAACAACTATTTTCTTTCTACCATCACGAGCATAATGACTAAATTTATTGCAATAATAACATTTCAACTTTAATTTTTGTGAAAGCTTCTGCTTCTGCTACTTCCACTTTGATTGTTATGATCTTCTGGGTCGTATCTCTGACCACCATACTTGCCTCCTTGTCTTCTTCCTCTCGATCATCCTCTACCTCGACCTCTTGAAATATAAAATAGACGTTTAGACGGAGTTTCTAAAGCGGAATCCTTATTTCTGTCTATCCTTGCCTCATGCAATAGAAGGGATCCCATCAACTCATCAACTGTCATTTTTTCCAAATCCTTCGCTTCTTCTATGGATGCTACCATAGCATCAAACTTGGTAGACAAACATCAAAGAACCTTCTCAATTACTGTTCGATCTTTAACATCTTCACCATAGATATTTAACTGATTGACGAAATACATGACCCTATTCATGAAGAAATAAATGTGCTCTATATCCTTCATCTGCAGACTTTCAAAATCTCTCCTAGTATTTTGCAATTTAACAATATTGACTTTGGCCATAACTTGATAGCTTGTTGCCAAATTTTCCCATGATTCTTTTGTTGAAGATGTTATCATTATCTTCTGGAACACTGCTCGGTCCACTCCCTACTGGATAAGAAGGAATGCTTGTGCATTCTTATGCTTGTCTTTCTTCCATTGCTCTATGTCTGCATTAATGAGGGTTCATTCTTCTATGTTGTTTTTAGGTTATGCAAATTCAAACTTGACATGATCTCATGCATCATGCGCTTTTAACATATTCCCCATTTTAATAGCCCACTCATCATAATATTTCCCAGTGAAAGAAAGAAGTTGTGACTAAAAACTTGATCTGACAATCTTACTTGAAAACAAAATTCTCCTTTTATAAAACCCTAAAAGTTCTTCTTTTATATGTGCTTTGCAAAGCTCAAAAAATAACTTTATAACAAAACCCTAAATATTTTTTTTAAATATAAAAAAGATCTTTTATATAAAAAATATTCTTTATATAAATTATAATAAGCTTCCTTTTTGTTTTTTTGAAAGGCTTATTATAATACTCCACTTATAAAAAAATTAAAAAAAGCCTTTTAACAAAAATTTCCTTTCAAAATTCCTTTTAAATAAAATCACCTTTTATAAAACTCTACATCATAAGGAAACCTTAAATTCCTTTTACGAAAAGTCCGTTTTCATAATTCAACTCACGTGGAGAAACCCTTCTCAATCTTTAAAAAAAATTCCTTTTAAAACTTTTAACTTTTGTTAAAAATGCCATTGAATATTCTTTTTTAAAAATAAAATTTCAAAACTCTTTGAAAAAACTAGTACTCCTTTTGAAAAACTTTCCCTTTTAAAAATTTAATGCAAACAATGGATGTTACCAACTTCCGTTGACCATTTAAGCCGTAAACTTGAAACCGCACCCTCGAAATTAGAAAACGACTGATTAAATTTGATTTTTAGAAAATCGAAAATTTGTCGAAATCTCCGTAGTTTTTCTTAGGAGAAGTTTCGGTCTCTGAAACCGTGAGGATATTTGGGATTAAAAAAAAAAAATTACGATCTTTTTCTCTTGGTTTTTTTCTTTGGATCTGGTTGCTCATAGATCTTCTGATCTTTTCTCATCTCCGATACCAATTTGTTGGATAGGAAGAAAATTCAAGCACAAAATAACACAAGTATTTCACACACAAAACAATGAGCTCTGACTCTTCAACTAATCTTCAATCACTCTAAATCACAATCTGAATACAATGAACCTAGTGAAGAGTATTTAACCCAATTGACATGCAAACACTCTCACATAACTCAACTTGATCAACTCTCATTTAACTCACTCTCTAACTCACTCACCAAATATATCTAACACTCAACTCAACTAACTCACTTAACTGATTGTGTAACAATACATACGTGAAGTAATTATATATTTTAACATTAATTGCATTGCACGGGAAGTGGAAGTAGGCACCTGAATATTATGAATGTGTTGGGAAGATTATTGAGTAGATCAAGCATATACTTATGAGAGAAATGAAATATAGCAATTACGATTTAATCAAACATCTGCATATTGTCGACGCATTGGTATGCCTTCGAATTGAACGTCATTTTCAACATGAAATGAGAATTGCTGCTCTAGATTACGTTTGCAGGTTAGTCATTTCCGCACAAATGAGGAATTTAGCATTTACATATTGGATTTAGCGTTTACCTATATTTGCACATCTATTTTTTTGGGGCCGTCTTTGATTCGCTCATTTAGAGCTGATCCTTTGAGGTGGCTAGATATTAGAACGAAAGTGGTATCACAGTGGGATTAAGAGATTTTCTCAGCAAAGATCTCAAAACTACAACTTTATGTTTTCGAGCTCTCCGACAGCATCGATATTACATATATTTGATGTTAAGCTAGAATATACCCTCTTAATGTGGTCGGGAAGTACCCTCTTAATGGTTAACTTGGTTCAGAGGTAATTAATCTTGCAAGGATTTTGTTAATGGATAACATACATTAAATAGGTTTGTTTGTTTGGAAATTTTCCTCTCCTTGCCTTTTTTATTTGATGTAAAGTTAGAAGATCTTATTATAATTGATGGTCACGTTTTGAGGTGTTTGATCAGAAAACGTGCATTAAATTGCTCATTCATAGTACTAAACGTGGAAAATCATCTTTGAAATTATCTATAGGTTTCCTGGATTTACTTCAGTTCTTATATTCCTAAACCTCCAGTAGATTTTGTTAGAGAGAAACAACCAAGAAGCACTCTTTTTTATTTCCTTAAATTTTCCATGATTTGATACACTACTTATATTACTAAACTCCCAAGAAGGTGTGTTGGAGAATTTCAAAGATGGGAATGCGAAATTCTTCTGCAATAATGTGGGAAGCATGCAATCATCCCTGTCTCACTCCGAAGCTCATGGGAATTAGTTCTTATCTTGACGATGTTCATTTTTTTCTTATTGCTGAACAACATAGAGAGATAATTTTGATTATCAAGTGAGGGGTTGATCACTTCCTTATAGTATCTTACCTTCCTTTTACCCTCCAGCTCTTGATCCTCCCACAACTTGTCCTTAAACTTGGAGGTAATAGTATTTTTGTTATTGTTTTTTCTTCCCATACTAAGATCCTCCTTAATTAATCAATGGTTGAGTGAGGAATTGACATCCTTATGCCACCCACACTTGAGGCGAAGGTGAGGGTTTTGGCTACAGTTAAAAGCAATTTTAAGGAGCCTTTTTGGTTTCATGTTGTTAAGCTTCTTCTTATACATCATATATTTAAACATAGTCATACTCTCAATGGGGGGACAAACCAAATTCGATCAACACGATAGGATAGGGAGTATTTCCCTTAATCTTAAGGTTGTAGGTTATGAATTTCTTTTGAATCATCTCAATCTTCCTCCACGACTCTCTGTATATACTGCAATCCCAAACTTCACATCTGTATAAGACAACGGGGGTGACAAGGGTCTCAAAGAGTTAATATTTTTACTCCAAATGTAAATATCAATCAAATTACAATTGTTTTCAAGTTCATAATAGGCTTTCCAACCCCCAATAATCATTTTCTCGATGTTTTAATTCCAGTTGAGATGATGAGGGAAGTCAATACCCATTATAAGAATAAACCTTCTCTAGGCATTGACCTTATTATATACGAAACTACCATGGATGATACTTTTAGATTTAATGATAATGACTTTAGTATTCTTGGTATTAACTATCATACCCATCTTGGACAAATAGTCATGAAGAATCTGAAGCTTCTTGTCAATGTCATCATGGATTTTTGCAAGAAGAATGATATCATTGTCATATAGGAGAAGAGTAACGAGAACAACAGCAAGCTCGGTGCTCTTGCAACCCGCAGATTCGAGACCCTCCTCTAGCTTATTAGTGTATATGCCAAAAAGGGTAGGGGATAGGGGACACCCTTGTTTAACTCCAATATTGCATTTAATATTTTTAGACCACCCCTCGTTGGTCTTAAGCTCGGTAGTGACGATCTATGTCACAACAATCCTCACCTCAGGAGGGACCATGATCTCTTTAAATCTCCAGGGACAATGTCGAATTTTTTTCTAAATTCCACCAAGCAACACAAGAGATCAAATTTACTATTGTGGCATTCCTCCACAATGAATCTAAGAGTGAAAACATGGTCAATAGTTGAGAGATGTCTCCTAAAACCAACTTGTCCTTTAGCTCTTTTTCCCTGGCTTTGAAGCCAAAGGCTAAGCTTCTTCTCCAAAATGAGTCCATAAAACTTGGCCAGGATATGGCTAAACATAATGTTCCTGTAGTTGGATGGAACACTCTTGTTCCCATTTTGAAATATAGGTACAATAAGGCTTTGCATCCAAAGCCGAGGGAAGCCATGCGTTACAAGCAAATTGAGAAGCTTGTGGGGATAATGAATGAGGAGAGATCTTCCCATTTTAAGGAACTTAGCTTGGTATCCATCAATATCTTTAGCTTTCCCATTAGTGAGCTTATTAATACCATACTCAATGTCATCAAGAGATAATACATCCTCCTTAATTGGAGTGATTAAGGAGACGCCCATAGTGTGTGGAGAGTGATACAACTCCTTAATATAGTTGTCCGAGTTCTCTAAGGGGATAGAATGATTATCTTTGGAGGTGAATTTAGAAACCCAAGAACAACTTTAGAAACTTGCAGAAGATAATCCTCTTTTTTATTAATATATGATCTTTCCTTTCTCTTAATAATATTTTCATATATGATTAATTTTCTTTTTAGTAAAATATATTTTATTGAATTAAAAAAAAAAAACCCTTAAATTTACAAGTGAAGAAGAACATGGTAATTTAATATGTTTTTTCATTAAAAAAATAAAAAAATTATAAGTTAAGTGAAGAAGACAATGGTGATTCAATGTGATTTAAAAAAGGGAAAAGAAAATGAATTTTTAAAAAAATTGTCTTACAATATTTGTTTTAACTATAAAGTTAGCGAAAATATGTATATATAAACTTTTTTATATTATATTTCATAGTTTTACTATTGCAAGTTTACAAAAACAAAATTTTTAATTAAATAATATTATCTTTATTATTTAATTTAATTATTTTGAAAGTCATTAAACAAAATGTCTTATTTCTAATTTTTCTTTCTTATTTTGTATTTTTAAATTTAATTAAAATACAAATTTTTTATTTTATTTTATTAAAAATTGTAATTTTTTAATATTATTATTATTTGTATGTAATAATATTTTGAATTTTTTATTATTTTATAAAATAATATTATTCAAAATATATAATTATTTTATTTGTAATAAGACTTTTTGAAATAATTCTGACTTTTTGATATATATTATTAATAAAATATAATAGTTGGTAGAGATACTTAGAAGTCACGCACCCGAATTTCTATAGGAAGCAGAATCGCCTTCGCAAAAGTTACTACAGTCAGAAGTTCTAGATAACCTCTATGATACTTACGAAATGCTAGACGAACTCAAAACCATCACACAGGGAGTGGGACAGTAAATTTATATTATACGGACTCTGTAAAAATTGCCCTTTGATTTTCTCAAAGATTTTAATTTCTATTATTGTTTGTGGCATTTTTTAGATGGCATATTTCCTTGAAAAAAAACTTGCAATCCAGTTTTTCTTCAATACCGCGAATGGACTGGCCGCTGAAGTCGTAACGAAGCAAGGGCAGGACATCACAACCATATTAAAAGATACCGTATGCGTGTTTTTTCAAAATATTGGGTTACATTGTACTAACTCGAGTGAATATTACATTTATTTTAAGAGCATTTGAACAAGATCGGATGCATAACATTCTACGCAAAATACTCACTCACACCTTTTCCACCTGCTTTCACAATCTGGTACTTAAGGATTAGAGGGAACGCTGGGAGATGGCTTCAATCATAGAGCGTTACATAAAAGACAATCATGATTCTACCGTGGAAAATGCTTTCAATGGCATCCTTCATCTGTCCCTTGAGGAAATGAATGGGGAGTTTCTTAAGCAGGACAGTGTCCCATTGTGTTGTAAGAAGTTCACTTTCAATATAACACGAGGCCTTCAATTCCTCTACAAATATGCCATTTCTGACAACGAAGTGAAGGACCAGATATTCAAAATTCTCGTCCAATGACGACCGGGGTTAGCAGTTGCGTATATTATGTTTTTAATGTCTTCAGCGTTTTAATGTATATGACCATGAATTAAATAAATTGCGAAGTGTTTAATTTCTCCCATGCTACTACGAGTCATATTTGTACTAATTATTTCCACGTAAATCGTATTACTGCTATGGTTTGTCATTAAACGACTTAAAAAATTAAATAAGATAAATTTTAAATTAATAATATATATATATATATATATATATATATAACAACATTTTCTTGAATTATGTTACTTAATATTGTACCTGCAAGGAAATCTTCACTCCTTGTGTTGATCTAAATATCATTAAAACAAAGGTGTAATGTTAGCTGAATAACGATTCTTAATGCGGAATAAATACTTTAAAAGAATCAAAAAATAAAAAAAAATTAATGCCCAATAAATCATAGCTCTAGCCATTGATGCTGCTCACAATGTATTTTGTATGCAAAACTTCTGGGCTGCTTCACTATTAAAAAAAATATATATATATTTTTAGCATGCGGAGCCAATCAGTTGTGCATTCCAGTCTAGCGCTAGAGGAACAATGGCTGCAGGTTTGCATGTGCACCCAAATCCAAGGAACTTGTACCTTCTTTATGCGTGGACAATTTACCCAAAACCAAGCACATTTCATTACTCAAAGACTTGCGGTGCCATCACTCAAAGACCTGCGGTGCCTTCTTTCAAACAAGCCCACACGAGTTTGTTGAAGTGGTTGGTGTTAATGGAGGCAAACACAAACACTCGGCACGAGGTCTCACACTTCACACAAGCAAAAATTATAAATCATATAGAAAATATGAAGGCACTTCCAAGCTCTACTGACTCTAGCTTGATGGTGTAAATCTGAAGGGAATTGAGTTAGTGAGCTTGGGGACAAAACAGAAGTATTTATAGCCAAGCTTCCATCAAGCTTCTGTTGGCTATGTGTCAAGTGTTTCACAAATCATAGTAGAGAACTACACTGGGAGTAATGGACCACTTCAGAAGCTCCTAACAAGAAAATTAATTAACTGTAGTTGATTTCCGTAATTTAAGGAAATGACTACAGTTGGTTTACATAAATTAAGGAAATGACTGCAGTTGGTTTCCAGAAAAAATTAACTGCAGTTATTTTCAGAAATAACTAGGAGAGAGAGCGTAACATTCTCCCATTTGGTCCATACTTCCAAACTTGATGTCTCATCTTAAAACCCATTGATAATCTGTATTAAGTAATAGATACATGAATCATGGCAATAAGTCCTCTAATGACGAGTATTGTCTTCCATGTATTACTAGTATTTATTTCTATTAAAATTTATGTCGCAACAATTTCTTAATGAATAAACCCTATGTTTATTCTTGGTCCTACACAGATGAATTCTCTCAAATCAAATTATGGTGCACATAAATATGAGAAAAACATCACAATAATTAAGAATTTTATTAAAAATAACATTGTTCATACAACGAGAAACTACATAATGGAACCAAGTCCCATATTCATTACATGATCCTTGAATTTAAACGGTGGCATGCCCTTAGTCAAAGGATCAGCGATCATCAACTCAGTGCTAGCGTGCTCAATGACCACTTTCTTTTATTTAACACGTTCCCTTATAGCTAAATACTTAATGTCGATGTGTTTATTTCGACTCCCACTTTTGTTGTTCCTAGCCATAAAAACAACAACTCAATTGTCACAATATATTCTCAATGGCTTAGAGATAGAATCCGTAATTCTAAGCCCAAAAATGAAACTCTTAATCCATACACCATGTAAAGTAGCCTAAAAACAGGAGACAAACTCGGCTTCCATAGTGGAAGTGGAAATCAAGGTCTACTTGGTACTCCTCCATGATACAGCTCCACCGACCATCATCAAATGTATCTTGATGTTGATTTGTGTGAATCAACACATCCAGCAAAGTCAGAATCTGAGTAGCCAATTACTTCCAAATTGTCCATCCGTCTATACATAAGCATGTAGTTTTTGGTTCCTTGAAGGTACCTCATTACTTTCTTTGTAGCTCTCCAGTGGTCTAAACCTGGATCACTTTGATATCATCCCAACATTCCCACAACAAATGCAATGTCAGGTCTTGTGTAGACTTGAGCATACATTAGGCTTCTGAAAACAGAAGCATATGGAATGTTCTTCAATTATTCCCTTTCAAAGTTGTTCTTCGGGAATTTGTTCAAACTAAACCTATCACCCTTCATAATGGGAGCAACATTTGGTGAACAATCCTTCATCCGAAATCTCTCTAAAATTTTATTAATATAGGTTTCTTGAGATAGACCCAAGATGCCTCGAAATCTGTCGCTATGGATCTTAATGCCAATGACATAATATGCCTAACCCATATCCTTCATATAAAATTTTTTAGAGATGAATTGTTATACCTCATTCAGCAAACCTTTATCATTGGTTGCTAAAAAAATGTCATCCACATATAAAACAAGAAAACAGATTTTACTCCCACTAACTTTCAGGTATATACAGTCATCCATAATGTTTTATACAAAATCGAAAGAATAAATTACATTATGAAATTTGAAATACCATTGGCGGGATGCTCGTTTGAATCCATATAATGATTTCTTGAGCTTGCAAACCAATTGCTCACCATAACTAGAGGAGAATCCTTTAGGTTGTTTCATGTAAACCTCCTCCTCTAGATCTCCATTGAGAAATGTCGTTTTCACATCCATTTGGTGCAACTCCAAGTCAAAATGGGCTACTAATGCCATAATAACGCAGAAGGAATATTTCTTAGATACAAGAGAGAAAGTCTTCGTGTAATCGATTCCTTATTTTTTAGTGAATCCCTTTGCAACAAGTCTTGCCTTGTATCTCTCAATGTTGCCCAATGAGTCTTTCTTTGTCTTAAAGACCCATTTAATGGATTTTGCACCATTAGGCAACTCAAAAAGATCCCAGACTTTGTTACTCTTCATAGAATTCATCTCTTCCTTCATGGCATCGTACCATAATTCTGATTCTTTACAAGTCATGCCTTGTGAAAAATACTCGGGATCATTTTTGGCTCCAACATTGTAGTCAGATTATTGCAGATACACAACATAATCATCAGAAATTGCTGATCTCTTTGGTCTAGAAGATCTTCTTAATGTTGTACCACCATCTTCCTGAGAAGTATGTGGTTAAATTTGTTGTTCAAAAATTCTCGGCAATTCTTGAATTATCTGATCTACTGGAATGTCTTCAGCAGCTTGTGGAACTTCAAAAATTGGTTGTTTAACACTAGTTTGTACTTGAGGTGTGCTGTGAAAAAATAACCAATCTATCACTTGAGGTGGAAAGTTGAGATTTTGAATGATCCTTCTCAGAAACTATGTTCCTGATTTGATCACTCCCACTGATCAAGTCATTTTCAAGAAACTTTGCATTTCTTGATTCCACAATCCTAGTGCTGTGAGATGGACAGTAAAATCTGTAACCTTTAGACCTTTCAGCATATCAAATGAAATACCCAGTAATGGTCCTTGGGTCCAACTTCTTCTCTTGTGGATTATATATTCTCACTTCAGACGAGCGTCACCACATGCGCATATGTCGCAAACTCGGTTTCCAACCTTTCCATAATTCAAATGGCGTTTTAGGAACAACCTTGGTTGGAAATTGGTTTAATATATACACTGTCGTCTTAAGTGATTCAGTTCACAAGGATTTAGGAAGATTGGATCTATTAAGCATACTCCGCACCATGTCCAATAGTGTTCGGTTTCTTCTTTCTGCTACACCATTCTCGTCTGGTGAACCACGCATGGTGGATTGAGCAACAATCCCATGTTCTTGAAGAAATTTTTCGAATGGCCCAGGAGCTTGTCCATCTTCTATGTATCTACTATAATATTCTCCAGCTCTATTTGATCTCACGATCTTAATTTTCTTTCCGCATTGTTTCTCTACTTCAGCCTTAAAAATATTAAAGGCATATAATGCTTCACTCTTTTTATGAAGCATGTAGAGATACATATATCATGAGTAATCATCTGTAAAAGAGATGAATTATCTCTGACCATGTGAGTCCATGTATGGACTACATATATCCGTATGTATGATCTCTAATATGTCTGAACTCCTATTGGCACCTTTCTTTGACTTTTTGGTCTGATTTCCCTTTATGCAGTCCACACAAGTCTCAAAATCAGTGAAATCTAGATTATTAAGTGCCCCTTCATTTACCAATCTTTTAATTCTATCTATGGAGATATGACCTAGTCTCCAGTGCCATAATTTAGAGGAATTTTCATTAATAACACATTTTTTAGTGCGAGTGTGAACATGCATTGAATCATAAGTGAATTTTTTTTGTAAATTAATGCAGTAAAGACCATTAGTCAAAATACCATTCCCAACATATTCAGATTTATAAAATAAACTGAAAGATGTTTCTGAAAAGTTAGAGGAATATCCAAAAGGTACAAGCCTTGAAACTGAAATCAAGTTTCTAGAAAGACTTGGTACGTAAAAGGTCTTTTCTAATTCTAAAACAAAGCCACTGCTTAAAGTTAAATAGCATGTTCCTATAGCTTCCACATGCAAGCCCATCTTGTTTCTTGATAAGATGCTTTTCTCACTTGCCACTAGTTTCCTTAGGTTTTGCAAACCCTGTAAGGAATTCTAAATGTGAATTGTTGATCCAGAATCAATCCACCAGGTGTTAATATTGACATTAACCATATTAGATTCATAACAAACAAACGATATTGGATTACCTTTGTCCGCAAGCCATTTCTGAAATTTTGTGCATTCCTTATTCATGTGTCCCTTATTTTTATTGAAGAAACACTTGGAATCCTTCTTGATATCGGCTTGGGGAGGTATTTTACCTTTCCCTTTCCGATTGGCTTCAGATTTTCCCTTTCCTCACATTGCTAGTTGCACTTTCTTCCATTTTCATCACCAATCTCTCTTCCTCTTGCACACACATGGTCATGAGTTGATTAATTGACCATTTATCCTTATGTGTGTTGTATGAGATTTAAGGGTCCGTATTGGTGTGGAAGGGTTTTCAAGATGTAGTGCACTAGAAAAGACTCTGATATTTCAACCTCGATATTCTTCAATTGAGCCACAGTGTGCCTCATTTGCATGATGTGCTCGCACACACCTTTCACATTTTTGAGCTTTAGGCATGAAAACTTCATGATTAGGGTTCTTGCTAGTGCCTTGTCTGAAGTGACAAATTGATCATCAATGGCTTTCAGCAAGTCTCGGACCTTTTCATGTTGTTCAATAGAACCACGAATACCAGTTGAAATTTTAGTCTTAATGAACATCATGCTTAGGCGATTAGATCGTTCCCATTGTTCATAAAGTGTGATATCCGTTGCAGTGTTGGTATTATTGAGAGCCAGTGGTTCATCTTTCCTAATAGCATAATCTATGTCCATCCACCCAAAATGAAGGATAACTCTCTCCTTCCAGACCTTACAGTTATCTCTCTTAAGTTCAAGGATATCAATATGAATTTTAGAGAAATTTGTAGGTTGTACAACTGTATAAAATTAAAAAATCACATGCTTATGTTAAAATTGAGGCATAATGAAAATTTCATGTTTTACCAATGTAAATCATGCTTTAAAATTGAATCTAATGACATAAAAAATTTCTATGGACTAAATTTTCAATTGAAGCAGATTTAGTTATTCTTTATGATATAATTTTATCAAATTATTCACTTAATTCATAATTTCATGGGTATATTATGATTATAATTTGATATAAATTCTATCTTAGTTTTGAACTTTATGATAAAACTATTAATTCATAACTCCTGTGGCTAAGTTATGAATATTTTATCCTAATTAATTACATAAATATAACAAAAATCCTGTGGGATAAAATTTATTATATTTTGTATAATTAATTACAATTAATGTCTAAATATTCTTTATGTGATCCTAATCAATTATAACATATAATTTTATTTAATTAGAGATGATGTGGCTATTCTCTAATCAATTAAAATTATATGGATCACTAGACATTATTTACATAAAAATTGCATATAATTAAACTAAATAAAAACTATAAGCATAAAAATTGAGAAAAAATTAGACATGTTTCCAAATAAATGCTTTAATTTAGAAAATTCTCAAAATATGACATTTAGCCAAACATGTCTATAATCACCAAGGCTGAGATAAAAATTTCTCCGATACCAAATGTTAGTTGAATAACGATTCTTAATGTGGAATAAATAATTTAAAAGAATTGAAAAAAGAAAAAAAATTAATGCCCAATAAATCATACCTCCAGCCATTGGTGCTGCTCACAATGTATTTTGTATGCAAAATTTTCGGGGTGCTTCACTAGAGAAAAAAAAAAAATCTTTCCAACATGCAGAGCCAATCACATGTGCATTCCAGTCCAATGCTAGATGAAAAATGGCTGGAAGTTTTCCTGTGCACCCAAATCCAAGGAACCTAGTCCTTCTTTACGCATGGATAGTTTACCCAAAACCAAGTGCATATCATCACTCAAAGAGTTGCGGTCCCATCACTCAAAGACCTACGGTGCCTTCTTTCAAACAAGCCCACATGAGTTTGTTGATGTGGTTGGTGTCAATGGAGGCAAACACAAACACTCGGCACAGGGTCTCACACTTCACACAAGAAAAAATTATAAATCATATAGAAAATCTGAAGTCACTTCCAAGCTCTACTCACTCTAGCTTGATGGTGTAAATCTGAAGGGAATTGAGTTAGTGATCTTGGGGACCAAACAAAAGTATTTATAGCCAAACTTCCATCAAGCTTCTGTTGGCTGTGTCAAGTGTTTCACAAATCATGTTAGAGAACTGTAGTGGGAGTAATGGACCACTTCAGAAGCTCCCAACAAGAAAATTAATTAACTACAGTTGATTTCCCTAATTTAAAGAAATCACTGCAGTTGGTTTCCCTAAATTAAGGAAATGACTGCAGTTGGCTTCCAGAAATAATTAAATGCCAGAAATAACTGAGAGAAAGAGCGTAACATGTAATAGAGTCAGTAGATCCTTTTATAGATTGTTTTATGGTTGCGAGTTGTAAAATCATACTATTTAAAAATTTGTTAAACCAACCCAAATTGTGTATGCCAAATGAAGAATAAATAAATATAGGCCACGTTAAATATACATGTATATAAAAGTTTGAATAAAGTATTTTAATTAGGATTGTAACCATGAGTTGGAAAAGTAACTATAATTATTTTTATTAATATGTATAATTTAATATATCATTAAATAGTAAATATTTATATAAATAATTTATATTAATTAAAATTAATGAATGAGCACAAATAAATTGCACATGTGATTGGGATAGACTCCATAAACATATGTCGACCAAATCAATAATTATTAAAAGTATAACAACCCTCATATAAAACTCAACATATTAACAAAGTACCTAATATTTTAAACATAATATTAAAATCGAAATATTTTTAACCTAAATATTAAATAATAAACTTAAATATTAAGTATAATATTAATACCTAAATATTAAACCTTAAAACCAAAACCAAAACTAAAAACTGGAAGGTAAAAATTCAAACAACACAAAAACAAACTAAAAACTAAAACATAAAAGTTAAAACCTAAACATAAAACCTAAAAAGTAAAAGAACTTAAATGCCTGATCATTTCCATTATCTTGGGCTAAATACTTAATTAAATAGCTTAACATGATGGAGCCCTCTTATCAGTTTTAGTTGAAATGTATCACTGCATATTATTAAATGCTCAATGCTTGCAATAGTGCTGAATATTGCAAATCTCATCCCATCGTTGTTCAATGCTGACCATATTATTTTGGTTTTTTGGTATTGTTTTGGTGTGAACATAGCCATTTTTTGCAATTTTCCTTTATGTTGCCGGTTTTCTTTATGATAAATATATCCTAAATCTCCCTCTATACTTCAAAATCTATAAAATTCACCATTAAGTGTATGAGGTTCATTACTACTCTCCGTATTTTACACAATCACAGTTATGTTAAAATTCCAACACTCCCACGTTTTCCAGTTCTCAGGGGTGGCTGTCTTAAAATTGACATCAAACCCTTCAATTGTGGTCGTTGTCTTAAAATTGACATCAAACCCTTCAATTGTGGTCGTTGTCTTAAAATTGACATCAAATCCATAAATTAAACAAGGTGTTGATCATAACCATATAATTCTTTCCAATTAAACACACCTTTAGAACCACCAAAATCTCCGTCTGTGCGACAGACAAGACTAACCTGAATGTATATAATAAGAATATGAAATCTTGTATAGCCGTGATTTGATGTTATAATTAAACTTAATTCTTTCAAATTAAACTTACATATATATTTTCAACGTAGAAACCGAACACCGAAGAGGCGTTCCACTTAGAAGTGAGATCTGCCAAGCCTCTCCCGGGTTCTTCCAACAATTAATTCAAAAGAGAGATTAAGAAAATTTTATAAATAAGACATCAAAATTCAATTGTCAATTCAAAGAGATATTAAGAAAATTCTATAAATAAGAGCTGATAATTCAATTGGCAGGATTGCGAAATACGTAATTCTGAAAATTGATTGTGCATCATTTCGAATTATGAAATTCATTTTGGTTGATTCAAAGATGATACACTTGCAATATGTTGAAAATAATGGTACACACTGGTGCATAAAAATAATATAAATAAATAAAGAGTAACGATGGATGTCACGGTCAATTGATGTTGCAATGATCCTTGGCAAATCCAATGCTAGAGATCTGGAGATCGTTTTCTATCCACAAATTTTGTTAGTAGTTATTGCAGATTAAGGGTTTTTCCAACCTGGAAAAGTAGTATTGTAAACTGATGCGTGTAATTCAAATATTGGGCAATACGAAAACATTGTCGAACAAAACAGAAACGATTGATTTTGCTACTTAACATGTGTCATAGAAGCTACAGCAATTCATGAAGCTGCAACCATTTAATTAATTAAAAAATAAATAAATCATAATGTAACGTAAATGATGCTTTTCGACATTAAATCTCACTCCATTTTTTTAAAAGAAAGACAGATTCCCACGATATATTTTATTGAAAAGTATCTTCATTTGATTGAGAATATAACTTTCTCAAGTGTAATTTTAATACAAATTAAGGTTATAATTAATAACAAAAAAATTCATAATATTGTATACATCATAGTTATATATATATGTTATATGTAAATTTAAATTTAATTAAAAAAAAAAAATAGTTAACTTATGCACCATTTATAATATCAAATGGTAACCATCAATAAATTTTCAAAATTATAAGTATTATTAATTACTATGTTTGGAGTGTATTACTTTTATTGTTATATTTACTACTTTAGATTCATCTTAATTGTGGATCTATTAAGGGTTGAGAGAGAATAAATTTGTACTTAGGGAGATTTGATTTTTCTCGGAGCTTCATATATCGAGAGTTAAGATGCATTTAGTCTTGTTTCACATGTGTGATGTCAAGGAAAATCTATTGAAGATATGATTAATTTTAAGTATATATAATATTAATATTTTTAAACTCAACCATGGTAAAATACACAAGGAGATAAGATAAACGTTGGATACATTTATTATTCACAAATGATGCATTTATAGTACATTAGGTGACCCTTGAATTCATATTCCAAGGTCTGTTGGACTTCTTATGTCCATTTTCCTTCTACACCTACCCATAGAAGATTAGGTGTCCAACATTCCCCGCCTTAATCCAAAGGGGTATGCGTGAGTCGAAGAAGAGAGTTGTAATGAAAATCGGAAAAGTATGCATGGCAGAACTAGGCTGAATGAGCTATCTGAAATGTTGGTATAAAGAGGTAGTTTAAGAATGACCACCAACACTGGAGTGCTTAGTGCAGTTCCCAGAACTCTTCCAAATCTGGCAAGAAGCTGAGGTCTTCTGCTAGAGGAAGTGCTCCTCATATTTTGAAGAGAGAGACCTTCAACTTGGAAGTAGAGAGGTGTACAACTTGTGATGGTTTAAGGATGACCACCAACTCTAGAATATTTGATGCATTTCCTGGAATTCTTCCAAATCTGACAAGAAGTTGAAGTCTTCTGCTCGAGGAAGTGTCCTGAATTCTTTGAAGAGGAAGAATATCAACCTCGCATAGATGGTTTAAGGCTGACCACAAAACAAAGGCATGCTCATGAGCATCTGTGTCTCTGGCTACAACTCCGAGTCTCGAATGACAGGTTGTGGCTGAGGCTCACTTGAACTAATGTGTCTTTGGCTGCAACTATAAATCTAGAATGACAGGTTTTGGCTCAAGCTTGCTTGATGGGGCTTTGAAGCTTGTATATGACCACCATTTTCCCTGCTATCAGGTACAAGGTGAGATGATGGTGAAAACTCAACTGCAAGATTGTTCAATATTCTAGAACAATTTCTGACATATGACTTCAACATCTTCTTGGCTGTTGAAGCCCATTACTAGGAAGCAATCCATCCAAGATGAATCTTTGTTCTTGTAGGAGGCTTGTTTCTGAGGCATATGTGTGAAGAATGAGTGTGCTGACCACAATGATTGCATGGGTGAAGATAAAAAAAATGAAATTTCATATGGACAACTCGATCACAGTGTTGCCATTTTATAATCTTTTGTTTATGTTATGGAAGAGGATTAGAATCTAGAACAACTATAGGTGAGCTATCATGAAGAAATTTGACACTCTGAAATTTCATGGGCTTGGAGTAGTCCGGAATATGAAAGGACAACTCCTTGTCATATCCAAGACTTGTTATGTGCTTGTTATGGACATGTTCTTCCCAAGGTTTGATGATGGGCTTGGGAAGTGTAGGCTGGGTTTTTTTTCTACATTCAAATCTCCTATTGTACTGGGCTTAATGATCTAACCAATATATTGTTGTTGATGGGATTTTTTCTCAGTGTTCTGAACAAAGACAAGTTCAAAATGACAACTATTTTGCTATAATTCTTCTTCCTGAAGTTGAGATTCAAGCTGCAAAAAATCAATCTTCTCTTATGTGTTTTGCAGACACATTTGAATGTTTGAAAGAGAGACTTTGCTTATTTTTAACATACTAGACTCAGTTGTGGAGGGTATGAGAGTATCTAAGAACTTTAATAACTCAGCAATTCTAACAATTTTTTTAACAAATCACGTTCAACAAATGAGAAAAATGATACAAAACTAAATGCACAATGTTCCTGTAGATCCGCACTGGAACAATATGCCAATCAACAATAGTTTTCAACCACCAATGGTTGCAATACAAAATGCTATTTCCCTAAGAAATGAAATGAGAAAGTTGTGACAAATATCCTAAGGATTGTTCTTTAGTAATAGAGTCAAGCTATCAAAGTATTAGTCAAGCTATGAAAAGACTTCGTTGTAGAAGATTAATTGTTTCAATAGGAAATAATATCTTCAAAAATATGAGTGTCCTTCACCGATGAGAAACTCAACTATGACGAGCAACTCAACCAATGTTTATAACTAATCAACACTATACACTCTAACCACTATTTAATTAATTTTTTGTAGCTTACACTTGTATCATCAAATTTTTTGGCATATACACCCAAGCTCTCAACATATTATATTAGAGTTACTGAATCTCTTAAAAAATATTTTCCAATATTAAAACAACCAAAGAAAAATTTCATAAAAATATCTGCAAATATTTAAAATATTTGAAGATCAGATATACACATCATATAAAGAAATGATAAAGATCTTAGAAAAAACTTCAAAATGAAACTTAAAAGGTCATTATTCATAGTTTCCCATCGTATCTGGCCAACAGAGAGCACATGTTGTATTGGGTCCCCTTGATATTGCTCGATGTTCGCTATATTGAAATAAATGGAGAAAATTTCAATAGATTACATCGTGGTGTGTAGGGAGGAGGTCACGGTTTGGATGGAGTTTGTAGTGGGAGGGAGTGGTGCAGGGAGGCTGGTGCGGTTTGGAGGGAGCATGTAGTGGGAGGTAGTGGTGTAGGGAGGATGCCATAGTGTGGAGGGAGGGCGTAGGTGGGAGGTGGAGGGGCTGATGGAGAAGTGTGGATAGGCCGAAAAAGGTAGGGGTTGGCAAAGGTTGTAGGAGGTGGAGTGGGGGAGGGCCAACGCAGTTTGTGGGAGGCATGCAGGGGATTAGTGAGGAGGGAGGGAGATGGGAAGTAGAGAGTGCAAGAGAGAGGGAGATCGGAAGTGAAGAGTGGAGGGGCGAGGAATATGGGAAACAAAGAGGGAGATGGGAAGAGGCCCGTAGGTGGAGGAGGGAGTGGGAGAAGAGGTAGAAGTGGAGGGAGGGCAGAGGCAAGGTGTGGGAGGTTGAGGGGAGCACCTCGACAGGTGGGGTCGGTGCAAGTGTGAGCAATGATGAATGGAGGTTGGAAAGAGGTGAATTTAGCAGCAACACTCATCCAGAGAGGGATGGGTTGATATAACTTTTGGCAATTGTATCATTCTTAGAAGCATGATTATGCCAAGAATTGTAGACGGCATGGTTGTAACAGTTAAGCATTCAGGCGAAACCTAAAGACTTATTTGTAGCATATTATTCTGAATTTCTATTACGGTATTTATGGCATTTACCCAGCGGTTTGAGGCCCTTGAAGCTATGGAGGAGGATCACTGCCAGGTATTAGGGTGACAATCACGCCGAGAGGGTTCAAATATTTCTGTGGCCGAGATACGTAATTCTGACAAAGCCTGATCCCTTGCTTCCCATCGTGTCAAAAGGCTCGACGACCCCAATGCGGGTGCCCTCTTCCATAAGATCCAAATAGCCTCGTTAACGCCAGTAAGGTTTTCGTTTGGGTATCCCATTTGGAAAATAGAGGTGCCAAGATGAGTGAAATACGAGGAGCGATTAAACATTAATGGAGCGTTATGTCACTTAGCTTTGGCAGAAGCATAATGAGCAACAAACAAATTTACAAAGATACATGTTTTGTTGGTGAAAAATTTTCAGTGTATGTGTCGGACAGATGAAAGGCATGGAGAAAGGGAAGACTGCTTAAATGTAGCTCTGACAGGTTAGAGAATATTCCTCTTTGTAGTCTTCTCAAGGGAATTAAAAAAATGACGGAGGTAACAATCTCTATTCTAAAAAATGCTCAAAATGGAATAAAATTTATCTGAAAATGGAAGGTACTTGAAAAGGGTGCAAGGTATCCATTTTCAATTATGTAAATGAGTGCAAAAATATTCTAAGTTTAAATCTGAAAATGTGAGAACTTCATATTTCTAATACAGAGATAGACTGTAGGGGCATCTACTGGATATTTCACCTTTCAAAGAAAGGATGAATCTAGAGGCTACCTGGCCCTCTTACAGACTCTTCCTAAAGAAATAATAGAAGTAAACACTCAGATTTAATTAAAATGATCTTGCTTTAAATGTTATGCGGAAATTTAGCTTGCAAATGGTGTATGTCTTTTCACTGTTTATGTATCTTAAGTGTAATTGTTTTTGCTGAAAATTAACATGGGTATCAGCAATGATATTCAGAAATATAATATCAAAACACAATAGCAATATAATATAGGAGTTCACCCCAACTCTTGGGCTACATCTCCTGGATCAAGCCTCCCAAAATGGGCTTGTCCTCTTGTATTAAAAGCTCTCAAATGAAATGAAAGATTATAAGTGTCTCAATATAAAAATATGAATATATAAACTGATTCAGAAGGTAGGAAAAATCTAATAATGCCTTTTCAAATTCACTAAACAGTGAAATATTGCCATAAATAGTGATTTCTTTGTCAATGTCCTACTGGTGCTTTGAACTTCTCTGCAACGTTTCGGGCTATATAAGTCCTCAAATTCATTTGAAACCACTTCCAATGGCTTCATAAGGTTGAAATTATCTGAAATAGAGCTTTGGTTCACCTCAAACTGATAACCACAACTCAAAACAGCTCAAACCCCAAAATGGCCATGGTGGCCCTAAAAACTCTCCTAACGGTTTTCGGCCTCTGAAAGTCTTCAAACAGAGCTAATACCTATTCCAATGGCTCTGGAATTCAGGAAATAGTCAAAAATTACTTTTGGTTCACCAAAAAAGGTTAACCATAGCTCAACCAAACTAAAAACCCAAAATGGCCCTAGTGGCTCAAAAAGCTTCTCCGAAGCTAAATAGGCTGAAAATGAGCTCCAATAGCTCTGAGACATATTCCATTAATTCAAAAATGCTGAGAACATACGAAATCAAAAAAAAATTCGTTCCAAAATGTTGAGTAATGAGAAAGTTATGACCAAAACAACTTTTTCCCAATTTCCTCCACTAAATGTGGGGCTACTGCCAATTAACTCCACTAAAAGTAGAAGTCCCCCTAAATTTGAGAGCGCCTCTAGAATATCCACCATATTAAAATCCACTAAACTGATGCTTAATTAAATATTAAACTTGAGATTATGCTCCTTAAGTGCTCTTAATCATTAAGCTCCCACACGGGTCATATGATGAGGTTCCATGGGAGGAGGGCTGGCCCCTCTGTGCTCCATCGGACCCACTATAATAAAAGTGCAATAACTTCTTCATACGGTGTCCATTTTTTGAACCATTTATGGCACCAGAATCAGGAAGACGAGACCTATGAAACCATCTTGGTTTCAACCAATTTTAAACATTTTCAATTTTGAGTTTTTTTTCCATGGCTTGGACTTGAGCTCCTGATCACACCTCCCAAATGAGAGGCTTTTGGACCCAAAAGCTCATTGAAATTCTGAAAATGAATTGTAGTATAGAAAATGAGAGAATAACGACATCCTCTTCTCTTCAGCCTCCAAAAAATTTCCTGAATTGCCAACTATTCACATGGCGAATTTTGCTGAATGAGCCACGTACTTGCGCCAAATCTCGACCAAGTTTTCTCGCCATACCAATCTGTCATAGTGAAACCAACAATGAAACTTGCTGAAATTTGTGCCCTCTTTGCTTGCATGCCTTTCCAACTCATGGAATCTTGCACTTATTTGCACTAACACTTCGTTCTCTGCACCAAACGACACCAAAGGCATCTTGTGCAACATATGACATCAAGAACCAGTTTGACAATGAAATGTGCTATATAAATGACACACAAAATCTGTAAAAAAAAGTGTGCACACAACCGACACAAGTCGATAAACATGTATGAAAAAATCAACACAAGTCGATAAACAACAAGATACATCTTGACAAACATATGTGTATGTATCATGTATAATGAACTATATACAATTCGCTAATTACACATACAACCTCTATGTACATGTGCAACTTCAACTCTTATTTTCAAATACCAACAAGTACATCATCCCAAAAACATGTGGGTGATCAAGATTTGAACCAAAAGACATTGCTGCAACATAAATGAGTATCATACTCATATTTTCACCTCCATGGCGAAATTTTGCAACAATAAAGAAATTCCTTCAACTAAAACTTCTTTTACATGCAATCTTGCATCAGCTTTTCAACTGAAATACATGCATACCAAACTGAAATTTTCAGTACAAAATGAGTATAACTTACTGCATTAAGAAGTTAATCCACTTCCTACCAAGCCAACTCCATGGCGTCTTTTTTTGAAACCGCAATTCTTCATGTGAATCTTTCATTTCCACATTGATAATGGACTCCATAGATCCACTTACGCCAAGCTTTTTGTCATCTAGCTGCATGTGCTTTGGACGATTTGTTGGATGCAAGGACCAACAATGGGAGACATCATTTCCCTTCATTTGACAAAATGTGCAACTCATAAGCACTTTCTAAGAAAGTTCTCTTTGCCTTTTCTGCTTCCTGTGTGCTTTATTTTTCAACCAGCATCTTGAAGCAACATGGTTAACTCCACCACAAAATATGCAACACAATTTTCTTTCATTCGAACAAGAATAATAATTATTATTTGCTGAAATAGAATCAAATTGATCATGTGAATAATTATACCTCTTTTGCTGCATGGAATTTCCATCCTTTTTGTGTTCGAAAGACGATGAACTAGTAGAGGAGACAACTTCCCTTTTCAGACTTTCATCACTTTTCTTGTCTTGAAAACTGCTTGCATTTTCATGCTCGCCATAAGCGACATGTTTACCTTCTACTTTCTGCAATGATGGCTTCAAACAATGGCAATCATCCTTAGAACAATTTTGACATAAATGCATTTTATAACTTGGAACAAAGGTTCTCTTTACATTTGCATCACATTCTTGAATGCATGTGCTCAAAGCTTCGCCATTAAGTTTCTCATAGCCAAGACCAATATTCTTGGGATGCTCCATAACACAAATAGGCACAAAAATACCTTGTGCATTCTTGCCCAAACCTTTGCCTTCTTGATAGCCCATTTTCAACATCAATTTGGACCCAATACCTCTTATATGTCTTTCAAAAGAACCAACACATTTTTCAATGGAGGAAATTGAAGACAAGTTGGAACGATTAACCTCTTCCTCATGCTTGTTCTTCGACAAATATTCTTGAGCTTGAAGGAGTTGTTTCTCCATGTCATGCAACCTTTGGAGAATTTATTCCTTATCATCCTTCATAGCCAACAATTGTGCATGAAGCTTAACACTTTCTCTTTGATCCTCAATGAGAATCTGCACCATGTCCTTCACCTTAAAGAACTCATTCTTCATGTCATCATTGAAAAATATCATGAAGGAGGAAACTTCACTCATAGAAGAAGTTGAAATTATGTAAATGGTCAATTTTACAAAAGGAACTTCCAAAAAAAATTCCTCAAAGCTTCCAATCAAATGACAAGCTTTTAGCCAAATGTCTCTAAAGACCCCTTCTCATACAAGCAACCATTTTGCAACCAATAAAATAGTAAATCTCTTACACTGTTTTAAAACCTTTTGCACAATAAAAAATGCTCAACCCGAGATCTGATACCATCTGATCTTAAAATGGAAGGTACTTGAAAAGGGTGCAAGGTATCCATTTTCAATTATGTAAATGAGTGCAAAAATACTCTAAGTTTAAATCTGAAAATGTCAGAACTTCATATTTCTAATACAGAGATAGACTGTAAGGGCATTTACCAGATATTTCACCTTTCAAAGAAAGGATGAATCCAGAGGCTACTGGCCCTCTTATAGACTCTTCCTAAATAAATAATAGAAGTAAACACTCAGATTTAATTAAAATGATCTTGCTTTAAACTTGACGTTATGCAGATATTTAGATTGCAAATGGTGTATGTCTTTTCACTGTTTATGTATCTTAAGTGTAATTGTTTTTGCTGAAAATTAACATGGGTATCAGCAAAAATATTCAGAAATATAATATCAAAACACAATAGAAATATAATATAGGAGTTTAGCCCAACTCTTGGGCTACATCTCCTGGATCAAGCCTCCCAAAACGGGCTTGTCCTCTTATATTAAAAGCTCTCAAATGCAATACAAGATTATAAGTGTCTCAATAGACAAACATGAATATATAAACTATTCAGAAGGCAGGAAAAAGCTAATAATTCCTTTTCCAATTCACTAAACAGTGAAAGATTACCATAAAGAGTGATTTCTTCATCAATGTTCTACTAGTGCTTTGAACTTCTCTACAACGTTTCAGGCTGTAGAAGTCCTCAAATTCCTTTGAAACCACTTCCAATGGCCTTATAAGGTTGAAATTATCTGAAATAGAGCTTTGGTTCACCTCAAACTGATAACCACAACTCAAAATAGCTCAAACGCCAAAATGACCATGGTGGCCCTGAAAACTCTCCTAACGGTTTTCGGCCTCTCAAAGTATTCAAACGGAGCTAAGAACTATTCCAATGGCTCTGGAATGCAGGAAATAGTCGAAAATTACTTTTTTTTCACCAAAAAAGGTTAACCACAACTCAACCAGACTCAAAACCCAAAATGGCCCTAGTGGCTCAAAAAGCTTCTATGAAGCTAAAAAAGCTGAAAATGAGCTCCAATGGCTTGAAACCTATGCCATTAAGTCCCAAATGCCGAGAAAATATGCAATAAAAAAAAAAATCGTTCCAAAAGGTTGAGTAATGAGAAAGTTATGACCAAAACAACTTTGCCCCAATTTCCTCCACTAAATGTGGGGAAACTGCCAGTTAACTCCACTAAAAGTGGAAGTCCACCTAAATTTGGGAGAACCTCTAGAATATCCACCATATTAAACTCCACTCAACTGAAGCTTAATTAAATGTTAAACTTGAGATTAGGCTCCTTAAGCGCTCTTAATCATTAAGCTCCCACACTGGTCATATGATGAGGTTTCATGGGAAGGGCTGGCCCCTCCGTGCTTCGCCGGACCCACTGCACTAAAAGTGAAATAAATTGTTCATACGGTGTCTATTTTTTGAGCCGTTTATGGTGCTAGAATCAGGAAGACGAGAATTATGAAACCATCTTGGCTTCAACCAATTTTAAACATTTTCAATTTTGAGTTTTTTTTCCATGGCTTGGACTTGAGCTCCTGATCACACCTCCCAAATGAGAGGCTTTTGGACCCCAAAAGCTCACTAAAATTCTGAAACTGAAATATAGTATAGAAAATGAGAGAATAATGACATCCTCTTCTCTTCAGCCTCCAAAAATTTTCTTCAATTGCCAACTGTTCACATGGCGAATTTTGCTGAATGAGCCACATACTTGCGCCGAATCTCGACCAAGTTTTCTCGCCATACCAATCTGCCATAGCGAAACCAACAATGACACTTGCTGAAATTTGTGTCCTCTTTGCTTGCATGCCTTTCCAACTCATGGAATCTTGCACTGCTTTGCACTGACACTTCGTTCTCTGCACCAAACGACACCAAAGGCATCTTGTGCAACATACGACATCAACAACCAGTTTGAAAATGAAATGTGCTATACAAATGACACAAAAAATATGTTAAAAAAAGTGTGCACACAACCGACACAAGTCGATAAACATGTATGAAAAAATCGACACAAGTCAATAAAAAACAAGATACATTTTAAGAAACATATGTGTATGTATCATGTACAATGAACTATATACAGTTCGCTAATTGCACATACAACCTATATGTACATGTGCAACTTCAACTCTTATTTTCAAATAATCCCAAAAACATTTGGGTGATTAATAGCTAAACCAAAATACATTGCTGCAACATAAATGAGTATCATACCGATCTTTTACACCTCCATGGCGAAATTTTGCAACAACAAAGAAATTCCTTCAACTGAAACTGGTTTTACATGCAATCTTGCATCAACTTTTCAACTTTAATACATGCATACCAAACTGAAATTTGCATGTACAAAATGAGTATGACTTACTGCATTAAGAAGTTAATCCACTTCCTACCAAGCCAACTCCATGGCGTATTTTGTTGCAACTGCAATTCTTCATGTGAATCTTTCATTTCCACATTGATAATGGACTCCATAGATCCACTTACGCCAAGCTTTTTGTCATCTAGCTGCATGTGCTTTGGATGATTTGTTGGATGCAAGGACCAACAATGAGAGACATCATGTCCCTTCCTTTGACAAAATGTGCAACTCTTAAGCACTTTCTGAGAAAGTTCTCTTTGCCTTTTCTTCTTCCCGTGTGCTTTCTTTTTCAACCAGCATCTTGAAGCAACATGGTTAACTCCACCACAAAATGTGCAAAAAAAATTTATTTCATTCGAACAAGCGTAATTATTATTCTTTGCTGAAACATAATCAAATTTATCATGTGAATAATTATACCTCTTTTTCTGCATGAAATGTCCATCCTTTTTGTGTTTGAAAGACGATGAACTAGTAGAGGAGACAGCTTCCATTTTCAGATTTTCATCACTGTTATTGTCTTGAAAATTGCTTACATTTTCATGCTCGCCATAAGCGACATGTTTACCTTCTATTTTATGCAATGATGGCTTCAAACAATGGAAATCATCCTTAGAACAATTTTGACATAAATGCATTTGAGAACTTGGAACAAAGGTTCTATTTAAATTTGCATCACATTTTTGAATGCATGTGCTCAAAGCTTCGCCATTAAGTTGCTCATAGCCAAGACCAATATGCTTGGGATGCTCCACAACACAAATAGGCTCAAAAATGCCTTCTGCATGCTTTCCCAAACCTTTTCCTTCTTGATAGCCCATTTTCAACATCAATTTGGACCCAATACCTCTTGTATGCCTTTCAAAATAACCAACACAGTTTTCAATAGAGGAAACTGAAGACAAATCAGAATGATTTACCTCATGATTTACATCATGAAGATGAGGTATTTTCTTCAAAAAACTTCTTGAGCTTGAAGAAGCTGCAACTCCATATCATGCAGTCTTTGAAGAATGGTTTCTTTCTCTTCCTACATAGCTAGCAATTGTGCATGAAGTTGAACACTTTCCCTTTGATCCTCAAGGAGAATCTGCATCATGTCCTTCACCTCAAAGAACTCATTCTTCATGTCAGAATTGAAGAATCTCGTGAAGGAGGAAACTTCACTTGTAGAAGAAGTTGACATTATGTAAATGTTCAAACAACCAAAAGGAACTTCCAAAGAAAAGTCCTCAAAGCTTTCAATCAAACGACAAGCTTTTAGCCAAATGTCAGTAAAGACCCCTTCTCATTCAAGTAGCCATTTTGCAACCAATAAAACAGTAAATCTCTTACACTGTTTTAAAACCTTTTGCACCATAAGGAATGCTCAACTTGAGCTCTGATACCATCTGATCTGAAAATGGAAGGTACTTGAAAATGGTGCAAGGTATCCATTTTCAATTATGTAAATGAGTGCAAAAATACTCTAAGTTTAAATCTGAAATTGTGAGAACTTCATATTTCTAATACAGAGATAGACTGTAGGGGAATTTACCGGATATTTCACCTTTCAAAGAAAGGATGAATCAAGAGGCTACCTGGCCCTCTTACAGACTTTGCCTAAAGAAATAATAGAAGTAAACACTCAGATTTAATTAAAATGATATTTCTTTAAACTTGATGTTATGCGGAAATTTAACTTGCAAATGGTGTATGTCTTTTCACTGTTTATGTGTTTTAAGTTTATTTGTTTTTGCTGAAACTTAACATGTATATCAGCAACATATTCAGCAATATAATATCAAAACACAACAGCAATATGATATAGGAGTTCACCCCAACTCTTGGGCTACATCTCCTGGATCAAGCCTCCCAAAATGGGCTTGTCCTCTTGTATTAAAAGCTCTCAAATGCAATACAAGATTATAAGTGTCTCAACAGAAAAATATGAATATATAAACTGATTCATAAGGTAGGAAAAAGCTAATAATGCCTTTTCAAATTCACTAAATAGTGAAAGATTACCATAAACAGTGATTTCTTCATCAATGTCTTGCTGGTGCTTTGAACTTCTTTGCAACTTTTCAGGCTGTACAAGTCCTAAAATTCCTTTGAAACCACTTCCAATGGCTTCATAAGGTCAAAATGATCTAAAATAGAGCTTTGGTTCACCTCAAACTGATAACCACAACTCAAAACAACTCAAACCCCAAAATGGCCATGGTGGCCCTGAAAACTCTCCTAAAGGTTTTCGGCCTCTGAAAGTCTTAAAAAAAAGCTAAGACCTATTCCAATGGCTCTGTAATGCAGGAAATAGTCAAAAATGACTTTTTTTTTCACCAAAAAAGGTTAACCACAGCTCAACCAAACTCAAAACCCAAAATGGCCCTAGTGGCTCAAAAAGCTTCTCCGAAGCAAAACAAGCTGAAAATGAGCTCCAATGGCTCTGAAACCTATGCCATTACATCCAAAATGCTTAGAACATACGAAATCAAAAAAAAATTGTTCCAAAAGGTTGAGTAATGAGAAATTTATGACCAAAACAACTTTGCCCCAATTTCCTCCACTAAATGTGGGGCAACTGCCAGTTAACTCCACTAAAAGTGGAAGTCCGCCTAAATTTGGGAGCGCCTCCAGAATCTCTGCCATATTAAACTCCACTTAACTGAAGCTTAATTAAATATTAAACTTGATATTAGGCTCCTTAAGCGCTCTTAATCATTAAGCTCCCACACTGGTCATATGATGAGGTTCCATGGGAGGAGGGATGGCCCCTCCGTGCTCCGCCGGACCCACTCCACTAAAAGTTCAATAACTTCTTCATACGTTGTCCGTTTTTCAAACCGTTTATGGTGTCAGAATCATGAAGACAAGACCTATGAAACCATATTGGTTTCAACCAATTTTAAACATTTTCAATTTTGAGTATTTTTTCCATGCTTTGGACTTGAGGTCCTAATAAAAAATCTACAAGGAGGAGAGGAATGGTTTACAAAGGACACACATCATGGCTCTTATACCATGTTAAAATTAGTCATGGTAAACACACACAAATAGATAAGATAAACGTTGGATGGAGTTATTATTAAGAAATGATGCATTTGTAGTACAATAGGTGACCCTTGGATTCATCTTCCAAGGTTTCTTAAACTTCTTATGTCCATTTTCCTTCTACACCTACCCATAGAGGATTAGGTGTCCAAAAAATATAATCATTTTAAATATATTAAATATTTCTAAGATTAACATGGTCATTTCAATTTTAAATTCTCTTAGTTACCTCAGTTTGTTGAGATGAAAAATATTGCTTATAACTTTAATGATAAAAAATAATGAAATAATTTTTTTGAATGCAAAGTGACAATAATAGTGTTTAATGATAGAAAATATGAATAATATCAATGTAGTCAATTAAAAATAGTCTTCATTGTGATCAATATCAAACTATTTTCTTCTTCTATTCTTATTATCACTTGTTTTAGTTTTGTCATCTTTTCATATTGATTATATGAAAAGGACAGTTGAAATCGTAAGCCATTTAAATATTTAGCTCCAAAGGTTGTACGAAATATCATACAATGTCTCTCTTGGTCTCCAATATTAATATATTGAATTACTGTAACAAAAGTATCAATGTACATTGTCAATATTTGTTTTTGCTTGCATTGAAATTAATGCACACTGTTAATCCAATCACTTTGAAATTAATGCACCATAACACATCATATTACATCAAATTAGGAACCAACATTTAAACTAAAATCAATACATCTAATGAAATAAATGAAATAGTATTAGAAAACAACTTATACACTCAAATAAATACATCTAATGTAAGCAATAAAATAGGATTAGAAATCAACATCTACAATCAAATCAATGCATCTAGTGCAAGTAATAAAATAGGATTACAAACCAACATTTACACTGAAATCGATGCATTAAGTGAAATAAATAAAATAGGATTATAAATCACCATCTACAGTGAAATAAATCAAATAGGAATAAAAGTTATCTACATTGAAATCAATGCATCTAGTGCAAGTAATCAAGGGAGATTGGAAAACAACTTCTACACTGAAATCAATGCATCTATTGCGAGAAATAAGATATGATTAGAAGATCAACATCTACACTCAAATCAATGCATCTAGTGCAAGTAATTAAATAGGATTAGAAGCCAACATCTACACTGAAATAAACACATTTAGTGAAAGCTCGAGAGGTTGTATTAAAAATCATACATTGTCTCTCTTGCCCTCCAATATTAATAGATGGAATTACTATAACACAAAAAGAAATTTACATTGCCAGTATTTCTTTCTTCTTGCACTGAAATTATTGCACATTTTTAATCCAATCACTTTGACATTAATCTGCCATCATACATCCAATTACATCAAATCAGAAATCAACATATAAACTAAAATTAATGCATCTAATGAAATCAATAAAATAATATTATAAAACAATTTCTAGACTGAAATCAATGCATCTAATGCAAGAAATCAGATATGATTAGAAGATCAACATCTACACTCAAATCAATGCATCTAGTGCGAGTAAGTAAATAGGATTAGAAACTAACATCTACACTGAAATCAACACATTTAGTGAAAGTGATAAAATAGGATTAGAAATCACCATGTACACTGAAATCGATGCATTTAGTGCAATCAATCAAATAGGAAGTCAATGAAATATAATTAGAAATAAACATCTAAATTGAAATAAATGCATATAGTGTAAGCAATACAATAGGATTACAAATCACCATCTAGATTGAAATAAATGAAGTCAGTGCAATCAATCAAATATGATTAGAAATGATGTACATTGAAATCAATGCATCTAGGTCAAAAAACCTTCTTCCCTCTCTCCTCCCACCATCTATATATATATATATCCATCCATCTCTCCTTCTGTGTCTCTCTATCTCACCCCCGAAAAACATATTCTGCCTCACTCAATATGTATCAAACTCTGTATTCCTCCCTCCCTCTATCCATCTCTCTCTTCTTCCCTCTCTTCTCATTCCATCTATATCTCTATCTTCCCCTTATCTCCCTCTCCATTTCTTCTATCTTTGTTTCCTCCTGTTGTCCTCTCTATCTCTCTCTCCATCTTCTTTATCACTCACTCTGTTTGTCTCTCCAACTTTCTCTCTCTATGTATTTCTTCTTACCTCCCTCTGTCTCCCCCTCCAACTCCATCTCTCTTACCCTCCCTCTCTCCACTCTCTCACATGTTATCTCTTCCTTATTCTCTCTTCCTTTCTTGCCCAACTCTCTCTCTCTCTCTCTCTCTCTCTCTCTCTCTTCACCCTCCAACTCTGTTACCATATCAAATTCCTCTCTTATTCTCTCTCCTTCTCTCCCTCCTTGTCTCCATATCTCTTTCTTTGCCTCTTTATGTCACCCCCAAAAATAAATACACTATTTCCATCTCTCCCTTGTCACTCCCTCTCCCTCTATCTCTCCTTATTTATCCCTTTATCTCACCCCAAAACATACATACTCTCTCTCCATATCTCCCTTATCACTCCCTTTCTCTCTCCACTTCTCACTTTCTATGTATTTCTTCATGCCTCCCTCTCTCCCCCTCCAACTTCGTCTCACTCTCCCTCCCTCTGTCATCCTCTCTCTTGTCCTTCCCTTCTCTCCTTTTCTCTCCTACCTCCCTCTCTCTTACCCCATCCATCTCTCTCTCTCTCTCTCACTGCCCTCCAATTCTCTCACTATCTCCCTCTATCTTTCCTTCTCTCTCTTCCCTCTAAGTATTTGTGTCTCCATCCCCGTCTCTTACCCTTATCTACCTCTCTCACTCATCTCCCTTTTTCTCTGTTCATTCCTCCTCTCCCCTCTCATTTTTTTTATCTCCATCTCTCTCTTGTCACTCCCCCTATCTCTTCACTTGTATCAATCTATGTATTTGTTCTTCCCTCCCATATATACATAGAGTTAATATATATCATTACATATTAATATATACTATAATATAAGAATTTTAATATTGTATTAATCCAAAGTGATTATATGTGATAATATTAATATTATAATATATTAATATGAATGTTATATTCAATTATCATAATAATATTAATCTTTTAGCATCAATATTAAGATTAATAATATTTTTTTCATGGTATTAATAATAAATTGGCCCATGGTATTTGGACCATAGCCTTCACCTAAATAAAACCTATTTTGGAGTGTTCGTAAATATATAGTAGATGATGGAGTAAAAGTGAAAATAGGTTTTCTTTATTTACCATATCTCTAGTTATTTACATTTTTATTTATTTACCATACTTCTTTTATTTACCATGGTATTTGGCCAATAGGCTTGGTATATAATTAGATTTTGATTTCTAATCCTAATTGATATATTATTATTTTCCTATCATACTTGTTGATTATCTTTCTATTTTGACCATCTGGAAGAAAAATATGAACATCACTAAAATTATAACTAATTCTCATGAGCTTTGACCTGAAACATGGGCGTTCTACTCCTAAGATTTTTTGGGATGATAGAATTTGTCATCTTTGTGATACTAAGAGGATGGAGTATGAAAACTACTTTCTATTAGATTTTCCATCCCTTACTTGCATGCTCTCATTTCCCTAACATTTGTCACACATCCAATATTCTTTAATTTTTCTTGGTGTGATTCTTTACCCAAATTATATAGTGATCTTGTTGCTCTTCTTTTCCTTAGTTTTGGGCATAGAAATAATATTCTAAATAATTGCAATTAGATTCTTCTTCTTCTTAAGGTCTGGTAGACTGCATTGGTCTTAGTGGATGTTAACCATCATAATATTTAGTGATTTAAATATAGTATTCAGCCCATGGTATTTAGCCCATGGTATTTAGCCCATGGTATTAATAATAATTTATCCCTAGTAATTTTCCCATATGCTTCACCTAAATAAAAACATCTTTTTTGAGTTTTAGTAAATATAAAGACGTTTATGGAGTAAACATAAAAAGAGGTTCTATTTATTTATCACACTTGTGGAGTAAGTATAAAAAGGAGTTTTATTTATTTACCACACATCTAGTCTATTTATATTTTTATTTATTTACCATACCTCTTTTTTGAGTGTTAGTGGTTAAGGGGCAGGTATAACTATTATAAATATATTGATTATAATTGAGCAGAAATTTAAAATCTCTACACATGTACCCTATACTGGATTAGAAACTTATTATAAGTATAAAATATACAATAATTATTAATATTTTAATAGATTTATTGTATAATATAAATAATAACAAAATAATATAAATTTATCATCAATATATATCCATATTAATTTTGGAAGTATTAAATAATGTTTAAGTATATATTTATCAAGAATTTAGAAGAACCAAATTTGTAAATGTGCAAAATATTTGAGGAATAAAGCTAATATGCAAGAAGGATGGACATACAAATAAATTTAAATAAGAACTCTAAGTGCTAAAATGGTTCTAGCTAAAATACATTTACTTTGGTTTATTTTTTTATCATTTTTATTGTCATTCTATGTTGTAACAATTACTTATTAAAAAACTTATTTATGCTTCAATATTAGATAAGAAATTGTAGGTAGAACATAAATAAAATGCACAATAGAAGACAACCAAGAACAAAATGTGACATAGATAATTTAGGCCAATGAGCAGGGAAAAACCCACAATGCAAAAACCCAAGTGGAATGAGATACGAATTAGAACGAGGGATCAAGAGAATGAGTAATTTCACCCAAATATGCATAATTTCTAGCATGAAGTAGAATGAGGGATCAAGAGAATGCTAAATTTCACCCAAATATGAATAAGTTGTAGCATGAATATCATTAGAAGAAACAATAGATGCACACAATAGATCAACCTTCCCTGCAACTGAATGAACACTAAATCATTGAATCAACCTTGGCTCACCATGTTATCGCCTTACTCTCGAAGTCTCTCTCTCACAATATTCCTCAAATCCCTCCAAGTCATTATGATGTTCAATTTTTTCTTTCACAATGCACACGTAGGGAGGGGAGAAATAATGAGGAACATATCTATAGCAAGAGAAATGAATACATACCATAAAGGCAGAGTAACTCACATACAAAGAGGGAGAGTTACATATTCCCATTTAGGAAATGTAACTAATTACATTAAGGAGGTACACATGACTTTGTAACTTAAGCTTTTAAGAGAGAGTGTAACATATGCATTAAAGAGTGCATAATATGAATCTTTTATGACATGCTTGTATTGAGTGTAAGAGGGTGAAAGAGGAATATGCAATGCAAATAAAGAGATTGTAAGAGAAAATTATGGAGAGTCATGATTGTATTAAAATTATTTTTAATTATAATACTAATAATAATATCATAAATACGATCATAATAATATTGATTATAAAATATTAAGTCAATATAGAACCATTAGGATTGATTAATTATAGGAAGTGATTTTTAATCAAGAATACTTGATTACCAATTGATGCAATGTGATTTACTATATTGAGAATTTATAATTTTAGACTTTATATTTTTAGAAATTTTGTTTTTTAGACTTTAGAAGTCCATCCCTTGGGTACCAATTTTCAACATATACTCTCACTTAGGGATAAATTGCTTTCGGCAGCAAAGATTTTTTATTTCTCTGGTCATCTTCATTCATCTCTACTATTTATCATCTATAACAATATTGTATCACTCTAATGAATAAGAATAATCATAGGGGATATTAATCTATCACCCTATATTCACTTTGGGGAATTTCCACTTCCCAACATATGACGAGGATCTCATAAAACCACATACCATATTTTCTTGGTGGGATAACCCACTTGACGAGGATCTCACACAACCAATTTTCCTCTCTACTTGGGGGGATAAACCACTTGTTAAGAAGCATGAAAAATCATGTCAAATCTCTTCTTGGGCGGATAAACCACTAGTCAAATATCTCACGTAACAAAGTCACATTATTTCTTCATGGAATAATCCACTTGACAAGGATATCCCACAAACAAGTCTCATCTCAACTTGGGTGGATCTAGTTGTCATCACATGAAAAGGATCTCGTATAACAAAGTCACATATTTGAATAGGGGAATAACTCACTTTTCAAGGATCCTGCAAAACAAAGTCAAATCTCTACTTGGGCACATAGCCCAATTGATAACGATATCACATAACTAAGTCTCATATCTTCTTTGGGGTTATCCACAAGTAAATGTTTGAAAAGGATCTCACACAACCAAGTCTAATCTCTGCTTGGGGGGTTCACTTAGTATCACATGAAAAGGATCACAAACAAACAATTCTCATCTCTTCTTATAGGGATCCACTTGTCAACACATGACAAGGATATCACACAACCAAGTCTCATCTCTTCCTAGGGGGCTCAACTTGTCAACACATAAAAAGGATCTTGCACAACCAAGGCTCATCCTCTGTGACCACCCTATTTAGAAAGGGTCACATATGTCAGTCCAATATTCTCTTTTAATGCCCTAAAATTACCTTTCAAAAAAGGTTTGTGAAGTATCTCAGCTATATGGTCATAAATCGCAACATGATGGAGCCTCAATGTGCTTGGATTGTCATGGAATAGGATAGTTTCTAGAATTTGAATAATCTGACTGTTATGGTCACAGTATATTATTTTCATATCTAGTACATGCTCAAGAAACTTTCTAAAGAGATTCCTCAGACATACTATCTCATATCTAGCCATGGTAGCAACAGTGTGCTTGGCTTCAACCATGTTAAGGGATACATACTTATATTTTCTTCTCATCAAATATATTATAGCGGATCCCAAGGTAAAGGAGCATTAAGGTATAATTTTTCTATCAAAAAAGTTACCATCCTAATCATCATTAAAGAACCCATGTATTCTACCATCTCCAATAGTATATTTCAATCAAAGGTTGAGGGTCCAATTTAGGTATCTCACCACATTATTTGCACCATTAAAAGGAGCATGAGATGATTTAATCATATATTTTCCCAGATTATTGACCACAAAATATATGTTTGGTCTATTGTTCACTAAGAACATAAATGTTCCAATTAGTTATTAATACTTAGAATGATTTTCCAAATGTGGACCTACAGCCTCACCACATAGCTTCTTGAATTTCATCTCCAATTGAGTATTCATGGATTTAAATTTTGTCATACCAATTATTTCTGTTCGCTTGACAACATATTTTCCTTGAGAAAGGAAAATATTACTAGGTTTCTTCCATACTTGAAGACTAATAAAGTAGTGCATTAAATAAAAATATATCATGTAAATTCACAATCTTACTCCCACTTACAATGGAGAGTAAGGTTTTCTCCATCTGGCAATAATAATTCATCTATATATATTACCAAAATCAAAGGCATACCTTGGATCTTTTTGAATTAGATATTTGGATCAACATTGCTTCGAGTAAAACCAAACCTCATCAAGAAGCTATCGATGTAGGCATACCAAACTCTTATAGCTTGCGTCAAATCATAGAGAGATTTATTCTATCTATACACATTAGTTTTTTGGTAAAGTATTTCAAAGCCTTGTGGTTGCTCCAAAAATAATTATTCCTTGAGGAAGCCATGTAAAAACGCATTCTTCGCATACATTTAGTGAAGGGACCATCCTTGGCTAGAATTGAGAGTCACAATAGACCACATGGTTTTATAATGAACAATAGGTGCAAATATTTCATGATAGTGTATTCCAAATTTTTGAGATAAATCCCTGGCCGCAAATCTACCTTTATATTTTTCAATACTACTCTCAACACCATGTTTAATTTTATACGACCATTTAGAAGACATAAAAAATTTACCTTGGGGTATTCGAACCACTTTCCATACATCATTACAAATAATGGAATCATATTCTTTAGCCATTTCATATTTGCAAACTTCTGCCTTCAAAACTTCTTTAAAATTTCATTGTTAAGCTTCAATAACGTTTCCCATGGTTACAACATATCCTTGGAACCAACATAGTTTATTTCTTTCTCTAAAGGTTTCTCTGGGAGAAACATGTTTATCAACATCTTGATGGGTTTCACGAAGCCATAAAGGTCTCCTTTTAGTAAGAGGATCACATGGAGAAGGATCCATGGGTTCATCAATGAGATCAATTTTATGCTCAAGATTTTCTTGTATCTCAGATGCATTGGCTTGACTGTTAACATTAACAAGAGGAAGATGCATGTCTATTTCCTTTCCAGGAGCTCATCTTCATCAAATGCTATATCCCTGCTAAATAAATATTTCTTTATCCACATACATATATTTTATAAGATTTATAATTTTAAAATAACCAACAAACATATATTTTTTACCTAGAGCTTGTCACTTTTTCCTCTTTTATTTTGGCACATCGAAGTAGAAAAAGTAGCCAAAGATCCTCAAGTGACCAAGCTCGAGCTTTTCACCAGACAATACTTCTTTTGGAGTATTGTTGTTTAGGTAATGGCGAGGAGATCTATTTTTAACATAGAAAACAATGTTAGCAGCTTCTCTCCATATAAATTTTGGTATCTTTTGATCATGCAGCATAACTTTGACTAGTTCCATGATAGTTATATTATTTCCCTTAGCCACACGATTTTGTTTTGGATTATACATTACTATTGTCTCTTTCCTACTTCCATCTTCCTTGTAGCAGTATTAAGCTATTATCCACTTCATGTCAACTCAATTCATGGGATGGCTTGAAATCTTCCTCAATATTGATACAAAGGACTTTTCTCTCACATTCATCAAATCTACCTATTGCTCTCGGAATAAGAGCAAGAGAAATAGTAGAAAAGTAAACAAACAAAATTAAAGTATACATCGTATCAAGCCATGTCTTTATTTATTTTCTAGATGTGAGATTGGCTCCTTCATTATCCTTTCACGAACTTCCTCTTAGAATTTAGTCTTCATGCATTATTTCGCACCGTGATGATCTTCAAGGTATGTTTTTCCTGATAACATCCTCCTCAAGAATTTATTGATATAATCATCCAAATAATCATGCATAAATAATAACCAATGATATATAAATATAAATCCAAACAAAGATCAATGAAAAAAAGAAACAACAAAAGACTTGAAAGGGTTATTTTTTAATGGGGATTAAAGGAATTTGCTAGCTTCCTCTTGATCCAACTTCTATAAATTACCACTATCCATGAGTCATATGTCATTGGTAGAAGAAATGCATGTTTCTGAACACCACTTGGAAAACTCCATCATAATCCACTGTAATCTCAGGGACTTCTGAAACCATGTTTCTCACTTGAGGTGATGCTTTGTAGCGATGAGTGAACTTTCAGTTCAAAATTTTATACTGATGATTATTTATGATGAATCAATGGATGGATAGGTATTCCATTGATTTTATAAATATAATAAAATGTTGATCCCAAAGTGAAGTCATGTAATAATAATTATACATGTTGTCTTCATTCTCTGCAATGGTATTAGATATAATCTGTCTTTGATTGTTGCAAAAGAGGTCAGTTTATGAAAGTAGCATTCTATAATAGGGAAAAGTCATGATTGTTACCTACTAACACTATTGTTAATAAAATCTAAGATCAAAATTACTAAAAACCTTAGATTGACCTTTCTCATATAATGTGATAGAGTCAAAATACCCTTATCTCAAACATTCAACTTCTAGAAATTATTGTTTCAAAAATTTCTATGCATTATATTTCTTTTCAAGAAAATACTTTCTTGCAAATGCATAAACAAAAGTAAAACTACTGCTTACTTTTCCATGCATTAACATGTCCGAAAACTACAACTATTAAGCACATGCAACACCTCAATTAATATCTAAAAAATTATTATTATATCTTGGGTTTATTGAAATATGCACTCAAAATTTAAGCTGCAACAACAAAATTCAGCAATAAAATTTCAGCAGTAAAATTCGATTATAAAATTTCAGCAATAAATATTTTCTTCATCAAAGCTCGAATACAATGTTGAAATTTTGATTTTTTATGATGCAGCAATCACTTATTACAAAAATGATTCATGTTGAAATATTATAGAATAAATTGTGTGTAGAATCAAATGCACAATAAAAGACAATCTAGAACAAGATGAGACACTGATAATTTTGGTCCAATGAGTAGGGAAAAAGTGGAAAACCTAACTAGATTTTTTTTTCTGTTAGAAATCAATTGTTTAACATATATATATATATATATATATATATATATATATATATAGTACAATGAGAGATCAATATACTGAGTAACTTCACCAAAATATGAAAAAGTTGCCTTTAGGTCATTTAGTAGCAGTTTACACACTAAATCAGCTTGGCTCTTGCGCCTTCTTCATTCTTCTCTCCAGTATCTCCCTCACAACCTTGTTCAACTCTAACTCCAGAACATACAGGAATTTTGTTATCTTTCACAATGCTGGTAGTGGTGGGGAAAATAAATAAACTGACATATATATATATATATATATATATATATATATATATATATATATATATATATATAGGAAGATGAACGATTCCATGGCATAAAGGAGGAGTAATTCACATGCAAAGAGGGAGAGTAAAATATTCCCGTTTAGGATATGTAACTCATGCTATTATGTAGGCATGCATGCCTTTTTAATTTATAGTTTTAAGAGAGTGTAACATATTCATTAAAGAGTGCGTAAGAGGAATCTTTATGACATGATTTTTTGGAGTGTAAGAGGATGTAAGATAATATTTTGTGCCATGATTTAATGTGTGTAAGATAATTAATGAGAGTGTAAGTGAAATATGCCATGCCGATCATGAGAGTGTAAGAGAACATTTTTGAGAGCCCTGATTGAGTGCCTTGAAATTCCTTTTAATAATAATAATATTATTATAAAGAGAATAATAATAATATTCATGATATAATATTAATTGGATATTGAACTATTAGGAGTAGCTAATGATAACAAGTAAATTTTCATCAACAATACCTGATTAGAACTTGATGCAAGGTGATCTACTATCTCGACAATTTCTTATTTTAAAATTTATATTTTTAGAAATTATATTTTTTAGACTCTACAAATTCATCGAGGATCTGTCAATTTTCAACAATAATACAACCTTTATTTTTTGTAGTTTTTTTTGTGGGGTTTCAATTGTATTTATGTGTAGTCCATGTATTCATAGTTAGTATCCTAGTATTTTTGTACTTGTAATACTCAAGGGATAAGTTTTCAACTTTGTAAAATATCTTAAGTAGTTTCAACCATGAGTGCTTTAAGAATATGTTTAATAATAAAATTGCAATAGAAACATTAAAAATTTGTTTTTTAATAAAAATATGTTGGTATAAAATTTAAATTAATATTTCTATAAAATATCAAATATTTTAATATAACTAATGAAAAATTATAACCAAAGAAGGAATTGTACATATAATATATGTTTCTTCAGTTGGGATAAATTTGCGAAGGAATTTTTTTGGGCTTAATTTTCAAAGGACACTTTGTGGGCTTAGTTTTCAAAGGACTTTTTTTGGTGGTATTTTTTGAAGT
Organism: Pinus albicaulis; assembly: GCA_034641835.2. NCBI lineage: Eukaryota > Viridiplantae > Streptophyta > Pinopsida > Pinales > Pinaceae > Pinus > Pinus albicaulis. The sequence goes on along the minus strand of CM076572.1, from coordinate 203,962,202 downwards.
GACGATTTTTTTGAGGTTTTTTGGGCTTAATTTTGAAAGGAAATTCTATAGAGGTATTTTTTAAAGGGAAATTTTGAGATATTTTTTGGGATTAATTTTTAAATGACATTTTTTGGAGGTATTTTTTAAAGTGAAAATTTTTTAGAGGTTGGGCTTAATTTTCAAAGGAAATTTTTTGGATGTATTTTGTAAGGCGACATTTTTTTAGAGAAAGTGTTTTCGGCTAAAGTAAATATTTATAATGATTTTTTAAAGTGAGTTTTTGTCTAATTTTTTAAATGAATTTTTTTTCCAGGACTTTCAAGGAAGTATTTTGAGCTTCATTTCATTTTTAAAAGACATTTTTGTTTGCAAAATTTTTAAGGTAATTGTTTTGGGTTGAAGTATCTCTTTTGTGCAAAATTTGTAAAATGATTTTTTTCAAAATTAAATATTTTTGAATGCTTTTATTAATTGATGTTTTTCCTAAGCTTCGATCCAGTGAGTTTGTTTTACAGGAATTTGAAGGAAATGTTTTTAGCTTCATACTAAATTATTATGGGGAACCAAAGGAATTTCAAGAGAAAATATTATTGAAAAAAAACCTTGAGGAACGTAAAGAACATGCAAGAGAATATCGCAAAAAAAGAGACAAGAACACTCAAAATTTGAAAGGGAAAATCAACCTCAACTAGAAGTTGAAGTAGGTATGTAAATGTAAATATTATAAATTTGATATTTAAAATTTCACTAATGTATTGTGAAACTTAATTTTTATTTGATGAACTAATTTGAAAAAAAAAATTTCAATGTAAACATAGAGAGATATTCCTCAAAACATTGATGATGAGATAGAAAATTTTGAAAGAGAAAGTGAAAGAGATGTTGAACCAATGATTGAAGATATTGAAAATGTTGAAAGAAATTGATGTGAAGAAATTGGATCACTAGGTATGTATATATATGTTGAATATGTATTATTGAAATTATACATATTTATTAATTTAGTTATTTATTGAATATGTAAACTCATTATTTACATTTAATTATAATATATACATATGAAATCAATATCAATGATGATAGGTCAGAAAATGTTAACATTCACACATATGGAGATAAAAAATTTGACCATGTTATATGATATAGTGTTATGCACATTATTGATACGTCATTTAAAGATGAAACTATGATGGTTCAAGCCAAAATTTTGAAATGTCTCATAAGATTAGAGAAATTAAAATAAGCTATGAATTTATGGGGTACTCGAAAATTAACAAAAGATAAAAAATGAAGCAAAATGTGATACAAAATATAAATAGTTATCTAATGTCAATTGGAAGATCTAGAAAGAAAATTTCTTTAGATTCACTTAGAGCAATACAAATGGTAGTGGTTTTGTAAAGTACTAAAGAGAATCACTTGGTAAAATCTATGGCACAAGCATTAGTAACCTCACAAAAAAATCTGCACAAACATCAAAATTTTCAATTGCAAATAGATGTAAATGATGAACTCACTTGTTGGACAGTTATTTGTAGGAAACTATATAAAGATAGACTTGGAGAAGATGTTAAAAAAATAATATATGGATATGGACGAAAAAATCACGTGTTTCACTAAAAGCAAGGGATGTGATGGGACTAAGAATAATAGGAAATCAGTATGAAGAACATGAAAAAAATTTCTTGGACACCAGTCAAATAGAGTTGTTCAACAAGTTCATAGAAAATAATCGTGAAATTAATGTCTCAATCAGTGCTTTTGTGCAACAAAAACCATGGTATGTTAAACCTATCACTGTATGTGACACTTGTTGTTGTCATTATCATGTAGAAATTCAGCTATATTATGACACATTCCTTAATTTTGGTAAATTTGTTTGGAAAGATTCACCTCCTCCTTCCACTATCCATGATTTCATATCTCAAATTCTATGTGGAAGAGAGAGCCATGAATTATTTTACGAAAATAAATGTTTTGGTGGTAAAAAATGTGATTATTGTGGAAATTTGACTAAATTTTGAAACAAATATAGTACTGATATAAATGATCAATTGTTGTCCAACATAAAAGTGAAATGGAAGAGATATGAATATATTCATACATGTATTGGTTCAATTAGTACTACAAGTGCTAAAAGAATTGATTTACAAGAAGAATAAATTTTTGTGATAGAGTTTTTCAAAAAGTTTGAGGTAGAAATTTATAAATACATCAAGCATTCCCATAGATCTTGATGGTAGGAGTTGCAATTCAAAAAATATTTTGAAACTTTTCCACCAGGTACCATTTTGTCAATAGTTGATTTCGAAGATAAATACACATTCGTTCCACAAAAAGAAATATAGAGTGGATACTATCATTTTGACCAAGTCCCCATGCTTGTCCATATTCTATATAGACGTGCTGAAAAAATGTTGGTCATATATAAAGCACCAGTGAAAATCAACATGTTATTAAATAATATCACTTTTCTACCAGTGACGATCATACACATAATACATATTTTGTACAAGATTGTTTTGAAAATATTTATGAATCCTTGAAAATTCATGAAATAAAATTTAATTAACATTGGATATGGTCAGATGGATGCGCATGCCAACTCAAATATTCACGATCATTCTTTTGGTTGCGTCGTCTTCATATGAAAACCCACATTAAAAATTGTTGGAATTTATTTGAGACTGGTCATGGAAAAGGAGAACATGATGGTGCAGGGGCATGTATAAAATGAGCACTTCAGATATATCAAATGGATTACTTTGTAAGCTGAGTTTTCTCAGCTGAACAAGTTGTTCAATGGTGCATCGCTGCACTAAGTGATGAGACTAACCGATCAACGGAAGTATGAAGGTATATATATATATATATATATATATATATATATATATATAACTTAATATTCACATGATATAATTTTTATTGGATTTCTATTTTAAACATTCTTTATCACAATGATTATCTTTGATGGTATTTTTAATAAAATATTTATATTCTTGTTTGAATTTTCCATATAGGTTTTTTTGGCATATTGGGGTCCAAAATTTATATATATTGATTGGAGAAGATGTTGAAATAATAAAAGGGACTCGAAAATTGCACTCAATTAAAACAAAGTTGTACAAAAATGTGTTTGCATTTGGTCAAAGAAAATACTCTGGTTTTTGTCATGTTTGCATAGACAACATTGAATCCAATGATGTTTTTGAAAACAAAATGTATGTAAAATATTGGCAACATACGAAACTAAATACAAAGGGGAAAATGTCCATTCCAAACATTGAGGAAATGCAATTAGAGGAGACTATAGTATCATATGAAGGTGATGGAGTTTATAATCTTGTTAGAGAAGTTAACATTTTAATTTCTTTCAAATTATAGAGATCTAGAAATAGATAATAAAATCAAGTACACATGTTAATTTTAAAGGTAATATTTTTGCTAATTATGATCCAAATTTATGTAAGTTTGTTTTATTTTGCAGGAGATTTTTTTGATTGTAATTGCACCTACTACCAACGATGAAAATTTGAAGTATCCTTTGATGTGTTGCATTGAAAGAAAGGTTCTGTTATTGGAAAATAATGATGATAACGGGTTTATATATGACATAGGGTCTATTATATTGAAAGGTTATATTTTCCAAAAAACTCATCAAATTTGGGATTGTGTTTACTTTCAAGGCTATGAGCTGGATGTCATAAGTTGTTAATATAGTTAAATGGTGTGTGAAACACGCATAAAGTTGATAGAAGTTGAATGAAAGAAAAAATTGAAAATTAAGAAATGGAAAATGTAAAAATCCGATCATGAGCAGATCATTGAAGATGGAATTCCATTATAAGATTTTTGATTGAACTACCCAACAATTTCTTCTCCTTGGATTGATCTTTTAGAACTTAGAGAACTCAACTAGAAATTTAGCTAGCCTTTTTTTTCTGCATTCTTAAGTTTTACAATTATTATAATATATGTATATCCTATGTTATATGTACTTGAGCATTATAACATGCACATTGTTTTGTGACATGCACACGAGTAATTTATACACCTATGTACACATACACATGTATATTATCTGGTCTTAAACATTTTCATACATTCTCTGGTACAATTTTTCATAATGTCATTATTGCAAAATGTACATGTATGTGTATCTAGTATAGTTGATATAATGCAAATTTTAAGTTGCACAGTTTTGTTTTAGATGTATCTATTAAGAAAATTATAATATTCATTCTTGAATGAAAAATGTGTGGAACATGTTTTGTAATTTCCAGTTTACTATCAACTGAAAGTATCTTTTCTATGTACATTAATAAAAAATGTTGTGTACTGGATATAAGTTTTAATGTAAATTATAATATTGATTATTGAATGTAAAATGTGTGGTGCATGTTTTGTAATTTCCAGTTTACTATCAACTGAAAGTAGCTTTTCTATGTACATTAATAAAAAATGTTGTATACTGCATATAAGTTTTAATGTAATTTCAAAATTTTATGATTTTTTGACACATCTATGAATACCTAGAATTTTATGATTGTTTTTTTATATATACATCAATATATGTATTATACTTCAATCATATTTACAAATATTCAAACAAGTACTTCAATAATTTTTACATATATTCATGAACTTAAATATATAAAACCATTTATGATTGTTTTAAATGACATGTATGATCATGCAAAATGTACCTAAATATAACCTTTAATAGAGATCCTAGAATTATATAACATTCACACATGTTCAAATGCATAGCATGTACCAATGTATTTGTCAAATGTCATTTGAAATTTCCATCTAGATTCATTTTATATTTAATGAATAACAAAACAACTTGAGTTTTAAAAACAAAACATTATATCAGAACATGTGATCACATGCCAAAAATAACATCTATCCAAAATTTAAAATCATTCTTGATAAAAGTAAATGTAATTCAAATAATATTCCAGAATGTAAAATATTTCCAAAATTTATATCATGAACAATAAAAGGAAATATATATATTTAGCAATGTATAGTGTTATAGTTTTTCAATATACATACATAAATATTTATTGTACCTCAATCATTTTTACATATATATTCATGTACTTAAAAATGTAAAACTATCTATGATGGTTTTAAATGACACATGTGATCATGCAAAATGTACATAAATATCACCTTTAATAGAGATCCTAATTATATAACATTCACACATGTTCAAATGCATAACATGTACTTTTAACATGTACCACATGTGTTTTGTAATTTGAAATTTCCATCTAGATTCATTTTATAGCTAGCAAATAACAAAACAACTTGAGTTTTAAAAATAGAACATTATATCACAACATGTGATCACATGCCTTTAATGTAACTATCCAAAATTTAAAATCATTCTTGATAAAAGTAAATGTAGTTAAAATATATCCAGAATGTAAAATATATCCAAAATTTATATCATGAACAATAAAAGTAAATATATATATAAATGTATAGTGTTACAAGTATCAAGTTATATAGAAAATTAAATATGACGTCCTTTTATCCTCTGCAGAATGAGGGACCTATACACAACGTGTAAACATTAAAATTTAATATTTGAAAATTTAATGAGAATGTATAACTTCAGGTAAAAAAACAAATGAAAAAAAAAATAATGCAATAACTCACGTAGTTGCCTCTTCATTGTCTTGTGTTGGTTGCCCATCAATACATCCTCCACAATAAAATATACAATATACATGTATAAATCATCTCCACACCTAAAATTCAGAAAATTTGAAACTGTAAAATAACTCAAGATCTAGATCTCATTTTTTAATTCAAAAGTTTTGAACTTCAATTTATAACTTTAACATACGTGAAAAAATGAATACTTGCGACGATGGATTCGACACATCTCCTAACAAGGAAGAACAAGGTGGTTTTGAACCAAAATCATCTCCACAAATGTAAAATTCAAAAATTTTAAAACTGTAAAATAACTCAAGATCTAGATCTCATTTTTTAATGACACTTTTGAACTTCAATTTATAACTTAAAAAAATATAAGTGAAAAATTCAATACTTGTAACAGTGTATTTGGAACATCTCCTAACAAGGAATATGAGGGTGTCTCCCAATGAAAATTATCTCCACAAACATAAAATTTAACCATTTTAAAACTGTAAAATAACTCAAGGTCTAGCTCTAATTTTTTAATGAAAATTTCACTTCAATTTATAACTTAAAAACGTATTTAAGTGAAAAAATTGTTCATACTTGTGACTGTGGATTTGGCACATCCCCTAACAGGGAAGAAGATGGTGCCTCCATTGCGAACATGTCAGATGGAATCGAAATCTATTAACATTTAGTTATATACATGTACATGTGTACACAATTATTTATTTTAAAAATATGTCATCGCGATAGCAACATAATAATACATTAATAATTGTACATCAACATCATGAACACTTAAAAAACACTAATATTTTCCAACATATCATCTTTATGTTAAGAACCTGAACCTCCAACCATGATATTAAAATCTTAGTTCATAAAGCATGTTAAATGCAAATGGTGTTCACATATGATACATTTTTTTAGATTAACATATAGAAATCAAAATTTATATGTATTTATTACAAATTTTACATGTTAAAATATTCAACCTAACCATTAGCACACACTGATCCCATGGCCTCTTCCTCATGAATAATTAAGTCCTGCCAACCAGTGCGACAGTCCTTTTCATATGTTCTAAGCTCTTCAATACTCATGTTGTTTATCTCATCATTTGTATGACACACAAAATTAGCATGTGCATTTTTGCATTCTCTCTTTCGATTCAAAAAGACATTAATTGCACTAAGTCCACTCTGAACATTGTCTATGATGGCATCCCTTGATTCTTTACTAATTTAATAAATGGCATCTATCTCTAACTGCAAATTTTCCACATGAACATGTGGACTTACCAATTGTGGCTTAGGGCGAGGCAACTGAGCATCACATAAGCAACCTTTCCTAGCACCAAAAAATTGAGAGGGAACATCATTATAATTGAGTTTCATTCTCAAAAATAATTATGCATCAAAAAAAATTTCAAAAGAAAGAGGAACCTCGTCATTCCATGGTAGTCTTCCATAGGGAGCAAGGTGCCTATCATAGAAATGGAAAGCTACATCAGGGTGCTTGAATTATTTCACCTTTAGAATATTTATTTTTGGACCTTCTTTGAAATTAAACATAAACATGGCCATTTCTATTGTAAATTTGTGTTTAACATCCTCCCATGTATCCTAATCCATCATTGTTTCCTTTATTTTCCTCATCACTTCTACAAAAGTATTAGTGGTTGGCCCAAAAATTTTGTACACATCTACAAGTGTGCTTAAAGAGTTAGTAACTATTTCTAAGCTTTCTCAAATATCAGCAGGGAGTTTCAAAGACACAAGATCTTTCTTCAATTTGAATAAAGATGTTGACACCTTTTTAATGTGCATTGTTGAATGTTTGTTTCCCTAGGTAACTTGGAAATGTCACAAGGATAAGTCATGGTTGGTGTAAAAAATTCTTCTTTAATAAGGTAGTCTAGCCTACGTCTTTCTCGAGAAACATTTTCAACCTCTACATCAATATATAAAATTATGTATAAATAAATAAACATGTGAAGTTTTTTTTTACAAATTTTCTTTTTAACCATAAAAATATTATATAAATAATTTAACAAATTAATAATTGAATAAGAATAATATTATGATTGATGGCCACCTTGAAATGGTTGGACAACATCATGCCCACCCTGAGATCATTGAGAACGAGCATGACCATCGATTGATTGAGAACCAGCATAAAATACCATTGATTGGCCACTGGGGGAATGCATAAAACCACCCTCACACAATTTGTCACCACCTATTGACTATCCACCAGGGGAATGTGTACCACCACCACCCTCACTCAATGAAAGGGAAACTTCATAAAAAAATATGAATTTATAATCAATTGAAATATACACACATACGTAGAAATACATATACATATGATTGATTAGATTGTGTGAACCATACCACGATTGCATGAAGCATGGCCAGGATCCATTGATGGAGTAGAAACTCTTGTCCTCTGAACTCCTAAAAAATAAAAAAATCAATTTATTAAAAATTAATTTAACTCATAAAATTGATAAAAAAATGAATTCCATATGTATACATGTATGTACATGGGGATAAAATTATATATATATATATATATATATATTCAATAAAAAAATCAATTCCACATGTATATATGTAGGTATGGGGATATGATTATATATTCAAATGACATTTAAAAACATGCACATTTATGATTATTTTTAAAATATCTATTTAAAATAAATTCAAAAGAATTCAAAAAATTAATGTAATTTACACAAATGTTGATTACAAACAAGAATTATGTAAAACACAAAACTTGCATAGAAAAACTGGTGTGTAAAACCCACTTTAAACAAAAATTTGTTGAAGTCTCACACATTTTAATTTTATAAAACAAGAAGTTTCCCAAGTTTCACTGACAGGTGGGAGCACACTTAGTATATAGTTGAAATAAACACATGTTCATTAAAAATGATGCAATTATAAGTAAAAAACACACACATATCAAAGATATGTTACAATGACCATCAATTTTTTTTGAAGGAGGGCGTTTCAAAACTAATTCATCTTTGAGAGATGAATCTTGAATTGGCATTTCCCCATATAATACTAATTCATCTACTAATTCATATTTGATAGATGAATCTTGAGTTGGTATTGCCCCACACAATATATCACCAAACATTTTATTAACATTTGCACAATGTCTTATACTAAGAAATTGAAATTGTCTAACAATTTTCTTTTCTTTTCCATGCAGTTGTTTTAGCCTCTCCTTCCTAACTTGGTACATGTCCTTTATCTGGTTGCATACAAGTTCAGAACTGGTGAAAACTAAAATTCCATTTGATCCATACTCCCTAGTTTTTCCCAGGCCTTCTATCAATGCAATATAATATGCTTCACTGTTTGTTGTTCTTCCCGGTATATTCATTTTTCATTGTAGGACCTTATTATTTACAATATTAAAAATCACATATGTAATCACTTCTTTCCCTAGATTGGGATAGGAAGAAACATCTATGCATAATGTCCATTTTTAACCATTTTTTGTGGGATTTTTCATTTGTGAAAAATAAATTCAATAAAATATATTAAATGAACATTTATTTGAAATTCCTTAAATTTTATTGCAATTTTTTCTTAAATTTTATGGGAGAAATTACATGTACATGGTTTTCCTTAAATTTTATGGGAGATATGGCATGTACATAAATGGCTCACAAAAACACTATCAAATGTCTTCAAGTTTATGGGAGAAATGGCATGTACATGATTTCCAAAAAAAGTATCATTTTTCTTAAAAATATATTAAACATGAACATTTACTGCAAATGCCTTAAATTTTATTGCAAATTCCTGAAAGTTTATGGGAGAAATGAGAGATGTACATGGTTTTCCTTAAATTTTATGAGATAAATGACATAGATACATAGTTTTCCTTAAATTTTATGGGAAAAATGACATATACATTGTTCCCAAAAACAATATCAAATGCCTTAAAGTTTATGGGAGAAATAACAAGTACAAGGTTTCGAAAAACACTAGCATTTTCCTTAAAAATATATTGAATTAAAGTTTATGGGAGAAATGATATGGACATGTTTTTCCTTAAATTTTATGGGAGAAATGACATTTACATGGTTTGCCTTAAATTTTATGGGAGAAATTACATGTAAATACATGCTTCGAAAAAACACTACCAAATGCCTTAAAGTTTATGGGAGAAATGACATGTACATGATTTACAAAAACACTATAATTTTCCTTAGAAATATATTAAACATGAAAATTGATAGAAAATGCCTTAAATTTTATTGCAAATGCCTTAAATTTTATGGGATAAATGACACGTACATGGTTCCCAAAAATACTAGCAAATGCCTCAAAATTTATGGGACAAATGACATGTACATGGTTTACAAAAACACTAGAATTTTCCTTAAAATTATATTGAATTAAATTTTATGGTAGAAATGACATGTACATGGTTTGTCTTAATGTTTATGGGAGAAATGAAATGTACATGGTTTTCCTTAAATTTTATCGGAGAAATGACATGTACATACATGGTTCCCAAAAACACTAGCAAATGCTTTAAATCTTATGGGAGAAATGGCATGTACATGGTTTCCAAAAACACTAGCATGTTCCTTAAAAATATATTAAACATGAAACTTTATCGTAAATTCCTTAAATTTTATTGCAAATTCCTTAAATTTTATGTGAGAAATTACATGTACGTGGTTTTCCTTAAATTTTATGGGAGAAACCACATACATACATGGTTTTCCTTAAATTTTATGGGACAAATGAAATACATACATGCTTTTCTTTAAATTTTATGGGAGAAATGACATGTACATGGTTTGCCTTAAACTTTATGGGAGAAAGGACATAGAAATGACGTGTACATGGTTCCCAGAAACACATGGTTTTCCTTAAAGTTTTCCTTAAAGTGAATGGGAGAAATGACATAGAAATGAAATGTACATGGTTACCAAAAACACTAGAAAATGCCTTAAATTTTATGGCAAAAATGCCATGTACATGGTTTCCAAAAACACTAGAATTTTCCTTAAAAATATATGAAATTAAATTTTATGGGAGAAATTACATCTAAATGGTTTTACTAAATTTTATGGGAGAAATGACATGTACATGGTTTTAGTTAAATTTATGGGATAAATGACATGTACATGGTTCCCAAAAACACTAGCAAATGTCTTAAAATTTATGGGAGAAATGACATGTACATGGTTCCCAAAAACACTAGAAAATTCCTCAAAGTTTATGGGAGAAATGACATGTACATGTTTCTATAAAACACTAGAAAATGTCTTAAATTTAATGGAGTAAATGGCATTTACATGGTTCCCAAAAACACTAGAAATTTCCTTAAAGTTTATGGGAGAAATGGCATGTACATGGTTTCCAAAAACACTAGCATGTTCCTTAAAAATATATTAAACATGAAACTTTATCGCAAATGCCTTAAATTTTATTGCAAATTCCTTAAAGTTTATGGGAGAAATGACATGTACATGGTTTTCCTTAAATTTTGTGGAAGAAAAAACATACATACATGGTTTTCCTTACATTTTATGGGAGAAATGAAATACATACATGGTTTGCCTTAAAGTTTATGGGAGAAATGACAAGTACATGGTTTGCCTTAAACTTTATGGGAGAAAGGACATAGAAATGATGTGTACATGGTTCCCAAAACACATGGTTTTCCTTAAAGTTTTCCTTAAATTGAATGGGAGAAATGACACAGAAATGACATGTACATGGTTCCCAAAAACACTAGAAAATGCCTTAAAGTTTATGTGAGAAATGACATGTACATGGTTTCCAAAAACACTAGAATTTTCCTTAAAAATATATTAAATTAAAGTTTATGGGAGAAATTACATATAAATGGTTTGACTAAAGTTTATGGGAGAAATGAAATGTACACGGTTTTCCTTAAATTTTATGGGATAAATGACATGTACATGGTTCCCAAAAAAACTAGAAAATTCCTCAAATTTTATGGGAGAAATGACATGTAGATGGTTCTCGATAACACTATAAAATGCCTTAAATTTTATGGAATAAATGGCATGTACATGGTTCCAAAAAACACTTGCAAATTCCTTAAATTTTATGGGAGAAATGACACGCCTTAAAGTTTATGGGAGAAATGGCATGTACATGGTTTCCAAAAACACTAGCATTTTCATTAAAAATATATTAGATGAAAATTTATTGCAAATGCCTTAAAATTTATTGGAGAAATGACATGTACATGGTTGTCCTTAAAGTTTATGGGAGAAATGACATGTAAATGGTTTGCCTTAAATTTTATGAGAGAAACACATGTACATGGTTTTGCTTAAAGTTTATGAGAGAAATCACATGTACATGGTTTGCCTTAAATTTTATGGGAGAAATGACATGTAAAGGGTTTGCCTTAAAATTTATGGGAGAAATTTCATGTGCATGGCTTGCCTTAAAGTTTATGGGAGAAATGATATGTACATGGTTTTCCTTAAAGTTTATTGGAGAAATTACATGTGCATTGTTTGACTTAAAATTTATTGGAGAAATGACATGTACATGGTTTGCCTTAAAATTTATGAGATAAATAAAATGTACATGGTTTTCCTTAAAGTTTATGGGAGAAATAATACATGTACATGGTTTTCCTTAAAGTTTATGGGAGAAATGACATGTAAATGGTTTGACTTAAATTTTATGGGAGAAATTTGATGTAGATGGTTTTCCTTAAACTTTATGGGAGAAAATCCATGGAGATGGTTTGACTTAAATTTTATGGGAGAAATGACATGTAGATAGTTTTCCTTAAATTTATGATGCAGCACGAAATTGCAGTTTAACATATTACCCGTGGACCTATGGGTTACGGCCCATAAACCCCCTTTAACTCACGATGGATTACAATATTAGGGTTTTAAAACATTAACATATGGTACTTTCAGTTTTCCAACGATATACATACATCGCAGATCAGAGAGTTTATGACATCGCAAGTCGCAACACATAAAAAATACCACTCACCATAGACTATAAAGGCGCCGATGTGGAATTACGGTGATGACATCGCATCGCACCTTCCAAAACTTATTTCATTTTTCCTGCCCATAGGTTTAAGTATACACCTATATACTGTTAAACCATAATTTATGTTATCTGCAATATGCATTGGAGTGCTATGCTAACATGTGGCTCCTCTTCCTCGTCACATCGTAACCGAAATACTTTATCCTGCGAAGGCTTAATAATGAACCAAAATGTCACTGATGTGCGATGTGCACTCAACTGATTAAGACCAATACGATCTCCTATCATCCATTTTCCTTCTCTCGCTATTATTTTGTAACATAATCTCACCGTTCGCCGTCACACGGTTTGTCACTTATAAATAGAATTGGATCTCAATACTCCTGGTCTGCGACACTTTATCTACGTGAAGTTCATAGGAACTTTTTTCTCCACTCTTACTCACAGTCCTGGTCGCAAGAAACACGTATATATATATATATATATATATATATATATATATATATATATATATATATATATATAATTCAAATAAAACAACACACAGATACTACGAGTTCCAGGTTATTCCTGGATACTTAAAAGCACACAATTTACATTCTTTTTCGAGCTTGAATATAGGCTAAGGCCACTCAGGCCTGAATCATACTTTTACCCGATGGCTACATTGTGTTGTCTGCCCTGCTTAAACATACAATACAGACGCACATTATATATAAATTACAAAGGATTGGATCATCTAAGATCCATGAGTTTTCCTCGCTAAACTCGCTCAATTAGCTCTTGAACTCTCTCTCCGTTTGATTACATGTCAGATAATGATAATAAATCAAATCTTCGAGAGAATTTATCAATTCTGCCATTTTATTTTTGTTTCATGGAAATTAGCTCCATTTACAAATGATTGTCCACGTTTTCACCCTTTTCATTGTTGAATTTTAATTATGGTCCGATGCTACTGCATCAGACTCCCAAGGTATAAACATTTTATGTCCTCCTCGTCATATGCCTTGTTCATCGCCATCAAAATTCTGCTACTTGTTATCAGTACCAAGTCCTCCACTTTAGAAATTATACCCACATCCTCTGTGGAATTTCCTTTATGATCCTTCCGTAACAACATTCATGAGCCAGAACAAAACCTATGCAGTACCAAGTCCTCCCTGCTACACAATACCTCACTAAGCTTCTCTCCTCTAAGCTCAATCTTTCAACATCTCTCTAGTTCTCTCCTTTGGAACCATTTGAGCACTCCTTCTCCTAGGTTTCTGCAATCTTCTCACCTTCTTTGGTTGCTACCTGCAGAAAAAAAGGAAGGCCAGAAGCTTACCAATCTTAAATATAATTGCACCTTCTTCCTTCGCATGAAAACTCTTTCTCCTAGAAAATCTTTCCCTCCTCTGATACCACTTGTTGCGGAATGAAACTGCAGTTCAACATATTACCCATGGACCTGTAGGTTATGGCCCACATAAACCCCCTTTATCTTGGGGTAGATTAAAATATCAAATTTTTAAAACTTTAACATACCGTAATTTCAATTTCCGATGATAAACATACATCGCAGATCAGATTTTACAACATCGCAAGTTGCAACACATAACAACTACCTCTCCTCATAAACTATAAAGGTGTCGATGTGAATTTGTGATGATGAAATCACATCACATCTTCACAACTTATCACATTTATCCTACCTGCAAGTTTAAGTTTACATAGATATACGGTTAAACCATAATTTATGCGATGTCCACAATGCACTGTAGTGTTATTCTAACACGTGGCTCCTCTTCCTTGTCGTATTGCAACAAAAATAATTTATCATGAGAATTCTTAATAATAAAACCAAACTTGGTCGATGCGCGATGTCCACTCGGCCGGTTAAGACCATTAATATGTTCTCTCATCCATTTTCCTTCTCACACTATTCTTATGTAACTTAATCTCCCCATTCACCCGAACACAACTTGTCACTTATCAACATAATCATGTCTCAATACTCCTGCTCTAGCACACTTTATCTATGTGTAGTTCATAGGAACCTCATCCTCCACTCTTACTCACACATTCCATTCATTAACAGAAGTAACACCCATATATATATATATATATATAATTCGAACAAAACAACACACAAATACTGCAAGTTCCATATTATTCATCGATACTGAAAAGTACACAATTTACATTATATTTTGAGGTCGAATATAGGTTAAGCCCACTCATTGTGTTCCTTACACTGCTTAAACATGCAATACAAACTCACATTATATATAAATTACAAAGGAGTGGATCATCTAAGATCCACGAGTTCTCCTCCCTAAACTCTCTCAACTAACTCATGAACTCTCTATGTTTGATTACATGGAAGATAATGATAATAAATCAGATATTCTAAAGAATTTATCCATTCTTTCATTTTAGCTCTGTTTCGTGGAAATTAGCTCCATTTACAAATGGTTGTCCATGTTTTCACCCTTTGCAGTGTTGAATTTCACTTATGGTTTGAGGCTCCTGCATCAAATTACATGTACATGGTTTTCCATAAAGTTTATTGGAGAAATGACATGTAAATGGTTTTCCTTAAGGTTTATTGGAGAAATTAAATGTATATGGTTTGCCTTAAAGTTTATGGGATAAATGACATGCACATTGTTCGCCTTAAAGTTTATGGTAGAAATCACATGTACTTGGTTTGCCTTAAATTTTATGGGAGAAATTACATGTACATGGTTTGCATTAAATTTTATGGGAGAAATGACATGTACATAGTTTTCCTTAATGTTTATGGAAGAAATGACATGTACATGGTTTGCCCTAAATTTTATGGGAGAAATGACATAGAAATGACATGTACATGGTTCCCAAAAACACTAGAAAATACCTTAAAATTTATGGGAGAAATGGCATATACATGGTTTTCAAAAACACTAGCATTTCCTAAAGTTTATGGGAGAAATGAGATGTAAATGTAGTTTTCCTTAAATTTTATGGGAGAAATGAAATGTACATGTTTTTCCTTAAATTTTATGGGAGAAATTATAGGTACATGGTTTGCCTTAAAGTTTATGGGAGAAATGACATGTACATGGTTCCTAAAAACGCTAGCAAGTGCCTTAAAGTTAACGGGAGAAATGACATGTACAAGGTTTCCAAAAACACCAGCATCCTCCTTAAAAATATATTAAATGAAAATTTATTTCAAATGCCTTAATGCTTATAGTAAATTCCTTAGATTTTATGGGAGAAATGACTCCAAATGCATTTCTTTAATTGAAAAAAAATCATCGTTTTTTGATGCAAAATTATGTAAATACAGATAGTTAGAACAATTAAAAAATATATATAGAATTGAGAGCTAATCGAAATGAGTTTCTTTAATTGAAAAAAAATTATTGTTTTCTCATATAATATTCTGAAAATACAGACACACAAAATTATGTAAATATATAGAGACAGAAAAATTACGAAAAATATATAGACTTGAGAGCTACTCCAATTGAATTTCTTTAATTGAAAAAAAAATCATTGTTTTTTGATAAAAAAGTATTTAAATATAGACAGATTAATTGATGTTTTCTGGTAGCAAGGGAAAAGGTAGTTCGAAAGCCAATGGCAGTAACTGATCCAAATGAAGTGCTCATGCCACAACTAGATATTTCTTTTACAACAACAACAA
Source organism: Pinus albicaulis (assembly GCA_034641835.2). Classification (NCBI taxonomy): domain Eukaryota; kingdom Viridiplantae; phylum Streptophyta; class Pinopsida; order Pinales; family Pinaceae; genus Pinus; species Pinus albicaulis. The sequence continues at coordinate 203,945,843 of CM076572.1, read as the reverse complement.
GAGGACATATACTTGTTACAAATAGATATTAATTGTTGAGCTAGGTTGGATTGTTCAATAAAGACATATATGTATAGTTGTTACAGACATATATTAACTTTTGAGCTAGGTTGGATGGTTCAATAAAGAGAGATTAGTGTACTTGTTATAGACATATATTAATTGTTGAGCTAGGTTGGATGGTTAAATAAAGATAGATCTGTATGTTGGTAACATGTGGCTTAGTTATAAAGCATGAAGGGAATTTTGTGCAACCTATAATATTGGAAATATCTAAATATTGACATGTTGTGAAGGAAGAGATTTCTACGTCTGTTCTCTATCCCTTGAAGTTTCAGAACCAGGAGGAAGCATTATTAGTAGTTGTGCTAGGTTGGTTGGTTTAATAAAGATAGATATCTATACTTGTTGCAAACATATATTAATTTTTTAGCTAGGTTGGATGGTTCAATAAAGACAGATCTATATACTTGTTATAGACATATATTAATTTTTGAGTTAGGTTGGATGGCTCAATAAAGAAAGGTCTGTATGTTGGTAACAGGTGGCTCAATTATAATTCATGAAGGAAATTTTGTGCAACATATATTTGTGGAAATATATAAAGATGCACATGTTGTGAACAAAGAAATTTCTAGGCTTGTTATCTGTGCCTTGAAGTTTCAGAATGAGAAAGAAGCATTGAACAATCATGAAACTAAGAAGTTGGACCCCAACAACACTTATGGCAGCTTCACCGACAAAGAGCTCCCACTAGCACAGGACAACAAGCTGTTGTATAATTTGGACCAGACTTAAAAATATTTAGAACGACACTTCCTCTAAAGAGACACGGGAAATGGGGATAGTATAGGCATATATTCCCAATTGGTGTACAGTATTTTATAATTTCTTAGTATATCTTTTGTGATTTTTTAATTTCTATATACATCATGGAAAATGGTTGTTTAAAACCATCAATCAATATAATATAATTTACCAATTCAAATTATCTTTAAGTAGTACAATATTAACTCTTTAGTATTCCTTTTATGATTCATATTGTTTATTTAAGCTTTAAAAACTATTAAAATACTTATAACTAAATAATAACATATAATCTACCTATTCAGAATCATTTTTTCATAACGTACCCATTTAGAATAAGTTTTTCATTGCATTTATATATGAATTTATATGAATTTATATCTTATTTGGAATTAGTTATTTTAAGCATGGTTAATTATTAGATTTAAGTCTCCCAACGAACCTCTCAACAATACTTGGTCACTCTATCTTTTTCTTGGTCACTATGTCTCATCGAAAAGAAACATTCCCCAACCCCTCTATCTCCTCTAAAGGAGCCACTCCAAAATGAGTATCCCCATACGTAGACTGGGTATGTCACATAGACCTGCTGCATGTAATTATGCATTCATGAATTATATAAGTAATCTCTGTTCCCTGAGTTGAATTACGAGGTTAATATGGGTTTGACTAGTAATATTAGTTTCAGAGAGATGACTCTGTATTACTACCACTCTTTTACAGGTAACTCCTGATATTTCTATGACATGTATAGTTCATAAATCTCAAAAAATATTAATATTTGGGAAAAACAAATCAGCCAAAAATTGCAGAAAGGTGATCCTGTTAGATGACTATGAAAACTATTTATGTTGTGTTAATTTTTAAGAAAAGAAACTCACTCAAAAAAATTTGACACACCAAGAATGCAATCATTTTACATTTAAATTCTAGTCCCAATCTGGAAGTACGAAGTGGGAACAAATTTACCTACTTTATAGAAACTATAATTACTTGCTTTCACGAATAATCATATAATAAGACAAGGACACAAATGAGCAGGTAGAGAAGGAGGAAAAAATTTGCATACCTAGAAATAAATGAGGAGGAAGACACACAAACAATAGAGTAGGAAGAACACGCCAAGCAGGCAGAGCGGACAACAAGGATGCAAAGTAGGCAGAGCACGAAAAACACACCAAGGATGCAGATCAGAACCTACAAAAGACCTGCAAATAAAAAAAACTAAAAATTAGATTTAAAAAACAAAAACAACCATAAACAAAAAAAAAATAACAAATTTATGTTACTTTCACACCTTCGCTTGCTCCCCTGCTAGCCCCTGCAATAGGTATCAAGAGCTCTCCAAGGAAACAAAGCTCTCCAACGCAACAAACAAAGAAAGCACAACAGAGCTCTCCAATGGTAACAAACCTCTCCTAGCCCCTACTACAGACAATGAGAGCTCTCCAATGCAACAAATCTCTCCAAAACAACAAATAAAGAAAGCACAACAAAGCTCTAAAACGGTAAAAAACCCCTCCTGGCCCCTATAATAGAAAGCAAGAGCTCTCCAACTCAATAGAGGTCTACAAAAAAAATAGACAGAGAAAGTGAAACAAAGCTATCCAATGGTAACAAACTAACTGAAATCCTTTTGCGGTATGGGGGGTGGTTTATTTATAAGAAAAATCTCGGCTGAATTATAATAAAAATTTCAGCCGAAATAATAGTCTGGCTGAGCTAATATTTTGGCCGAAATTTTTTTTCGGTTTTCCTATCTTCAATGAAATTTTTTTCCACGTACAGTCAATTTTAACGCCAAAAAAAATTCGACCAAAGTAATTTCAAAACTTCGGCCGAACTGTTGGGAAAATGAAAATTTCAAACGCGTTACTCATGAAAGTGTAACCCAACTTTGCATTTTTACCCATCATTACATGTGTATTTGCATGTAAATATATACACACACATACATATGGAATAAATTCACAAATACTTGGACATTTAATCATATAATAATAAAGAGGGTAAGATACAAACTAAATTAATTATATATTAATGTATTTTCACTATATAGTGTGTTTTGCTACAAAAACTAAATATTGAGAGAAAATAGATGAAATGAAATTTTGTAACGGAAATAAAGAGACCGATATGAAAGGAAATTATGTGATTATGTAAAGAAATATTTCAACGAGTTTTGAAAAATAATGTCAATAAAAAAACCATTATCATATTCAAAACTAGATGTGTTATTTATTTACCTCTTTAAGGGGAAACCCACCAAACACAATAATATTTACTCCAAAACCAATTATATATATTGGTGTATTAATTATATATCGAAAGCCTTAGCCACCTAATAAAATTTCATTAATGAGGCATCAAACACTAACTATTAGACCTTATTTAATGAATACAATTACATTTACTGGTTTTAGGCACTAATACCTCTTAGGGTAGTATTTCATAAAGGTTTCCCTCATTATATTATGAAATTATCTATTTAACTGACTAGCACAGTTAGTGTGAGAACTTAATATGCCCTCCCACTTACAAGGAAATATTTTCCTTAGGGGTGGAGGTGGGGAAAGTGGTGGAGATTATTTCCTAGTTCCCATATTTGAAATTCAAGTTGTGAATCCTTCAATTGTATCAAAACTTCCTAGACATGCCCTCAAAAATATGATGCTTGTGATTGTTTTAAACCACCTTAGTCTGCGAGAAAATGGAACCTTTCTTGTCCAATTTGTCAAGGTTGGTTTGAAATGTATAGCTAGAACCAACCGATTTATTCAAGTTGGAAACATGAAATATCAGTTGGAGCTAAAAATGATAGGTATAGTTAATTTGTAGGCCACTAGACCTATAAATTTGCTGATACTATATGGTCCATAACACTTAATAATCGACCTATGGTGGATGGCCTTCTCCTTCACTTAATTCTATTTATAGTGTTCGAGACACAATAATACCTAATGCCATTTTTTGAAATGACACTCAAAGTGATTTTAATTAGCCTAATTATTTATTGAATTATGGTCTATTGTTAAATATATTTGATAGTATGAAGAATGTCATCATGGATTGTTAAGGTGTTTTCCATCACCATAACCCTATGGGATCACTAACTAAGGTAGTTCTCTATGGAAAAAATCAGGTGGGTTCACCTTAGTAATAACACAATAGGAAATATTATACAACCATTCAATGAGGGGTAACCACTAGACCCATTTGGCTTGTCATTTAAAAGAAAAATAATTTGAAATAAGGGTCTAAACATTCACTAAATAATTATACCTAGCCATCATTTTGGGTTGGTATGTTGTATTGAGATTCAATTCAGTACATTGAAGCAGAAATAACTCCTACTATAGAAACTATTAGAGGTAGGATCATGGCTAGTCAAAAGAGATCTAGGCATGGTGTGTTATTTGAAAATATTATCCATAAACACTTGGCCTATTGTGGACACCTTGAATGGGTGTTTCATGCCACATAAACAAGAATATTTGGAAAGGTAATTAATAGCGACTATTATAACTAAAATTATGGTATATACTTTATGAAACCTAAAATTACCCACTATTATTAAGGAGTGTATTTCAAGTAATGATTTGGATTGATGTGAGGAATCGAAAACCAAACAAGCATAACCATTATATAATTGTTCATGATCTTGTGAAATGTAACCTAGATATGCTTGTCATATTATCTATAGCTAGTGGATCATGTGAATTACATTGGCATCTATTTATCATTACTTAAGTACATCTTATCCAAATATATACTAGGGAATATAAGGAAACTAGAGAACCTTAGTCATCGTGATTCTAAAGAGAGCATCAACTACCACATTTTCTGATCCACTCCTGTAGATAATATCATATTCATAGAATAATATTTTTGTAATCCACTTTTGATACATTGACAATGGAAACCTATATATGAAGAAACACTTAGATATGTGATGCTTTATCTTAATTAATAAATGAGTCTCCATCATTAAGTGATGGCACATATAATCAACATGAAAAATAAACAACATTTATTTCTCATTGGTGGAATTTCCCAAGATTTTATCACACAAAATATAACTAGAAAAAGTGGGTGGGAATCACTCTTGCATTAGCACAAATATAATTCCTCTTCCTAGCATGTCACATTCATGGAAAAACTCTTACTAAAATTAATGATGCTAAGGAATAGTGACATACACATAGTTTAAGCCAAAAAATCCTATTTAAAATCCATAATCCAGCTTAAGGAATTATTTTAGGGTGGCAAGTGGAGCAATAATTTTAAGTATATATTAGACAAAATTCTAGTAGTATCTTGTGAGGCCATGAATATCACGCAATATTAGAGCTTATTTGGGATGAGGGTAATCTTTCATCACCTAATGTTTCTTACGATAAATATACATAATCTCCCTTCACCAACTAATAACATGTCCAATATATTGAACTTATACATAACCAAAAACACATTTAAAATGTTTAAAGAATAGTAGTCCACTAAAAGGGAGTTATAAGAACTAATCCATATATTTCACACGCATCAACTAATATTTGATGTAGGCTGAGATGTCATAGAAGAAGAATAAGACAAAACCACGAAAGGGAATAAACATATAGTTCAAAATTGTCTAAAATCTAGAAGGTGGATTTTTGGTCCACATACTACCATGGATATTCCATTCTTCAATTCATCATAATAGATATACTAACACTAGTATAAAATGGATAATTAATTACTAAAAAAATGACTAAAATGTTCATATAAATGACCTTTTTTCAGTCGGTGACTAGTAGTAGCTAATATACAGTATCATATAGCACAAGCAACTTCTAGTCATTTTTAGGCGAGTCATTAATTAGTTGTCTCAATTTTATTATATAGTAGTATATTTAGTCATAAATTTGGTCATTTATTTAGTCATTACTTTCCACAATTAGTGACAAAATATACAACAAAATATATTACTATATGATCACCTAAGGAAAACACCTAATGACCAAAATGTGGGTCGTGTTATAAGATACTATAAACTCGCTACTCATAGTCACATATATGTGATTCTTATTCATTAATTGCTAGAGTTAATGACCAAATATATAAAAAAATATATTACTATATGATCACCCGAGAAAATAAATTAATGACCAAATAAATATGACCCAAAATGTTGATCATGTTATAAGATTCTATAAACTAGTTACTAATAGTCACATGTATGCAGATTTCAGTCTTTGTTTGAAACCAATTAATGACCAAAAAAATATGAATAAATTTTTGTTGTGTTATAAGATATAGTAAATTAGCTACTGATCGTCATATATATGCAAAAGTTGGTCGTCATTTACAATCACAAATTTATCATTTTCAGTAGTCATTTATCTTTTTTTGGTAGCTTCATATTGATTATATAAATGAATAATTTAGTATTTTATATTCATTTCATTTAATTTCATTAATAATAATTATAAACGAATAATTTAGTTGTTTATTAATTTTATTTCTGTTCATAATTAATCAATTAAACTACTAATTTAGTAATTTTAAATTGATTTTCTGTGTTCACTATTAATCAAACATAAATTAATTAATATGATTCCGCGACCAAATTAAAAAAAATTCCATAAAATATGCATGTTCATCTAATATGAAAATGAAAAGTTACATATGTTAATTGCAATACTAAATAATATCGAGTGCAACTATAAATAATTTCAACCACATAAATTTTATTATATGAAATGCGAACTATTACAATTCGAGTTTCAAACTTAATATTAGTTGGACTATAATTTAAACATTAAATATTGTTTCATCACTTCAAAACATTATCTTTGTGTTTCCAAGGCATTGCAAGTGAATTTGCCAACTCTGAAGACTCAACCAACAATCTCTATGTGTGTGTCTCATGTGGTATATTGGATCTAAAGGTATCACTAGACTGATTCTCTTCTCTCTTTTTATTTTTGGTTTTATCACTCTAGTGTTATTGTTCTCTTCGTTATTCAATTCCTACTTCTTACCATCAATACTGAGTTACTTTTCTGAAAACAAAAGAAGATACAATGAAGAGTAAGTCATGAAAGTTGATGAACACTACAATATAAAATAAGGTAGATTATAAAGGATTTATACAAAAAATAAAAAAATACATTAAACTTTAAACTTCATAATCAATGAATGTGTTAAACTCCATATATTTCATGACAAAGAAAGTAAATTTGATGAGGTGAAATTTTAATAAAATACCTCTATTAAAATCATGACTAGAAGAGGGTTATAGTGGTTATGTGATCATTTTTCATGACATGAAAATGTTTAGATAAGATTAGTCCTTTCTTAACTTCACAATAGTTCAAAAAACACAAATCCTATATTTTTTTGGAACCAAGAATTTCTTTCAAACCTAATATAAATTATCATGATCTATATGTTATAAGAAATTAAGAATATAACCACAATGCATGGCCACATTTTCATGAAATTAAGAAAAATAAATGTAAAGGTTGTAAAATTGTAGACATCCAATATTATAACCTCACCACAGAAGTTATATTTTGATACAAATCAACACATGTTAATCCAGAAGGACTAGTTTGTTGAACCTTGTGTCTGAATTGTGACTAAATCTCTAAAGAGTTCCTGCAATAAAGTACAACAAACATTAAATATTCTACAACAAAAGAGATGAATGAAGTATCTGGACATATTACACTTTGTGCCATTAGCGACCTTAAAAAGATGACACATTGCCTATTGAAGATGGTAATGTGGTGTTTTAAGTTGTCAACTATGATGTCGATGATGTTGATGCTACCAATAATGAAATTTTCGGTGCATTAGGAGGAAGAGGAGGTTGCACTTCTAAAATGTAGGAAGACAGGTTATTGCGCACTACAACAAGTAAAGCAGGCTTTTATGCTAGGCCTGAATTATGATTCATCATGATACTACTCACAACAAATCCCATTGTCTGGAATGCCCATAACTTAAATATCTTTTTTGTGGAGATTGGGATTTTGTCAATGCATGAGACAAAGTAATAAGTTGAGATGGAGTGTGAATAATTGGTTTTACTTCCTAAGGTATTAGTAAACTTTGTGGAATTTGGATACCTTGTGAAAGGTTGTGTGGTAACTGATTCAACATATCTTGAGCAATTTCAAATTGTGACACTTGTAACTGTGGTATCTATTAAGCAATTCCTTGAACATGTTGTGATTGAAGTGGAGATTGTTGAAAGGAAAATGAATAATGACCTTGGAAATGAAAGGAGAGAAGGAATTTGAACTTGTGATTAAAAAGGCTTCATGAAATTAGCCTGATGGTGATGGTTTAGTGGTTGAAATTGTTTACATTGAAGGGGTGGTGCAGATTGAGGTATATGTGGAAACATTTGCATAAAAGGTAGTCCAAATTGTGTGATAGGAGACGAAGAAACAAGTCTTTGGTATTTGAAATGTTTTTGAAAAAATATCAAATGAGTTTTCTAAAATAAATACAAAAGGATAAATGGTTCCCAAACCAACTCATACTCAATAAAGACTCAATTGCAAATCTTAGGCAAGGCTCACAACTCCAATCGAGCTAAAACTACACTCTTCAAAATTACTGTAAGCAGTAGTTGTAAATCCTAGGTCATATTCAAGAAGGTTAGAATTGAAAAAATATAAATACACTTTGAGATACCATATTTAGAAAGGTAAGACACGTAAATGATCATGATCATACTAACCTAGTAGAAGGAATCTTACATATATATATATCATTGGTTACAATTACGTATAAAATTCAATCTATGCAATATCTCAACAATTGTGCTACATATCACAAAAGAATATTGTATCTTCTTCAAATTAAATTTAGCAATTTCCTGAGGAAATTATAAAGTACGTGCTTACACTAAAGTTATATGTTAATAGAAATCACCCACATAGTCGGATTTCGGGTGAGTTTTGTTTACCTTAGAAACGAGTAGAAGAATAACATACATCTAGTCTTCTGGAATCTTTATGCCACCATTTTGGATTTTCATCTATAGATATACCATAACTCTTCAGTAACAAACTTGATGACTCCTAATTTATTTTTGAATTTGACACCTCTATCTATTGTTAATTTTACTGATGGTGGAATTGTACAAAGATGATTGTTGTTGTTGAACTGAGTAGCGATATAAATATTACTGAACTGAGAAGATAATGATGCCATACTCATAATGTTTCCATATTGTCATTAGGTTTTGACTTCAATGTGACACTACTCTATTCATAAGCCGGGGAAATATAAAGTATTGTTACTAGTGCTCTACATTGTACTATCGTTCAAATACATATACAGAGATGATATTAATGATGAAATGGAAATCCCAGACAGAAAATATTAATGGAGAGACATGTCAGTGCTGAAACATAACATGCCTTACCATACAACACAATGCAAAGACATAGCAATGTTGAAACATGAAGTTTTGATTAACACGACTAGGTTGTAGATCCTTTATAGTGTGTCAGCTGGATCTTAGATGTATATGAGCAAAAAAACCTTCTCTCTCCATTCTCACAGGGAAAATTCAAGTGCGGTTAGACAACATTGTGTGGTGAAGTATTAGACTTACATATTAGGAATTTAACCATTGTAATACTTTTTACAATCGATCCTCTTCTATTTGAGAAAGGGATGTTGCCAAATATTAGATGAGTTCTCTTATTTTTCAAGATAGTTTCTTCGGATGGGATTTTGTTGATAAATTATATTATCCTCTAATTAAATACATAGGAATGGCATATACTAATTTTGAAAATTCATAGAGGGGATATCTAGTTTTATTCTAGAGCTTCCCCTGTACTTTCTCTTGTGAAGAGTGTTTTTTCTCTTAATTTTGTTCCTTGATTTTTCAAAAATTCTATAGTCTGGTAGTAGTTAAGCCATACTGGAAATTCCCTCCTGAAGAGTTTTGTTGTATTTATTTAATTGAGTGTTAACGGTTTGTAGGATGTTTGTGGAATATCTGACATCCTTTGGCATGCACGATAAATTGGATCGAACACTATTCATTTTTCAAACATGAACGGTTTGTGGTGTGAGTTGTGACCTCTTATTGCCTTTGACAGCGGCTATAGATTCTACTTTTGAAGGGGATTTTACCTGTGCATTGCTAATATTTGTAGCTGCATTAGATTCTTTTTTGAGAATCTAGAAAATAGAATAAATATTCAGGGAACAATTTTTTATATTTCCTAGACTGTGGTTATTTCGGGTAATGCATTTCTTCATCAAAGTTTGTATTAATTTGTGAATCACATCCTAAACCATATATTTTGAGTCTTCACCCTATCTACTAAGGCAACCAAAATATCTCCTAACCAGGCGAAGGATCTCCCAGCCAGCCAAACCCCGATCTGGTAAGTGTGGTAAACAATATTTTATTCCTCCATCTAAGGCCCTAGATCTTCCATCTCTATATTTTTCTTCACTCTTACAATTTTCTCGAGTTACTGTTTTTTTATGGAAATATGGTATCGACGAGCAAGCTGAGTATTGTGGATATATTTTTTTATTCTGTGAAATAAATACAAAACTGATAAGAATATGACTTTTTACAATATGCACTACTGAAACATAAGACATTTAAAGTTCATATATAAATCATAAAATCAAAGAACCATAAGGTAAAAACAAAGATCTACAAGGCGTTGAAATTGAAGAACATAAATGGGGTGAAAATACTGACCACTAGTAGGGGAGAACTACATTGATTCTTGTTCGTCGAATGCTCAGAATAATGAAAAAACCTTTTAGAGATAAAAAAAAATATCTTCCATTAAATTTCTTCAGTGGGAACAAGATTTCATGGTCACTGACACTAGAAAATGGCTCAGGTATTGAAAACTGGACGGAACATTTGGCAACAACCAGCCTTGCAATTCTATTTTAACCAAAGCTGATAGGTATCTGATATTAGGAGGTAGGCATTCAAGCTTCAGAAAAATTGTTTGGAAGATATTTCAAGCTGGAAAAACATCCCAAATCAAGCTCATCGAGAGGTCAACGGCCCAAAATATTGTGGAATCTACTTCAAAGTTACACAAAATTGAAAATCTAGATTTCGTATTTGGACAAGATTTCTGCAGCCACTTACATCCAGCTCTTCTAGTGCGGTTACTCAACAAAGATCCTCAGAAAGGTTCTTCAAATCCACAATCTCTGCCAGCTTCAGTATCCTTAGATTCCTTAGCCTCCTGAAAACACGTTTAGTTTCAAACTAATGGTCATATCAAACCCCATTCGAGTTAAACACTTTCAATTTCAAGGACATCGGAATGTGGATTTAAAAATAAAAACACATGGTGTTAAAAATGCTTCATGAATTGCATTTATGGATTGTATGACATGAGCGAAATTCCAAAGAAGAGATCAGCACACAACTTGCCTTGGTTCGCTGAAAAACATTGTTGTTATTAGGTAACCAATCCAAATTTGTCACATATTTAAAGGTTGGGGGATGGAATGGTATACTTGGAATTAATCTAGACTGAAAATATATAATCTGTTGGAATTTCTTGGTGCAAGGCAATGGAAATCGCTATACAATTCTTGTAGAGAGTGACACCACTTCATATTTAGCTTTACCAACGACTTTAGCTGACCAAAACCTTCAGGGAGCCTCTCCAAACTTAACCAACAGTAAAGGTCCAGGCTTCTTAATTCAATCAACCATGTTGGAAATCTCGTCATCTATATACTCCACGGGGAAGACAGGGTTTTGATTAAATTTATATACATGTACGAGCTACTTACAAAATGATGAGTCATTTTAAAAAGCTCAGGTTCAAATTTTATTCGAACAAGAGCCAATAGATTTATGATATCAGATATCATCACACTATTAAGACTTGTGAAACCCATTAAGGTCAACAGCTTCAACGCACAAAGCTTTCCAAAAATTCTTGGAAGATATTTCAAGCTTGAAAAACATCCCAAATAAGTCAATTCCAGAGAGGTCAGTGACCGAAAATGTTGTGTAAACTGCTTCAAAGTTACAGAAAATTGAAGATCTAAATATTTCAAAGTTCTTAGTTTCCCTAATAACTCTGGCAGTTCTTGTAAAGGCCCACAAGATCGAAGGTTCAACTTGATTAACACGTTTAAGTCACCCAAACATCTTAGTAGTTGGAAAACATATTTGTATCCACTTACATCGAGCTCTTCTACTACGGTTAATGAACAAACATCCTTGTAAAGGTTCTTCAATTTCTCAAACTATGCCTACCCCCATATCTGGGCTGCCTTAGAATTGATTGCATGGCTTCAACAGGGGGTTGTTGCATTCATCCAAGTGAAAACCAAAAATATAAGAGAAATTGGACCAACTCGGTGGCCTATTTATAGTTGATTCCATGGGTGATGGGTTACAACTCTCGTCGGAAGCCTACATGAACATTTGAAGCCGACTTTGAAATTTTGGTGGGAAATTTAATAATTTAAAATTTCAATAATGTGCTTTCACAATTTTTCTTTTCCAAAGAATAAATATTTTAAATTAATATTTTTTTTGGGTGTATAAAATTTGGGTATTTTCTACACTTGTTAATAAATCCACTCTTTGGAATATCCCCTACCATCAAGCATTTTAAATCCATCCAATGAATATTTTCTTCTTATGAGTTGGTTAGGATGTCAAATTCAATATTTTATTTTGATTTCATTTTATTCCTTTAAGAAGTAACTTTATGCATTAATCGATGTATTTAACAAATAACAATAACTCTAACTCTAATACAAAAGTTTGTATTCCAATAGTTGCTTCCACATAAGTTTTTGAAATAGAAGATATTATTATGGAATATTTTACATAGAATATAGTGCTATGGAAGCTTCTACACATAATATACTACTATGAAATATAAGGAGTGTGTAGTGAATGAAAAATTGTACAAATAAGATTGGAGAAGCATCCATATTGGTGAGATTGATGGGCCATAGGCTTACTATTTACACATAAGATAGTATCAAAGTCAAATTTTGAGTGCACCTATCAAGACATGTATGGTAAGTACCTATGATGACTATAGAAGAAATGGACAATAGTTATTTCTAAGGTTTTAGTGAAGTAGAGCACCAATAATGGTAGGGTAATATCAAGGAGGAGATCAAGATAAATATCCAAGGGTTAGCTTAGACATACTCGACCATATTCTAGCTACATTAACGTCAATGGTGTCACAATTATTGGTGTTGAAATGTGTGAAATCACCATAAATAAAGGCTAGAAATGAATACCCAAAGAAAGTTTAAAGGAGGCCAAAGTAAAAGTGAAAGGATTGACCGGAAATGGAGAATGTAACTATAGTAAGGCACAAGTACCTTTTCATGTAGAAGCCAAGGTGGATATCAAGCCTTATGTTGGGGAAGTAGATTCCATCGAAATAAATCATTGGCTACAACAATTAGATGTATACTTTAATATGTATGAAGTAATTGGTAAACAAAATATTGCATTTGTTCGATTGAATCCCTAAATCCATGGTTTGGCATGGTGGGAGAGTGATGCAATTAGAAAGGTACTAGAAAATGAGCCACTAGTGAGTAATTGGGAGGTGTAAAAGATATTATCAAAGATCAATTTTACCAAATTGAATGTGACAAACACCAATAGATAGTATCGTATTATGCCACACAAACAAATAGTCATTCTTGTTATTGTTTCTTTGTGGAAATATTGTTAATCAACACGTTTGCAATTAACTAATCTATTTTGTAGATTTTCTTCTCCTATTTCTCCATTCATGCAATTTAGTAAGGCACAAGTGAAAATTTTACTTAAACCATTAAAATATTAGTTATGTTTTTAGCATGAACTAGCCGAAAGTTGGAGAAAGCTAGATGAGATGAAAATTGGCTAGTTTATTGTTGCTACACCTGAGATATCCTTGGTATTTCTATTCTAGATTATAGATGACATGTTATCCACTACTTTTCATAAGGATAGCCCATGATTTTTTATCATTTCACTAGGTAGCGTAGTAATTATAGCTTTCCAACGGTTGGGAATATGAAAATATCTATTGGGAAAGGATACTTTGTGTGCAAGTTTAGAGGCATCATTCCAAAGTCAATAATGATGTACTAAAATGAGTATTGCAGATTGTATACCCATAGGAAAACCATCATCTATGGCATCAATGCACCAAAGAAAGTTACAGGAGGGGAAATTTAAATAAAAATCTTCTTGATATATAAATTGTGATGAGTGCAGGAATAAATTGGGGAACAGTACGAAGGATAGCTTGAGAATTTGAAAAATATATTTCAAAATGTTTTTCCTCAAGTTCATTCCGATCATGGTGACACTGATTAGAAAGTTGACGATGCAAAGGAAAAAATTAAAAAATGTTGGACGAATATGTTACAAGGATAGATATTATAGAAGCATGCCAATGTATATGGGACCTTATTATGTCATTCTTCCACCACGAGGTTGTGAAAAACACTTTGGTTATGGAAGTGGAGAAAAAAATGATAGGTTTTTCAATTTGCTACAAGATGGTTTTATGGCAATAAACCAATTTATGAAAGGTTTCACAAGGGTATCATGGTGACTTGGCCTTGGATATTCCGAAAGCTAGGGAAAGGTTTGTAACTTATGTTGTATAGGAAAAAATGAATTGATGGCTTGTGCCATATTTCACCTACGACACAATATCTTATCCCACAATGTCAAATACGAACATGTCTTCATGATCTCAAATATATTTCCATGCTTCTCTCCATATGGACAAGAAACTAGTGTCAATGATTGACCATTTTGAAACATTCATTAAGACAATAGTGATGAGAAGAACAAACCAATGAGAGTTTCCTTACCAAGTATGGTGTATCACTCAACTACAGGGGAGGAACTAATGTAGTAACAATTACCAGTTGTGCACTCTCTCCTTTAAAGCCTATTTATAACTTGTTCCTAGTGTTCATTCCTAGAAAATGAGGGCACTCCAATTGAGGGATTCACTTACCTGTTCATGGCAGCATGACGAGTTATAAATTAACACCTTTTTGGCACTTGAAGGGAATACATTCTATTTTTGGCCGCTCGCATGGAGGGAACATTAATGAAGGATTTACACCCCATTATCTCCTCATTCGTAGCATGCAATAGGGTACATCATTTGGAGATTTACATTATTTTTCTAAGATTGAATGAGTTCACCCTAGTAGAAATATGCCTTTGGAGTCATATTTGTTATTCCTTATATCTTCATCTCTAATTATGTGACTAGTATTTGATACTCATTCAAGACCTTCACAACTTGTAATAGTATTACCCAGGATAAAATGTGTCTTAATAAAGTGTATTTGATAAATAAAAATGGTTAAGGCTACTATATTCTTGATTATAAGACGCATTAAAAAGTGTGATAGGCCGATAGTTGCTCACAATGTGTACCTTGTTGTCTATATTGAAACCTGTGTAGTTTATATTTTTGTTGAAGTGACATACCTTGTATGTGTCTCAAACAATTGATTTGTATACAATATACTAAAAATTATCCCACATTTCCTTCAATATATGTGCGAATATTCAATAGGGAAATTTTCCTTCAATTACCATTATGGTAGAATCATATAGGAGCAAACAGTCATATGATGTAAATGCAAAGAGAGTCTAAATCATTCCTCTAAATGAAGAATTCCCGTTTTGTGGAGGATACAAGGTAGATGATATTGGAAAGCATCCAATATTTTCAAATCCATGCTTTTACGAGAATAATTTGATGGCCAAGAAGCCACGCAAATAATTTTGATGCTAGTTGGCCCCCAACAACTTGGACTACAGTTGTAACATGTAGATATGAGTCATAGACACATTTAGAAAATTCATGCATATCTCAGGATAGTGTAAGACTCAACATAGATTTTTTGTTATTGGCAACACTCATGTATCTCATCTAAACATTTTGAAGTGGATTTATGAACAATGCCTAAAAAAGATGGATTTTATATGTCTCTTGTTTTAGCCATGGTCTTCAAGCTTGTTAGCACGTGACAGGGAAGCTTATTGAGCCTTGTATATGTCCATTTTTCCATTGCATAGTACCATTATTCATAACCTAAATTTCGAAACCCTTACAATCATTTCACGCCATAATTTTGTCATTTATCGCCAAATCACATCCTATGCCTAGTGGTTGATTATCATTAGTTTTACTAGATTTTTGATGGCTAGAGATGATTTATTCGTGATTTACTAATGATAGTTTCGCTAAGTTCATTTTCCGAAGCATTCTATTGTCAGAAGTCTCCACAAGTGAATTTTGACTAGTTACTACAGAGTTGAGTATGGAATTATTGTAGGTGAAAATAATAATTTTTTGATCAAATGGTGAAGAATCTTGAAATTATAACACAGGTTGTTTTCAGAGAGCCCTCATTAAGGTAACCCAGAAATGGTTTGGAAAAATTTGACATTCTAAGGAAGTAATGGTCGGGGGAATATTCCGCGCCATCTAAAGTACGAGACCACCTAAACGTGTTGGATCAATTCTAGTTTTTCTTGAATGGGTCAATTAGAGTTATATTGTGCGCCCTTTTGCTTAAATACCTTGTGATAAATAGAGTAATTAGTTCCTCCATTCATGTATGGATCATAACAAGCCCAACCATAGTTGTCTAGAAGGATTGATCTAGGCATGTTTTAGTTTTGTTGTTATGATAAAATAGTAATAATTTGTATTTATAAAAGAAGATGTAAAGAGGTGAAAGAGGTTATTATGCAGGCAATAAGATAAATATGTAGAGAAGGAAGGGAGCAGTCTGTAGAGGAGAGGAGCAGGATGCACACCACATAGCACGGACTGATGTAATATTTCATATTCTATATTCCATCATGCTGATATAATACAAGCTCCACCATTTTCTTTGTCGTGAGTTATTTATGATTTCAATTTAGATCTTGTTTTTCTTGAGCTAATTCACCTTGCTACAAGTGTGGCAAGGGCCCACCACTTCTAGAACCAAGGTCATCATTAATTTAGATTCAGAAATAATTTCTTGTGTTAATTCCTCATAGCATAGCATTCAATTTAAATCAGCTATCATAATCCTGTACTTGAAATTATTTTGTACTTAAAACTGCTCTGTACTTAAATCTGAATTGTAAGGTTCAATACTTAAATCTGAATTTCAATATCTCATAGAAGCTTTCTTATAATTTATATCTTTGATTTTAGAGTGTGTGCAATTATTTCCATTGTGTTTCATTTGCATATAGTAGTTGCGATTTCTTAAATTTTTTATTATACATAATAATTAGAATTCCTTTTCAAATAATAGTTAAAATTTTAAATTTGATTGTGAATAAGTAATTTTAATTTATTATTATTTCCAAAATTTAATAAGGTAGTCAATTTGATAGGGTTATTAATAGAAGATTTTAGTTCTTTGGGCATTATTAATTTAGATTTATTAAGAATTAGTTTTAGAAGTTTATATGTTTAAGAAATTTGATTGAATTTCTTTCCTTCATTGAATTTATTTCTCTAATTGAATTGAAGTAGAAAGATCCGAAGCTTAGTTTCAAGTTCGCATTCACTAGATTAATTCCAATTTCACATTTAGTTGCTTAACTTATATTTCGAGTTCATTATCTTACTTTAGATTTAATCTTTATGCCCTATATGTTTAGTGATTTATGTTTTTTCATGATCATAATTAGAATAGATGAATCATTTGAATTCTGTAATCAACATTTTATAATTGAAATGATTTGTTTCTATACTTAAAAAATGAGTTGATTCCTTACCCTAGTTTAGGATAGATGATTTGATCTCATGTTACATGCACTTCCACCTCGAATCTTAGGAGCCTAGGATTCATAATCTAATGTTGGTAATTATAGCAATATATTTCCCCAAAATTTTGGTGTATTTTCCAGGGAGGTGCTAAAGGGATTAGAGCCTAGTTTCTTTCACAAGTTTTTGTGAGTGATGTTAGTTGCAAGATAGTCAAAGGGTGAAGAGTGTACGATAAGACATGAGTGAAGAGCCACGTATCCACTATGATGGTTTTTCTCCAAATTTTGGTTGTCTGAGTGAGCAAGTTTGGTGAGTTTTATTGAAATTATCAGTTTTAATAATTTAGATTAAAAATTTAAACTCTTTCAAGATAAAAAAAAAATTGGGGTGCTGTAAGAACCCATTGTACTAATCCATGTTGTGAGACAGGGATCATCAACCAGAAGGAGAAATTCAAGAATGATTGAGATCTTGAAGAATGTCCCTTGAAGAACTTTCTCAAATCCTAGCAGTAGTTGGGGTATCTTCCTCTGAGGAAGAGTTCATCCTGACCACATTCAGGAAATTATATATCTCTCCACAACCTGAAAAATATTTGGAAGTCTCTCTTGATTCCTCCTCCCTATCTACAGAGTAGATTGAGAAATAATGTAACAAATTTGATGGGGAGAATCTAGTTGAACTTGAGATCAAATAACTTTCACCGTGCCCAGCAGCAAGCCTTGTATTCATTCCAGAGAACAATTATGCAAGTTTGTCGGGCACAACCGAAGAGGACTTTCAGAGTGGTCCAAAAGAAGAAATGACCTAATGCCACTAGGATTACATCGAGCATTGGTTCCAGCTCTCAATCTAGTCAATGTACCACTCTCATATTAATACCCTTTGTATCACATCTTTCAAAGCCTTTGATATTTCATGCTCATGTATATTGTAAATTTTATATGTTAAATCTAAGCATGATTATATCTTTGTACCTTATCCGCACATGGCTTCATTGCAAGTTCTCTTTCACTTGAATAACGACACATTTTCTCTAGAATATTAGGAAATTTATTATTTTAATAGATAAATAAATGAAAATAGTTAAGAGAAAAATAAGTCCTTTTGTGAAAACGAGCTTGTTTGGTGCAACTAGACAAGGACTTTGCTTGAAAACTAGGTAACTAGCAGACAATGCTCCCAATAAAGTTCGTAAATTGTTATGATTCATTAAAATAATGTATCTTTCAACTCGTTATGTTTGTACTCAAGTTTGTTGATGTGGGATTCCTTTAGGCCCACCTGCCAACAAGCCTTGTCCCATCAACATTAACACATTATCTGGGACGAAGGTTAGGGTTAGATAAGGTACGAGGGAGCCTGCATGCCTTAATGGTGGGTATCCTTGTCATCTACTAAGGAAATAGATCAATGCTTCATTGTGGATTATTTTTGTAGTCCATTCGATTCCAAAAAATACATCCGTGGCCAGTAGAATGTATGTGGTGCCTTGATTCCCATTGACATCAAAGGCAGGATATCTTGCATTGGTTAACGATATTGTCAATGGTCGACAATCCAATGATTCTTGCTTATGTTTGACATCGACAACATTTATTCGCATATGAAATATTACCCATGGGTGTGTAGAAGTTGAAGACTATATGACTTTGAGATCTCGACACAAATTTGTGGTAGTTTGGATTTTCATATCAACATTTCCATTATCATTTGTAGTAGTAGTCACCTTTCCTCAGTTATTTGGGGACATACAACTCCTCAGGCATGGTGGAGAAGGGTACCTTCAGTTCATTATTCAAAATTTCAATTCATCCTTCAGCCCTTCAGTTCAACTCCTATATTGATCCTTCAACCTTCTTCAACATATCAGATTATAAGTCACATCAGCTCCATCCAGTTCATCCTCCACTTCATCTTGTAGCACTGGGCATATCAATGACAAAGGTAAAAGTTGAGGTAAATTTGGCTTATGATTCTCTAATTCATTATAAGTGTAAATAATCTTAATGATTCACCACTTCTCATTCCATGCATTTCATCCCTCATAAACCATTATCCTTCTATTTCCTTCCATTCATTATGCATAAACTCTTATAAAAAAGACCATGCAAAATCAAAGCCTTATGGTGAAATAATAAAAGCTGTCTCTATAGTTTCTTATCCAAACATTATATTCACAGGATGAAGTCATTACTGCCATGAAATGATAAAGGAAACCACCTATAAACATTGGCCTTATGAAGACAGAGTATGCAAGCACCCATTCACCATATCCATCACCACTTCATTTTCATCCATCATCTCTTCCTCATCCACCCCTCTTTTGTCCTCAATTTATATTTCTTGGTAAATTAGTATGATACGAGAATGTGAAGAGAGTTTCTCCACAAGAACCAACACCTCCAAACATTCAAGTAAGTGATGCTCCACAGGAACCAACACCTTCAAATGTTGTCCCACAAGAAGCAACATCTACAAAAAAATTTCAAGAATATGTCAATGTGCAAGAGATTTTTTTTTCATGAGGACATGAAAACTCTCATGCATGGGCGTATGTTGAGCCTTGTATATGTCCATTTTTCCATCGCATATTACCATTATTCATAACATAAATTTCAACACCCTTACACCCATTTCATGTCATAATTCTATCATTTATCGCCAAATCACATCTTATGCCTCGTCAGTGATTATAATTAGTTTTATTAGCTTTTCGATGCTTAGAGATGATTTATTTGTGATTTACTAATGATAGTTTCACTAAGTTCATTTTTCGGAGCATTCTATTGTTGGAAGTCTCTATAAGTCAATTTTGACTAGTTAGTGCAGAGTTGAGTACGGAATTTCTCTAGGTGAAAATATGAATTTTGTTATCAAATGGTGAAGGATCTTGCAGTTCTGACACATGGATTTTGTTTAGAGCACCCTCATTCAGGTTTTGTTTGGAAAAAAAAGACATTATAAGGAAGTTATGGTCGAGGGAATATTCTGTGCCATATTAAATACGGGATCGCCAAAACGTGTTGGGTCAATTTGGGTTCGGCTTGAATGGGTAGATTCAGGTTCAATTGTGCACCCTTTTGCTGATCAACCTTGTCATAAATAGAGAAATTAGTTCCTCCATTCATGCATGGATTAGAACAAGCCCAACCACAGCTTTGTAGAAGGATTGATTTAGGCATGTTTTATTTTTGTTGTTATGATAAAATAGCAATAATTTGCATTTATGAAAGGAGATTTAAAGAGTTGAAAGAGGGTAGTGTGCAGTCAGTAAGAGAAATACGAAGAGAAGGAAGGGAGAACTTTGTAGAGGAGAGGAGTTGGATGCGCACCAACATAGCAAGGATTGATGTAATATTTAATATTCTATATTCCATCGTTCTGATTTAATACAAGTTCCAACATTTTTTCTGTTGTGAGTTATTTATGATTGCATTTTAGATTTCATTTTTCTTGAGCTAATTCACCTTGCTCCAGGCATGACAAGGGCCAACCACTCCTAGAACAAAGGTCATCATTAGTTTAGATTCATAAATAATTTGTTGTGTTAATTCCTCATAGAGTAGCATTCAATTTAAATCAGTTGTCATAATCATGTA
The DNA here is from genome assembly GCA_034641835.2 of Pinus albicaulis. Taxonomy (NCBI): domain Eukaryota; kingdom Viridiplantae; phylum Streptophyta; class Pinopsida; order Pinales; family Pinaceae; genus Pinus; species Pinus albicaulis. The sequence continues at coordinate 203,924,641 of CM076572.1, read as the reverse complement.
CTTAAAATCGTTTTGTACATCAAATTGTTTTGTCTTTAAAACTATTTTGTACCTAAATCTGAATTGCAAGATTCCATACTTAAAACCAAATTGCAATATCTCACAGAAGTTTTGCTATAATTTAGATATTTGATTTCAGAGTGTGTTGAATCATTTTAGCTGTGTTTCATTTGCATATATGAGTTATGATTTCTTAAATTTGTTATTATAGATAATAATTAGAATTCCTTTTCGAATAATAGTTAAAATTTATATTTTTATTGTGAATAAGTAATTGTAATTTAGGATTCTTTCCAGAATTTGATAAGGTACTCAGTTTGATAGTTTTATTAACAGAATATTTCAGTTTCTTTGGGCATTATTAATTTAGATTTTTTATATTTTTAAGAAATTCGATTGAATGTCTTTCCTTCATTGAATGCCTTTTTTTGATTGAATTGAAGTAGAAAGATCTGGAGCTTAGTTTCAATTTCGTGTTCCCTAGATTAATTCCAATTTCACATTCACTCACTTAATTTAGATTTCAAGTTCATTACCTTAGTTTAGATTTAATATGTATACCCTTTTGATTTAGTGATTTATGTTTTGTCATGATCAACATTAGAAAAGATAAATCATTTGAATTCCGTAATCAACATTTTATAATTGAAATTATTTGTTTCTATACTTAAACGATGAGTTTATTTCTTACCCTGGTTCAAGATAGATGCTTTGATCCTGCGTTACTTTGGCTTGCACCTCGAAGCTTACAAGCCCTTGATTGATAATTTAATGTTGGAAATTATAGCAATGTATTTCCCCAACAAATCTCTATCTAGATTTTCAAGAATATTCGCATGTATTGACTGCTCTTCTGCCACTAAACTTATATCCGTAATCGTTGCACTAGAAATTAATGTCCAATATGCTAGCAGTTTATATTATTACAAGTATGAATGGCCATAGTGGAAATATTTTTGATTTGAATGAAATTAAAATTTAAGCATCAGATAATATAATAATTATATATCATTTGGAGAATTTAACTTGTCATAAGCACATTTTTCTTCGAATATCTCATGAGTATGCTCAAATATATCTCAATCATTGCAAACTACTTTGCAAATCCCATATTGGCCAAAATGTTTGATGTGACTAAGGATAGGTATAACTTACAATTCATGGTTTTCCTCTAGTGTTAAATGTGATTACTAGGTGACGAAATTTATTCTAGTAGATATAGAGGCTTTGGGTCTATCATATAAATTCAAATGGAGTTATGATTATCACACAAGGCTTGATAAGGATCACTAAAAACTATCCATCTTGATATAGTCCTTTAAGCCTCCTAAAATATTGTAGTAATGTTGAAATAGAGACTCGCTCATATTATTTTGACTATGGACATAGTTTTGGAAGATTGGGTTGGACTGTACAAATTTTGCAATGTTTTTTTCATGGTGGAAATCAAACCTATAGACATAGTAAATGGGAACTTGAAGCAATAAGAGAACGATCTCTATTAGGTGGAAAGAGATCCTTAGCCACATCTCTTCAAAAATGTAGTTGTTTAACATTATTGGTATGATATTAACTTCACTATTGCATAGTTCTTTCTATTATAGTTGTGCTCGAAACGACATTTATGCTTATTTTACCTCCATATTATTGACTCATTTCTACAACAATTGGAAATATATCCAGTTGGAGAGGGGAAACATCACTAATGATGTCAAATATAGACAAATTAAAATGAAATACAAAGCAAGGAATCTCGGTCAACCTTCACATATCTTAATGGCATAAGAAATATCTAAAGAGTCACATAAATGGAGGAGTTAAAACGTGCAAGATGTCTTTGATGAGTCTATGAATGTTTGGGGTATTTTGGCTTGAGATATATGCTTTTATTACAATATTTTCTCTCCTACTTATGATTTTTTATAGCTATCAAAGTGAATATGATAATATTGGAAATTAATCTTTGATGGAATTACTGATGAATTTTTTTAATGCATTACTACATGTTGTGACTATGGGATTTCTACAAATGTGGCTAATTTATTTTTACTTCATGCATTAATTTCATCTGAGACACTCTTAGAACTTGTAGGTTTCTAATGATATTTTAAAATAGGAACAAGAAAATTGGTTATCTAGTAATCCTCAATTCATAGCAACTTGAAATTATCATTTTAATAATTACCATTAGGGGCTTTCCTATAGGTTTATTTTGATTTTGAGCTATGAGCACCTACATTATCACCGTGTTTAGGAGTTCCACATTGGTTGTGACTAAGTTCTAACAGATATTGTTGTTTGAATCATAAAAAATAGATTCTATCAAGCATTCCTTTTGGGATATTTGGAGTCATATGTAAATAATAGTTACCACTAAATTTGAAATTCTCTTTGTCAGTAGTTTCAATTGAATAGGGGCCACTTCTGGGGTAGATAGGTGATTAAACCGTGTGGTGGACTGTATGGATAAGATTGAGAGGTATCTCATTTATATGGAAATGCCATGCAACATTCAATGTGGATGATCTTCATTCATTTGACTGGGATAAGAAAAATTACAACAAATTTTGAAGCCCATATTTCATGTAGAGTTAGAATTTTTCCGCAAGGATTTAGAATCTATTTAGATTAGGGCCAAGGAATATATACTAGCACTATTATTAAATGTAGGGAGGAAATTTTTGGCCACGTAGGCTTTAGAAATCATGATTCTCTCATAATAATTTTCCTCTCCATTTAAAAAACTATAACCTTTCATTATAGCTCTCCTTTGTTTTAATCCTCGTTACTATAACTTTCATGATTTTCTCGCTTGAAACTTTTTCCAATGCTTCTACACCCTTATAAATTCAACATATTTGAAAATTGATATCTTGGAAATGATAATTGTTTCACTTATCCTTCGTCATTTTTTCTCTTAATTACGTAGCTTAAGGATACCCATTCTTCAAGAGTATAGAACTCAAAATGCCTAGATCACATTACAAAGGAGTAGAAGATATTTCTAAGGTTTTTCCACAAGATTTATGAGGTCAAATTTCTTCTCTAAGAAATGATGGAAATCCCCATTTTTGTTTGAATTGCTAGAATGAGAATGCTATTTTCTGTTGTGAGGATTCTTTTTCAGAGGTACATCTATTTTTTGTCTTGAAAATAGTGTTGAGAAAACCACTAGGAAGCCTAAAACAGAAATAATCCAGACTCCATAGTGTAACCATCCAATACCTTCGACTGGTAGGTACACGATGGTGAGTAGCATCAATTTTTAAGACTCTTTCATCCTCTTGCAAGGCAATTGTTCCCTGATTGAAATATTTTTTATTCCTGATTGTCTCCTTTATTACCTTCACAATTTCATCACTTTTATCCTCATTTACATAGTCATAATACTTTATTTTCTCCAACATGATTTTTAGTGTGTCCTCTAGATATAATCTCACCATATCTGGCTGTTTTTTTTTTCAAATGTGCAAAGAGGAAAATAACTCAAGAAAGGACAACAATTTAGATATTATTATCAATATATGTTGAATTAGCCATCTTCATGATAGTGTTCTTGCCTTCTCGAATGGTAGATGGACTATGACAACATGTAACAAATCCAGTTACCCAATTTTTTTTTCTATTTATATCATAAATACTACTTTGTAGTAAGTGAATTTTATACCTTTCGTCATATTACTATGTTTCCATTGAAGTGTACTTTCTATTGTTAAATTATCTCTAACAACTTATAATTTCATGAATAAAATAAATTTCTATAATTTATGATCATTTAACCATTTTAACGATTTCATATTTCACCTTTAGTATTGATCGTCCTTGAATGACAGTGCTTCAGGTACTTACTTCTCTTATAGTAAAATATTATTTTTCCCTTAATTTATTTCCTCATAATTTTAGGCTTATTTTATTATTTGTTGTTAAAAGAACAACTTTCATCTTCATCTTAGAATATTTAATCATATTCTAAGATTATACTTATCTTAACCACTATTACCATTCTAAATATTTTCTTCCTCCCATATTCCACTTATACCCTATATTTCAACCCTTAATAATCGACAAGAGTTAACATTGAACTTACTTACCGATATATGAACAATAGAAATAGATTTAACTTTGAATTGTATCACCTAATCCATATAAAAAGGTATGCATAGTGTTATTAAGGACTATCATAGAAAATTTTATGATACCTTTAATATACCTTAGAGTATCATTATAATTCTATTTTTGTTTTCCACTTAGCCTACTTTTCGAAGAATTTTCGTGCCATTTATGGCTTAGAATAACTTCAAATTTCAAAATTGGAAGTCATCATATATATATATATATGTTTATGAAGTTCTCTTAATATGTTTTCATCGGTTTCACATATACCTATCTAGGATATGAATAGAAATCATACATTAAACTTATCATGTTGTATATATTTCTTGATTGGTTTATTACTTTGGAATGCATATTAAAATTTCAGTATTTAATATATTAATATATCAACCCATAGTTAATATATTGACATCTCTCAATAATTTTTGGGATTCGAATTTATGATAGCCGTATCTTAATGACATAGGGTTTATTGTGTTTCTTTGTTCGAGAAGTCACTTATTGATGAAAGTAAATTTGATAATTAACTGAAGCACATGGCCTTCAGGACATTTCGATCCTCTTTTGGACTGGATTCTTGACACGTTTACGGTTAATATGGTATCGTATATCTGCTTTGGTCATTTCGATGACTTGCCCTCTTTTGAGAATTTTATTTTCGTTATACATTCTAGCAATCCTCGGCTCTGGTTCTCCACATAGGTCCGTGAAACTGGTTTCCATCTTTGCGTTGGCATTAGTGTTATGCCTCTTCCCTCACGTAATGATTCATAATTTTATCCAGTATGCCATCATTTAGTTGTTCTGCCTCTGTATATTTTTTAATTTTTATATATTCTTCAATTTCGTTTTCCTCTGCAACTAACATATGCTTGTGTTAGACCAGGTTTTTTTTTTTTCCTAGAAGACAGGGGTAAAAATATGGCTTTGCGTAGCAGCGTTTTTTTCTTTGGACTAGGGTTCCAGGGTTTTGATGCCACCGACTGGTTCGAGGAGGCATTGGGGATGAGTTCTCGGCCTACACCAGCCAGAAATGGATGCATAGTGCTGCTGAGGATGGCCAATGACCCAGTGCAGGGTAGAGATCTGGAGTCTTACGTGGGGGAGGTAGGGGCAGAGGCACCACTTAACTCATCTCTCAGCATCTGCTCCTCTATGATGTCATTTCCTGGTTTGGAATCTTCCTCGGTGGTCGACTGTTGAGGTTTCTTTAGGGAGGCTCTCTGGGATGAAGGCGAACCCCTTTCACTCCAGTTTCGAAGGCGGAAAATTTATTGCCTTTCGCCCTCTGTTTGGGGCAGAGTAAGGTCATGTGGCTATTCTTTCCCCCATGCGGAGTGGCTGCATTCGGACGACTTACCTAGGATTATACAATGGCAACACCTAGCCGCTGATGCCATCATGGCTTTCACTTCGACCCTGTTCAACAAAGCTATCGTTGCAGGCTACATGGCATTTCCTGAATACTTTGTGATTGGCTTTGCCGCAGTTCCTTGCGGTCTCTCTTTTTCAACACCATTTTGGCTGCAGTTCTCTCCCCTCTAGGATGCCGCCGCCTCTGCCCAGGAGGACTGGCTTAGGGTCCCTTCGGTCTTGTGCTGCGTTGCAATGGAACATGGGAATCACGCCATTGATGGGCTTCAGTAAGGTGCGAGCGCTAAAGCAAATTCAATGGAGGCTCCGTTTTTTCAGCCCTTCAGAGGTTGGGCAGTTCCAGAGCAAAAAATTTACCCTGTTTCTTTTCAGCCCCAAATTTTACTACTCTAAGGCAAAACCTTATTGCAATGGGTATGTTCTTCAGATATAGTGCAGAATCTGAAGCTTATTCTGGAACTGTGGATTGGGATACCCTCGGGCCTCGAGCGACTTATTTACCACGGTAAACAACTTGAGGATCTTCTTCCCCTCTCAATTTATGGCATTAAAAAAATGATTCCATTGTGTTCACCCTTCGTTTGAGGGGCAGAAAAGCTCCCCATCAATGCCATGGCAGACTTGCTCTCGGAAGCACAATAGGTCTTGACATTGGGTCTAGGCACCTCTTTGAATCCTTTCAGATCCAAATTTCTCAACCTACAGGCAAAACCATCCTGTAATGGGCCATTTCTTCATATTTGGTGCTGGATCTCAAACTCGATCTAGAACGGCAGATTGGGATCCCTTCAGGCCTTCAGAGACTTCTCTTTCAAGGTAAACAACTTGAAGACCTTCTTCCCATCTCTACTTACAGCATTAACAGAAACAACTCTTTGGTGTTAACCCTTCATTTGAGAGGGGGTGTAGCGGGACAGTCGTCCTCTGCTCCTACTTTCTCTTATAAAGACACAGTACACTCTGAGATCCCAAAACCCCCGGAAGCCCCTAAATCCAAGCCTTTTTCGGTTGACAAGACAGAGGAAGTTCCCACTGTCGAAATCACTCATGCAGGTCCTGCAAATCAACTTCAAGAATTTGTAAAGAGAGCCATCATTTTCAGATTCAACGGACTATGGCCACGATCTCAGGACCTTTATGATTGAATTCATGCAAACTGGACTCATCATTGTAAGGTCAGTTTATGTTCTAAAGGATACTTCATTGTTATATTTAATGACAGTAAGCATTATGAAAAGGCTTTAGAAGAAGGCCCTTGGTTCATGGGAATTGCAGGGCTCTTCTTAACTCCTTGGTTCCCATATTTTCATCTAGCAACTACGGTCATTACCAGGACACCTGTATGGATCAGGCTTCCAAACCTACATGTCCACTTATGGCATGTTGCAGTCTACAAAGCTATAGGCAACACCTTGGGCAGTTTCATTACGGGAGATTACTGGCGGGAAAACAATGGTCTCTACACATATGCCAGAATATGTGTGGAGTTAGATTTAAGCAAGGGACTTCCAGACCAAATCAATCTCAAGATAAACGACTTTGTTTGGACCCAGACACTGTATTACAAAAATACTTCCTTCCGCTGCCGCCATTTCCACTAAACAGGGCATCTGTGGTCCTCCTACCCTTCTCTACTGGAAAAAAATAAAAAGGATCACCTCTCCAAGCTCAAATCCAAACGATGGGCTCCTTGCTCTCCACCTCCAGTCATGGATTGTGATTCCTCTAGCTCTGAAGATGAAGCCAGCGATGCAGAATTGGATCAAGCCCCTCAATTTGTGGTTCCTTCCACCGATGGATATGCGCATTCCTCCAATATAGCCATCGCCCAGAAACGCATCCATATGACCTCCTCCTCTGAATCAGATAAGGAAGGCCCCTCCATGGAGATCCACAGTCTTCAGGTTGTTGTTTCTCATGCGCCCCAGGATGGATGGGTCAAAGTTAAAAAAAGAAAAGGGAAAAAGATTCATGTTGAGCCTTCTGCCCATTCTGGGTAGAGGTCAGTATTTTAGCTTTCCAGTCATTGGTTGTAGCTCCTTGCCTACTTTTCTCTTTCTCTGGAACCGAGGTTGATAATCCTATCATTTCTGGTTGCCGATTTTCTGTCTCTCTTGATTGTATCTTCATCTTGTACCATATTTTTTCTTAATAGAATTAGTCCAATTCAGAAAAAAATAAATAAATAAATAAAAAATAAAAAATAAAAATAAAAAATAAATAAATAAATAAATAAACATATGCTTGTGTTAATGAATGCAGGGTTTACGTTCACTTGGGATTTTTCACATTCTCATAGGCATCTGCTTCCTGATGAAGTGAGGTAATGTATTTTTTCAACATCCAGGTAAGGATTTGAACCCTTCATTAGTTTTCATATGATTTATTCTTGTACTCATACGAGACCGTGACTCTAATTTCTCCACAGTGGAACGACTATAATTTCTCCACATTGTTTTATTCTCTACCTTTCCTATTCTATTTGCTCGAAAATATTATTGTAATTTAAATCTCATTTCCTCTATTTATTTATCTCTTAAAAATAATTAGTGTATTAAGTATTTTTGCTTCATTTTAGTTAATGAAATTACAAAACCGAGATTTTTCATATAACACGAATTTCTCTGTATTTCATTATCATTCCCCAATTAAATTATTTTCGTTTTTATTTTTCAATTACCATTTGGTACATAGATCTGTATATTGGGGTTTTTCATTCAATTTAATCCCCTTCATTAGGTTATTGCAGAGAATATTTTTTTGTTTAATTTCTAGGAAATAAATACGTTTATTTTTCTTTGTATTGAGCTTAACTTCGTTATGAATTCTTCTCCCTTCAAATTCGTATTTGTAATTAAAACTTTTGGAATTATTTGATGTATCAAAATTTAATTATGTTTTTAGAATGAAATTTCATTCTCAACATATCTCTTTCAACTTTGTTTTTCCTCTACCATGAATACATTAATTGATTTACTTCCTTTGTTGTAGATTTTCACTACTACACTCATTTTTCCTTGATGAAAGTCGAGTCTTGAATTTACATAGTAACCCTTGTTCAAGTAAATTTAATTTCGATTCATTCTATCTCTTTACCCTGATTCATAGGATTCTTAGTTTAATGAAATTGATGTTCCTATCCTTTGGAATTTTTTCATAGTTAATTATATACAAAATTATCATTACAATATTTATAGAATTCCAGTCTCTGTTGAACTTTTCAAAATTGGTTTGAAATTTATTTTGAGAGTGTTTTTTACTAAAATCTCTTATTTTATTAATTTCCTCGAATTAATAAAATGATTGTTTTTACAGGAATGTCTTGATCATTTTCTAATATCACTTCAAATTTTTTAATATTTACTCTGTCTACGAGAACAAAGGTATTTTAATTTTTCTCTTGTCTATATACAAGGCTGCTTCCACTTCTTAAAATAGAACAGTTGAGGTAATTCTATAAATTCAAATATCCTTTTCAACTATTCATATGTTAATAAATTATTTCACCTAATACCTACACACACACACTAAGCCTTGTATATATTGTTTTGTGCAAGTATTCCACCCCTCTCATTTCACTATTCCTTAGTTTCAATAATCTTTTTGTCAACCTTTGACAGTGTTTTTTTCTTCTAATTACAAGTTGTTCCATATCATCTACATAATTCACTTTCCTGAATTCAGAGCTATGCTTACAATTATAAAATTGCTGTGAATATTTATGTAGGACCACGGACTTTTTCTAGAATTCATGACCGATTTTAATGGAATTTCTATCATGGATAATATCACGGCTATATTATAACTATAATGATATACAATCATTTGATATCATTATTTTGAAATGAAATTATTTAATTCATTACACGTAATTTTTCTTGTACTATAATCTAATACTTTATGTTGTATATCATTTTAAAAAATTTGTGTTAATGAAATAATGAATGACTATATGTAACCATCTTATTACAACAGAATGTTTAATCTAATTCTGTGTAATCATGTTTCCTAAGAGAGAGACAATTTTCTTTCTGTAGATATTTTTCCGTTCAATAATTTAATTACACAATTATTAAATACAATATTTTCCCTTCTTTCTAAATGTAATTATATATAATTTTTGGAATACAGTTTGGAGGTTCACAAACTAACCTCAGATTTAAACCTTATTACTGTGGTTTAGAAATTCTGAGTGTTTGTTTATTTATTTTACTTGTCTATGTAACTATACACAGCTGACTATATATAATATACTGGTTTATATTAAATACATCACACTCTCAAAATTCTACAGAAATTACTAATTCAGAAAAGCTAACTTTCCACCTCTTCTAAATGAATGATAATTTAATACAGAAAGATTAAATTCACTTTCCTACTTAAATCATCATTTCTCTAACTTTCAATACCACAAAAAATTCATAATAAAAAATTAATTTACTTGTGCATACCAATTTTGGTAAGACTATTTGCCACCCAACCTTGAGCTTTCTCTCCACAGCTCCCCCCAAGCAGAGACCAATTCCTCCAAAGTGTAGAAAACCTCTTGTCTAACCAGGAATGGATTATTTAAGCCTACTTTCCTTTCAGTATGCTTCCATAACTGTGTCCAGTTAAATCAGGATGCTATTTTCCTTTTTTCCTAGGCTTTACTTTTATTTTTTCCACAAAAGTACTTTAAAACTAGCTTTTTCCTCTTTCTAGTTTTATTTCACCTCTTGTTAGTAAATTTCCACTTTAATGAGGTATATTTTAGATTTTTATCTCCAATCTAATATTTTTAATTTATTTTGTTTCCTCCAAGGCATTTTTTGGAGAATCTGGGATCTTTGGATTTAATGCTATCCTCATGGACTTAAAATCTAGTCTCCAATATACTCTAGTCTTTGCACAATAATTAAAATTACACATTTATTAAAATAAAAAAAAAATAATATGGCATAATTATTGGTTTCCTTTAGTTCCAATCAACCTTTAGGATTGTTCAAATGTCCAATAAGAGCAGTAAAAATAGGGATATTACATCTTCCCCCTCTAAGACACACCACCATCTTGATTATTGCAAAATATCAGTTCACTTTTCAAACAATGATGGATATCTTTTTTTCATTTCCTCTTCTCGCTCCCAAGTAGCTTCTTCAGTTGTAAAGCGCCTCCACTGCACTTTCACCCTAGCTACCATCCTATTCCAGAGCTCGATTTCTTCCCGTGCTAGTATATGAAGGGGCTCTAGAAGAAATTCCCCTTTTGTTTCCACCTATATCATAGTGCAATCAATTACATGAGTAGGATCATGTACATACATTTTCAATAAGGAAACATGGAACACATTGTGAAACTTAATGCGACTAAGTAGAGAAAATTTATAAGCTACTTTCCCCACTCTTTCTAGAACTTGAAATGGTCCACAGTAGCGTGGTGCTAACTTAGCACAACTACCCATATATAAAGTACTCATTTTAGGCTTAATATTAAAATAAACATGTTCTCCCACTTTGAATTCTTGATGAACTCTATTTTTTTCTCCATAACTCTTTGCCTGCCTTGAGTTGTTTTAATATTTTGTTGAATTTTCTTCACAATTCTTTCCATCCCTTGTAATGCATCTAGTTCAAGAATTAACTTATCTTTTGGCTGACTCCAACTAAGCAGTGTGTGGCACTTTCTGCCATAAAATTCTTCAAAAGGGCTAATCTTTATTGAAGCTTGATAACTATTATTATATGAAAATTCTGCTAGATACATAAAATCTTCCCATCTTGTAGGTTTGTCCAAAACATACATGTGTAACATGTATTCTAAATTTTTTTTTGTTCTTTCAGTTTGTCCATTTTTTTGAGGATGGTATGCGGTACTAAAGTTCAATTTGGTACTCATTCCTCCAAACAAAGTCTTCCAAAAGGATGAAGTAAACTTAGCATCTCTGTCTGATATAATCATTTTAGGAATGCCATGTAACTTCACAATTTCTTTCATGAATACATTAGATATTTGAGTTGTACCAAAAGTATATTGCACTGGTAAAAAGCGTACAACTTTAGCTAATGTGTCTACAACAACCATTATAGAGTCATGTTGATATTTAGTTCTAGGAAAATCCAATGATGAAGTATATGGAAACCACTTCCCATTTTCATTCTGGAATAGGTAAAGGGTTCAACAATCCTGTTTGATGTTGATGTTCCACTTTTATCTGCTGACATTCTAGCATCTAGCTAGATAATATGCCACATATTTCTTCATACCGACCCAAAACATGTTCTTTCTCAATGCTGAAATCACTTTTTGATAACCAGAATGTCCTGCATAAGGTCGTTTACGATACTCATCTAAATTTTCATGTTTTAATGAGGTCACATTTGTAATATACAAACAATTTTTATAGTAAATCAACCCCTTCTAATTTTGAGTATATCCCAATATTTCAGTGTTCTGAATTTTTCTTGTAGTTTCTCATTGTTTGGATCTTGACTCACCACTTCTTGTATTAATCCTTCTATATCAAATTTCACACTACTTCCAGTAGTATTAAAAATTTAATGAGAATTCCTACTCAAAGCATCTGCAATATTATTTTCCTTTCCCTCAATATGTTTGATTTATATATCAAACTCACTAAGGAAATACAACCATCTAGCTTGTCTAGCATTTCAATCAGGTTGTGTGAAAAAGTATTTCAAGCTTATATGATCTGTCATTAGTATGAATTTTTTTCCTAGCAAATAATTTCTCCACATCTTTAAAGCATGTATCATAACAAATAATTCTATGTCATATACAATATAATTATTTTAATGTTTCTTTAATTTTCTTGATTCATATGCTATGACTGAATTTTTTTGTAATAATACACCTCCTATTCCTTCTGCACATGCATATGTACATACCAAAAATTCTTTGTTTGGATCATCAATATTTAAAATAGGAGCAGTTGTTAGTTTAAGTTTTAACTATTCAAAACTATGTTGACCCTTTGTTGTCCACTCAAACGTTACTCCCTTTTTCTGCAAAGAAGTAATCGGATATGCTAAGGCTGCAAATTCTTCTACAAATCTTCGATAGTATCCAATGATACCCATGAATGATCTTATGGCTGGGACATCAGTAGGTACAGGCCAATCCATGATAGCTTTTATTTTCTCTGGGTCTACTGCTAATCCCTTTTCTGAAATCACATGACCCAAATAATGAATTTTGTCCTTGAAAAATTCACACTTGCTGAGTTTGGCATATAGCTTATGTTCTCTAAGTGTTTGTAAGACAATTATGAGATGTTCTTTGTGTTATTCTTTTCTTTTGGAATATACCAGAATGTCATCAATGAACACTAAAACAAATTTGTCTATATATTTGTGTAGCACACTATTCATTAAAAACATGAATTTAGAAGGTGCATTAATTAATCCAAAAGGTAGAACTACAAATTCATAGTTTCCATATCTAGTCCTGAATGCTATTTTGTTGATGTCCTCATCTTTAATTATTAATTTATGATATCATGTTCTTAAATCAATATTTGAGAAGATAGTAGCTCCTCTCACTTGATAAAATAAGTCATATATTATGGGTAGAGGATATATGTTCTTTATGGTCAATTTATTCAGTTTTCCATAGTCTATACACATTCTAAATGTGCCATATTTCTTTTTAACAAATAGTACAGGTGCTCCCCAAGGAGACACACTTGGTATGATGTAACCTCTGACTAATAACTCTTGTAGTTTTACTTTTAGTTCTAACAATTCAGGAGTACTCATTCTGTATGGTGCTATAGAAACCTATGTATCTCCTCACATCAATTCAATAGAGAAGCTAATTTCTCTTTTAGGGGGTAGATGGGGGATTTCCTTTGAGAATACATCTTTGAACTCTCTAATTAATGAGAAATTTTCTACAGCTTTTTTTTAAGTTTTCTATCCAAATTCCTCCACTTGTACAACATACAATTGGTAGCCTTTTCTTGCTGTCCTTTTTAACTGTAGTGCAAAAATATGTGTGATTGGTATGGGTCTTGGTTTTCCTTTCACTATCACTGGTTTTCCCTCACCATCTATACAGTGAAATGTTTTATCTAATAAACTAAATATTGGTTTATGTTTCTCTAACCAGCCCATTCCCACTAACATATCATATGAGACTAGAGTCAAAATATTTAAACTCAGTTCAGTTTCATACCCATTAAAATTTAAAACAATTTTTGGAAGTTTATGGGTGAATTTTCTTTTTTTTCTAGTAGCTAACTAAACTTTCCATGTTTGCTGAAATTTTTCTAATTTTAATTTGCACTTTTCCACCATTTTGGGACTTATATAGTTTAAATTTTCTCATGAATCTATCAAAACATAGATAGGTTGTTCAAAAATCATACCTTTGATTTCAATCATGATTAATGGGTGTTCGGCTTGGTGATCCTCAAGTGCAGCACTGATCCTTGGAATTTTTCTAGAAATTTCATTTGCAGTAGTCGCCTCTCTTAATACTTGAATGTTCCAAATTGTGCTATGAGGAGAATCACGTAACAAGTGAGGTTCTCCACAACCCCATCATTTTAATGTTTCCTTCATTTTTACAACCCCTTCCTTTTTGTTGTTTACATCCATCTACTTAGATCTAGTTTTTTATAATTCTGGTTGGTTTTCTCCAGTTTTGTTAAACTTCTTGCTTTGATGGTTTTCCCCAAATTTTTTCAAGTATGCTAGTTTTAATATTTTTCCACTACAGTCACCTTTCCCTTTTTTCTTGTTTTTCCAAATTTTCAGCTGATAATTTCTACCCTTGAACTACTGATAACACAGTATTGATTTATGAATAGCTTCATCCATTATCTTGGGACTGTTAAATTTGGTCTCTCCTTATAGATAGTAGGTAAGAAATTTAAAAATCACTGTACTTTGGCCTTTTCTTCTATGATATAAAGTACATAGTGAAGAAAGTCAGTGAATTTGGTAACAAACTCATCAATAGTGAGTTGTCCTAATATCAACTCATGAATTTCTTTGGCTTTGTCATCATAACATCTTTCATTCAGATATCTAGATTTGAATTTGGTTTGAAAGTCTTCCCAAGTAACAATTTTCTTATCCAGTACATGTACCATTTTGGTTTCTTCGCACCACAAGATATCTTTTCACTGTAGTTGGTAAATAGCCAATTTGGCTTTCAGGTTACTTCCATATTCATACTCTTGAAAATATTTTACCATTTTTAGAATCCAAGCTTCTACATCTTCCTCCTTTTCACCATCATAAGTGGGAGGTTTAATTTTTTAGAATTCTCCTTGCAATTCATTTTGCTTTCAGGCCTGATGTCTGGCTACTTCACCATCCTTAGATCCTTCTAAGTTGGTTTTGAATTCTTTTCTCTTTCTTCCAGGGTGTTCACTTTAGTGACTAGACCTTGAGGTTAATTCCTTAATAAACCTCTCTTGCTCTTCGTTGGCTTGCAACAATTGGCCATTGCTGGTTCTCAACTCAACCATTTCTTGTTTCATATCCAAGACCATGTCTAAGGACTAAGAATTTTAATTTGGTGGATTCCCCCCACCACCCAGATCCACGTACATCCCTCTTCTATCACAAATAATAACAATTGTACCTTTATGTAATAAATCACTTTGCACATAAAATAAATTAGTATAACAAAAAATTTTCAATTGAAATTAATTTACATCAGCATAATTTTGGGCTTTTATTATAGGCCAAGTTTTTTCAACATGGGATCTAATACCATTTCTAACAACTCCACTTACCCCTTTTTTTTTTCTATTTATATTATAAATACTACTTTTTCGTCTGTGACTTTTATACCTTTCGTCATATTACTATGTTTCCATTGAAGTGTACTTTCTATTGTTAACTTATCTCTAACAACTTATAATTCATGAACAGAATCAAATTCTATAATTTATGATCCTTTTACCATTTTAACAATTTCATATTTAACCTTAAGAATTGATCATCCTTGAATGACAGTTCTTGAAATACTTACTTCTGTTATAATAAAATTTTATTTTTCCCTCAATTTCTTTCCTCTTAATTATAGGCTCATTTTATTATTTGTTGTTAAAATAACAACATTCTTCTTCACCTTAGAATATTTAATCATATTCTAAGATTATACTTATCTTAACCATTATTACCATTCTACATATTTTCTTCCTCCCTTATTCCACTTATACCCTATGTTTTAACCCTTAATAATCAGCAAGACTTAAAATTGAACTTACTTACCCATATATGAACTATA
Organism: Pinus albicaulis; assembly: GCA_034641835.2. NCBI lineage: Eukaryota > Viridiplantae > Streptophyta > Pinopsida > Pinales > Pinaceae > Pinus > Pinus albicaulis. The sequence goes on along the minus strand of CM076572.1, from coordinate 203,908,909 downwards.
GCATTAGATTTAACTTTGAATTATATCACCTAATCCATATAAAATGGTATGCATAGTGTTATTAATGACTATCATAGAACATTTTATGATATCTTTAATATACCTTACAATATCATTATAATTCTATTTTTTTTTTTCCACTTAGCCTACTTTTCAAAGATCTGTCATTCCATTTATGGCTTAGAATAACTTCAAATTTTTAAATTCTAAATCATCGTATATATATATATATATATATATATATATATATATATATAAAGTTCTCTTAATACGTTTTCGTCATTGTCAGATATACCTATCTAGGATATGAATAGAATTCCTACATTAAACTTATCACGTTGTATATATTTATTGACAGGTGTATTACTTTGGAATGCATATTAAAATGTCAGGATTTAATATATTAATATATCAACCCATAGTTAATATATTGAAATTTATTAATCATTTTTGGGATTCAAATTTATGGTAGCCAGATCTTAAGGACAAATGGTTTATTGCGTTTCTCTATTCGAGAAGTCACTTATTAATGACGGTAACTTTGATCATTAACTCAATCACATGGCCTTCGGGATATTTTGATGCACTTTTGGACTATATTCTTGACACGTTTACGGTCAAGATGATATCGTACATTTTCTTTGGTCATTTCGATGACTTACCCTCTTTTCAAAATTTCATTTTCGTTGTCCATTACATCAACCCTCGTCTCTGGTTCTCCACACAGATCCATCGAATTGGTTTTCGTCCCTGTGTTGGAATTAGTGTTATACCTCTTCCCTCAGGTAATGATTCATAATTTTATCGATTATGCCATCGTTTAGTTATTCTGACTCTCAATATTTTTTCATTGTTATTTGTTTTTCAATTTCATTTTCCTCTACAACTAACATCCTGTTGCTTTAACGATTGTAGGGTTAACGTTCGATTCAGATTTTTGGCATTCTCATACCCTCTGCTTCCTGATGAAGTGAGGTAACACATTTTTTTTAGCATCCAGGTAAGTTTTTGAACCCCAGGTTAGTTTTAATATTATTTATTCTAGTATTCATAAGACATCGTGACTGTAATTTCTCCACAACAGAATGAATGTAATTCCTCCACAACATAACCGTAGTTTTATTCCCGACCTTCCGTATTGTATTTGCCTTAAGGTATTATTGTATTTTAAATCTCGGTTCAACTATTTATTTATCTTTGTAAAATCATTAGTGTATTAAGTATTTTTCCTTCATTTTCGTTAATGAAATTACAGAGCCAATATTTTTCATCTAACAGATATTCCACTGTATTTCATTATTTTTCCCCAAGTAAATGATTTTCATTTTTCTTTTTCATTTACCATTTTGTACAAATATCTATATATTGGGGTTTTCATTCAATTTACTCCACTTCATTAGGTTATTGCAGAGAATGTTTTTCATTTAATTTCTAGGAAACAAATAGGTTTATTTTCATTTGTATTGAGCTTAACTTCATCACAAATTATTCTACCATCGAATTCGTATTTTTAATTAAAAATTCTGGAGGTATTTGTTGTATCATAATTTAATTATGTTTTTAGAATGAAATTTCATTCTCGGCATATGTATTTCAACTTTTACCTCTACTATGAATACATCAATTGATTTACTTTCTTCGTTGTAAATTTGCACTACTACAGTCGTTTTTCCTTCATGAAAGTCAACCTTTGAATTTACACAATAACCCTTATTCAAGTAATTGAATTTCTCTTTATTCTATCTCTTTACCATGACTCTTAGGATTCTTAGTTCAATGAAATTGTCATTCCTCTCCTTTGGAATTTCTTCATAGTTAATTATATTCAAAATTATCATTATAGTATTGTAGAATTTCGTTTTGTGTTGAACTTGTCAAAATTTGGTTTAAATTTATCTTGAGAGAGTTTCTCACTAAAATCTCTGATTTTATTAATTTCCTCAAATTAATAAAATGATGGTTTGTACAGGAACCTCTTGATCATTTTCCAAGGTGACTTTATATTTTTAATATTTACTCTATCAATGAGAACAAAGGTAATTCCCTTTTTATCTTGTCTTATTGTTTCCAGTTTAATCTTCTATGCAAGTAAATTCATGAGCTTATGCATTTCTCTCTTGTCTGTGTATAGGGTTGCTTCCACTTCTCAAAATAGAATAGTTTAGGTAATTTTCTAAATTCAATTACCCTTTTCAACTATATATATGTTATTAAATTATTTCAGTTAATATATATATATATATATATATATATATATATATATATATATATATATAGTAAGTCTTGTATATATTGTTCTGTGTAGGTATTCCACCAATGTCATTTCACTATTCCTTGGTTTTAGTAATCATATGGTCAACCTTTGACAATGTGTTTTTCTTATAATTATAGGTTGGTCCATATAATCTAAAAAATTCACTTTCCTGAATTCATATCTATGCTCAAATTTATAAAATTGTTGTAAATATTTTTGTAGGGCAATAGACTTTGTTCAGAATTCATGACTGATTTTAATGGAATTTTTATCATGGATAATATCATGGTTATGTTATAAATATAATGATATACATTCATTTGCTAACATTATTTTGAAATGAAATTATTTATTTCATTACACTAGATTGTTCTTGTACTATCCTCTAGTACTTTATGATGTATATCATTTTTAAATTTCTGTGTTAATGAAAGAAAAAATGAGTATATGTAACCCTCTGATTACAACAAAATGTTTGATATAATTTTGTGTAATCATGTTTTCTAAGAGAGAAAAAATTTTCTCTTTCTGTACATAATTTTCTATTCAATAATTTAATTATGGAATTATTAAATATAATATTTTTCCTTCTTCCTACATGTAATTATATATAATTTTTAGGTATACAGTTTGGAGGTTTACAACCTAACCTCAAATTTAAACCATATTACTGTGGTTTAGACATTCTGAGTGTTGGTTTATTTATTTTACTTGTCTATGTATCTATATAGAGTTGACTATATATAATATAGTGGTTTTAGTTAAATACATCAGACTATCAAAATTCTACAGAAATTAATAATTCATAAAAGCTAACTTTCCACCTCTTCTAAATGAATAATAATTTAATAAAGAAAGACAAATCCACTCTCCTACTTAAATCATCCTTTCTATAGCTTTCAATAACACAAAAATTTCATAATACATAATTAATTTACTTGTGGATACTGATTTTGGTAAGACTATTTGCCACCCAACCTTGAGCTTTCCCTCCACAGCTCCCCCCGAGCAGAGACCAATTCCTCCAAAGTGTAGTCAACCTCTTTTCTACTGAGGAATTTTTTATTTAAGCCTTCTTTCCCTTCAACATGTTTCAATAACTGCGTCCACTTAAATCATAATGTTGTTTTCCTTTTTTCCTAGGCCATACTTTTGTTTTTTCCACAAAAGTACTTTAAAACTAGATTTTTTTCTCTTTCTATTTTTATTTCACCTCTTCTCGGTAACTTTACTCTTTAATGAGGTATATTTCATATTTTTATCTCCAATCTAGTATTTTTAATTTATTTTATTTTCTGCAAGGATTTTTTTCGAGAATCTAGGAAAGTCTTTGGATTTAATTCCATCCTCATGGACTTAAAATCCTGGTCTCCAATATACTCTAGTATTTTCACAATAATTAGCATTCCACATTTATTAAAATTAAAAAATATAATATTTCCATAATTATTTTTTTCCTTTAGGTCCACTCAGCCTTTAGGATTGTTCGAATGTCTAATAAAAAAAGTAAAAATAGGGATATTAACAAAACTACTTGTCAGTGGTAGCTCTTCTAGGTGCTATGGCGACAGGTATTACAATTCTTTGTGATGATTTTTATTTTGGACAAACCAATGGACATAATTGAAAGATATGCTCTGATCCATGTAAGAGGTTCACACAAATTTTGTAACAAGAATAAATGTTGTTTCTTTCTCTAGGTTTTCCATTGATTTATCCAAAGGGTTTTTTTTTCCATTAGGTGGCCACTCTGTTTTATCCAATGGGATTTGTTTCAAATTTAAAAAAAAAAAATGTTTTTAATTGTTCTTGATCCAATAAAGCTGGTTCACTTTGGACATGTAATAAAGTAACACTAACCATAAAAAGTAATATTAGTCGCATTACTCCTATTATTAAACATCTTCAAAGGGAATTTATGTGTGCCTTAAGGTAACTTCATCCCCCTGAAGAAGGTTTTTGTGCTTATTTTGGGTTTGATAAAAAAATTTCTATAAATACTCCGAAGGTTTTTTTTATTCCTGAAGGTAAGGTTTCGAGAATATGGTTTTGATTGAAAGTCCTCAGATAATGTCCTAATCAACACTAGACAGAAAAATTTAGCACAAGATACTAAACTAGATGAGAAACCTAAACCCCCTGATCACACAATTATAGCTTCCTTTTTGGAGCATAGAAAGGAAGAGAGACCGCCCCACCGTTATCATGAAGTGAAAAAACACTCATGTTGGCTGGGATAGGTGAGTAAAAAAGGAATAGTTGAGTAAACTGATTAGAGTGAACACCACTCTTTTCGAAACTATGAGTGAAAATTGAGATCAATGTTGGGTTATTGGGACCTCACTTACTGATAGAGATTAGTTATTGCAATCTCACTTGCTCACTCATACGAGGATAATAATATAGGAAGACCATATTAGTCATAAGGCCAAAAAATGAGGCATTTATAACAAAGGTATTACTGGAGTTTCTATAGCGAAAAGGAAATAAATCTTTATTGTTAAAATTGTAATGTCTCCCGTTTTTCTATTTATTAATTTATTTTTTAATTTGGTATTTATAAGTACCATTGAAATTTATTTACTAAATATATTCACTCAAATCCAAATTAGATTTTCACCATCTTCAGGTCTTTTCCAATACCTTTATTTCACAACAATTTGATGTAAGTATAGGTTTTTATACCTATCAATTCCCATACCTCTATAGGACAATCAATTATATATATATATATATATATATATATATATATATATATTATAAAACTTATTCAAATATTAAACATTTTAATACCAAAATACTATATAGTGTTTTACCCACCTTAATTTCTTATCTTCACTTTTTAACATCCCTACTCTTTTATTTGATATTCGATTCTTTTACCAACATACAAACTGAAGAGTATGATATATGAAATCATAGTTAACTTTTATTACATAATCATAACTAAAAACCCACTTTTTATCCAGCTCATCATCGCACTTTCAATTATTTATTTTATAATGGTCATACCTATATTATATATAATGCGTCAATATCAGTTACCAATTTTCTTTTACCATCCTCCTTTTTAAAAGCCTGAAGTGACCATAGGGTACTACGGTGTAACGTATGAAAATCTCATCTACCCTATCCTTTGGCGGTACGAACTCTATTGCATTTAATTCTAATACTATGGAATCTTTACAACTACTTCAAATGAGGATTTAAGTCTCGTTCTTACCCACTCGTACTGATAGCATTAACTTTGATTGTTAACTATTTTCCTCGAACCACAAAAACAATAGATTTTATATGGTTTTACGCAACATATCTATCAATCGATTTTTAATTCTTACAAAAAACACTTGTAGATGAATACGTTTTCTCCATAAATATGCTTACCATATATGTGCACCTACCCTTGACACAAAAGGTGGTCGTCGGATCTCTGCCAGGTGTAAGGTGAAAGGTTACTAGGGTTTTGGTCTTCACTTCCCTATTAATTTCGACATTTTCAATGACCTCACTTCTTTGTTCGTTCCCATTTCTCGTAGAGTTTCTATTGATTCCATAAATTTTTAATGTATCTCCTCTTTGAAGCTCGGCATGATGGTCGCTCGCCAAAGGAAGCCAAAGGAGCTAAAAACTTATTAACAGTAAGTGACCATCACTGCATCGGTGTAGTTTTTCCTTTTATGGATTTAGCATCTTCTGTATAATTCCATAGATATAATTATACACCGGTTGTATTGTTTTACTGTCAACGATTTATTACATATTCTATGTCTGTAGCTTTGTGTGATGTTTATATAAATGGGAGTGAAGATTTTTGTTTTCCCCTACATACGACTTTAATTAACAAGGGAATGATCTCTGTGTTAGCTTCATTTAATAGATTCATAAATACTGTATGGATGCTTTTCTCTCTGAGACAATAATTTAAATCTTTTTGATGAAATGCCAAAGATGAAAGTCTACCTGTCTTATGGTTCCATTTTGTTATTTATTTGAATATGATTTCTTTCAATTTTGAATCAAATCTGCTATTGTAGATCTTGAATATTATTTTCTTTATCTCTTATGAATTACTTTTGTTTTTCCCAATTTCTAAACCATCCCTTTTTGTTTTCACAAGTTTGGGTTTCATTTGCCCATTCATATTGTAGGGCCGTGGTAATTTTACAAGATCCTCTCACATTGAGACACCTATCTTTTTTCCTAGAATGTCGATTTTTCCACATGACTATCTAGGGTTATGAAGAGGTTCTGGTTTCGCTTCTCAGAAATGCATATGGAGACTTCGATTCTCTTCTATGTTTGGTCTCTTAGCAGATTCATATCATTTTTACTGTAAGCAAACTTTTTACCTCTCTAACTTCATTATATTATTCATTTCACCGACTATCATTGGATTTTATTCCTATTAGTCTGGATTTATTTTCATAGGTTCTTCCTTGTTGGTTATTCTCTCCAGTCCCTTACGAGGTAATGAGAGTTAAATTCTTGTTTTATATTTCCTTTAGTTACTTCATATTTTCACTTCCTTGCATTTTTAATCATTTATCATTTATGTGTAGGTATCATTCGATTTTGACTCATTAACTCTTGCATAAAGTTCGTAATATCTCGTATCGAGACCTACTTTATGTGACTGATCCCTATGTTTACTCTTCTACAGGTTGGTAATACATTGAAATCGACCCTTTCAGATTTCGAAACCATTTCTTTGGTTCTTCGGGACTCACGAGTCCATTAAATGTTTTTCAGATATACCATTTCATTTCTATAATGACAATACAAAAGTAAATTTTGGGAATTTTTCCCAGCCATGGAATGATAATTTCATATATATTTTATAAACCTAACCTCAAGTAAAAGGCTTCCAAATTTTTCTTTATTGAAGGATATATACATATATAATTGGATCTATATATACCAGAATTTATTTATTTTTTGTTAAATTGGGAGATTTATGCTACACTAGAAGCGATGTGTATTTTTATGAGACATACCGATATATCGATGTAGTGTATAACACAGTGATATCAGTTATACAAAATTACATATGGTTGATTTTAAGTATCCACTTTGTTCCTCATCGATACTTATCATTATATCTATTAGTGTCTTCAAATGATTTAATTTAGTTGGAATTATTTCTTTTTGTCATGGTTTTCTTATTTACTGGAAAAGACGGTAACAGTACTGACTGTTATAGTATGAGAACCTATATAATAATATCTTCTCTAGTTTTATTCGATTTCTAATTTCACCTTTGTCCTTATGCTAGGAAATGTTTTTAAGTATTATTAACACAGCATAATATAAATTTTGCTATTGTTCATTTTTTAATACAATTAGAAATTGTATTTCTTTCCTTTCAAGTGTACTTAACTTCATTTACTCATTCTGATAATTGTTTTTAGAAATAAATACATTTATACTATTTAGTTTTGTTTGCGTTTGAAATTTTGTACTGTGCTTATATAGGTAACAACTCAAAATCCCATAAGTATAATTTGCTCTATAACTAGAATTTAATTATTGAGAGAAGAACTAATCTCCAGATGTAAGCTTTAAGGCTTAGACTTTCTAGTAGATTGGGATTATTTAATAACTTCTATGCATCATTATAGATTCTCAATACCTTGGTACTATAAATCTGTTAAATCTATAGAAATAAATCAGCTAAGTAACTAAAAATTATTCAACAGCTAAATTTTTCTAGAATGAATTTCAGTATCCTCTACAATTTATATCTTTCATAATAGATTTTCACATATGAAATTTCGAATCCTTGCAAAATTTAAAGTAGTTGCATGTGCATACCAGTTATTACGACCAGTTCCTCCCAACCTTAGAGTCCTTTTTCTCCCGAACTCACCCCTGAGCTGAGATCTTCCAGTGACAGACTCCCCTCAGTCTGTCCTGAAGCAGCTTATTTAAGTTGTGCTTTCCCCAAGCTTGTTTCCAATTTATGCGTCCATAAATTTTATGATGCTTTCTTCCTATTTGGATAGGATTTCCCTCAAGGAAGTACTTTAAAGCTGCATTTTCCACTTTTTCATCTTTTCTTCCTCTTCCCAACTACTTTCCTCTTCATTGGGGAAATTAGATTTTTCTCTCCCAATCTAATTTAGTAAGATTACTTTCAAGGTTTTCTGAAAGATTTTGGGAAATTATAACCTTATCCATAACCTTATCCTCATGGAACTAGGTTTATGATCTCCAATCTCAATCTAGTCATAGTGCACACATAACTTTTTTTCATTTATTTTTATTAATTAAAAATAAATTAATCCATTCTCTAGTTCTCCATTGGGGTCCACTTCCCCTTTGGAATTTTTCCAAATTCCAATTAAAAGCATAGAACTAGGGGTGTTACATATCCCCGCATAACACTAAACACCATCCTCGGTGTTACACTTTGAGGTTGATTATTCAACTCAAGACGAGGATTCCTCCTTCATCTTTTCTCTCAGCTTCCATCAGTTTTATTTAGAGTACCAATCTTTGTTCTGTTCCCACTCTACTTACTGATACCCTCTGGAGTTTAATTTTCTTCCTACTTCATTGATGAAAGTCTATCTAGAAGAATATTTTATTCCTCTCTCTCTCTGTCAAATATTCATACCAATTCATATAAGTAATAGCATATACATATATTGATAATCACAACAACATTATAAACTTTAATAACTTCAATAAATTCAGCTGTTAGCCAAACCGTTTAGTTTCATAGCAGTTTAGTGCACTTTTAGCACAACTAATTATCATTCCTTGTCTTTTGGTGAGATTTCCTCCTCACGTAAACTTGGTCTAGCTTGGCTTTCTTGGTTTTCTTGGTGAATTCTCTACACTTATTTTCACCTTTGACTCCTTTTTCTGGAGTATACAATTCTTGTTACACACTTGGCTAAACAAAATATATAAATTTTCATTAGTATTTCATGAATTTAGAAAACCAAATTTACCATATGTAGATGTTCTACTTTAGCTTTTTCTCAGTGCATTTATGTACTTCAAGTACCTTCTCACTGTTTGATTTTTTCAAACAATCAATTTAATTTGTAATAATTTGGCTCAATAACAAGGTCTAAAATTCAATTTCTGCTTTACACTAGAATTATTTTCTTATCAAGTATATTAGTTAGTATCGTAGATCTTCGACTTGCATCTCATTCTATAGTTTCAGCCTTACACTATTTGATCAATTTTCCAACTTCCTATTTTTATATAGGATCTACATTTCATTGCGTCTTCATAATCCTTCCACATAGGATTTTTCATTATTCTTTCTTCCTAACCATGCCAACATGTCTTGTTTTAATTATCAAACTTGATTGGATTTATCTTTATGTCCGAACTAAGGACATACTATGAAATTTTTTTTTTCATCATCTGTGCTATACTGAGGTAATGCTATTAATGTACCTTGTAATTTTGAAACTATTTTTGCAACTATCATTTATTCCTGATTATTAATATTTTGATAATTTGCATATTTTATTTTTATATAAGTACAACCATCTACTATTCTAATTCTTGAACTTAACTCAAGTCATATGTATGTCTGAATTAAGATTTTATTTTTTTTTCCTACCAAATGTGTTGTTTTAGGGTCACATGATTTATGTACCCTCAAGTTTTATACTTATAAGTTATTTATCACTTGAGATATTTATCAACCTTTTATAAATTTGTACACTTAATAATTATTCATCACTTATTTAATTCACTAAAGGTATATGTATTTTGATGTCTATGCTCCACTGTTGAATTTATATAATTACTTGAGATATTCCTTTGGAAATTTGTAGAGGTAATTTAATACTTTATTGCTTAAGAATTATACAAAATTTAGGGATATTCCTCCTTTACAGACATCCCAACATTTTTTTCTGTTCCTTTCAAATTATTAAGGAATTGCAAACACCTAGTTTGCTTATCATTTTCTTTATTTTTGCAGAATTTTTACTTCCATTCTTTTGTTCCTGAATCAACCCCTTCTCATTTTTCTCAAGCATACATTTAAACAGAACCTTTACTACCAACTCAGTGGATATATCTATACTGCAACTAATTTCACTCTTCTTGAGCTTTACTACTACTCCTCTAGGCTTGCACAATTTTATATCCCAATTCCTCGTGTTTCTTATATCATGATTTAATTGACTGGTAAAGCAGGACCAATTGTCCTGTAGAATTTCAATTCAATTTTTTTTTTCTTTCAGAAATCTATGGTTCTTTGAGGTTCTATCTCCCCTTTGAACCCACAAGACCTAGCAGAGATCTACTTGATCTTACATAGGTTTGAAATCAGTAGTACTTCTTGTGGCTTCTATTTTAACTCCTACCAATTTTTAATATAACACATGGTTTAATCTTCATTTTATAACTCACCTCCTTATTTGGAAATTAATCTGGAATTTCATCGAGAACTATCCTCTTACTATACTTGGGGTCTGGAATTTTTCCTATCAGTTTATATTTAAGTTTGTTATCTTTATCCCACCTAATAAAATTGGCAGCACTTTTCTAGCTGACTTTTGCAGTTCCATTGCTACACTTCCATGAAATGTTTTCTTTCAATGAGTTGGTAGGTATTTTTTGTTATCCTACCCAATTTATTCATGTTTTCTCCTTCATCGAAACAGATAATGGAAATTATTGAGCTGTATACAATTTTCGTTTATACTTGGTATACTGTTGAATGATTTGAAAGCTTGCTATGCCAATTCTGTACCAAATTTTTCCATGTCGAATTTCTCCTATCTTTTGTCAAACCCTATCTAGGTTCATAGACTCGTGTCTTTTATATCACATATCTGGAAAATTATTTTAAATTTTATCTAACCTATTGTATGAAATTCATATTCCTACTAACAATATGTCTAAAATGTGCAATAATGCACAACTTTCTGGTTCATTAGTCAGCAGAGAGCATATTTTTCATATTGCATATATGAAAATTTCTTTTATTCTACCATAGAATTCATATGCCTTCTAATGGCATGTCTAAAATGTGAAATTAAGTATAACTCTATGTTTCAGCTCTGCCTTCCTGTTGTTTTCATGCAGGTAGGGTTGAATTCATTTCACAGAGAAATGGTATATTTTTTTTCTTCCCTCACTTCAATTTTTGAGAAATATGTCATCTGACATCGTCTTATATAGGCAGTTCTGACACTTGAAGACCACAACACATGCATTAGTGACACAATTTTTCTATGTGCATATCACTAACAGTGTTAGTTTTATTCAATTCTTCTTTAGCCGTTACAAAATTATAGAACACTAATACTTCAAAAATATCCATTTACTGTGATATATCCAACTTATTATAATTTCTCAATGATATGTTACATTCTTATGTACTTTTGTTGCCTACCACCTTAATTACTTCAGTACGCTTATATACTGATAATAACATATTCAACTTTCAATTACAACTGTCCTCTAAGACTTGATTCTTTCCCTTTAATTTATATGGATCTGGTGGTTTTAAACATACCCCATGTTTTTCGATTTATGGAATTAATGGTTTGGGAAATTCTTACCACCTTAACCAGTCATTCTTCTATTACAATGATTAAATCTTATATATCTATTTAATCATGGATTCTTATACCTAGACTATCCAATTTGGAGTAGTGTTTAAATTTGTATTCCACTCTATATTTTTATATGTATCTAATTTTAAACCTTCTTTCACCACCAATGATAGTATAATCCTCCATTTCCTATCGTGGGAGCAAGGTGAGAAAAAAATATATATATTTTTTTTCCGTAATTCCTCTGAACTTCCTTCTTCCTCCTAGACTGTTGTCTAGACACATCCTCTCCCTCAAAATATTCTGCAAGATTCTTATCGAGATATGCTCTCTGACTTATACATGTCTATACATGAACAAGTTGGTATTGCATCGCCAATGATATATTTAGCATCCAATGGCTACAACTATTTTATATTTATTTGAACTATTAGCAGATCTCATAGGGTTTTCCCCTAATTTTTATCACAATTTGTATTGTAATCATTATAACGTAGAATTTTGGGAATTTCTCCCAACAGGGTTGTTGCGATTAAATTAATTACGGTCCGCTTATGGAATATTGACTCGCATATACCGAAATTTCAGTAATCTTTGTTGGTACTTATGTCACATTACTTTTTTTTCTGCTAGATAATACAACAACCTTTTTAATAATGATTACTCATAGTATTATTTGAAGCATACCTGAATCATTGTAATCATATTGATGATAAATCTCTCTCTCTACTCTATCATAACCTTTTTACATTTTTGTGTATAAAGAATAATATAATTAAATTATTTTCCTAGACTATACTAGGAACCTTCACTCTCTTGGTTGCTCTGTGAAGTCAATTCTCTTATAAATCTGTGTTGTTCTTTACTAGCTAAAGATAGCCTGTCATTGTATCTCTTAAGCTATGTCATTCCTCGTTGCATTCTATGCAACATAGCCATCAATGAAGCATTTGGATCTAGCGTGTTTTCTCCACCACCCAGATCCTCATACAGCTTGTCCCCTTCTGTCATGGTTCGTAGTTGTATCCCTTAGTATTGTTCACTGTACAGTAAACCAACATTGGTAAAATTTTAAAATTCATAACATTTTACATCAGCATAAAATTTTCTATGTCAGCACATAAGTTACCCATTGTTTTAACTTAGCTCTGATACGATTTGTAATGTCTCCGATTTTTCAATATATATATATATCTATATATATATATATATATATATATATATATATATATTACATTTGGTATTTCTGGAAACATTGAAATTTATTTATTAAATCTATTCACTCAAATCCAAATTAGATTTTCCCCATCACGAGGTCTTTTCCAATACCTTTACTTCACTACAATTTTATGCAAGTATAGGTTTTTGTACCTATCAATTCCCATACTTCTATAGGACAATAAATTATATATATATATATATATATATATATATATATATATATATATATATATATATTATAGAAAACTTATTCAACTATTAAGCATTTTAATACCAAAATAATATATAGTATTTTACCCACCTTAATTTCTTATCTTCACCTTTTAACATCCCTACTCTTTTATTTCATATTCGATTCTTGTACAAATGTACAAACCTAAGAGTATGATATACAAAATTATAGATAACTTTTAATACATAATCATAATTGAAAACCCACTTTTGATCCAACTCATCATCGCACTTTCAATTAGTTATTTTATAATGGTCATACCTATATTGTATAGAATTCTTCGATATTAGTTACCAATGCTATTTTACCATCCTCCTTTTTAAAAGCTTGAAGTGACCGTAGGGTACTACGATGTAACGTATGAAAATCTCATCTACCCTATCATTTGGTGCTAGGAACTCTATTGTATTTAATTCTAATACTTTGGAATGTTGACAAATATTTCAAATGAAGATTTAAGTCTCGTATTTAATTTTAATACTTTGGAATGTTGACAAATATTTCAAATGAAGATTTAAGTCTCGTTCTTACCCACTTGTATTGATAGGATAAACTTTGATTGTTAACTATCTTCCTCGAACCACAAAAACAATAGATTTTATATGGGTTTACGCAACATATCTGTCAATATATTTTTAATTCTTACAAACAACACTTGTACCTCAATTTTTTTTCTCCATAAATATGCTTACCATCTTTGTGCACCTACCCTTGACATGAAAGGTGGCTGTCGGATCTCCGCCAGGTTTAAGGTGAAAGGTTACTAGGGTTTTGGTCTTCACTTCCCTATTAATTTTGATGCTTTCAATGCACCTCACTTCTCTGTTCATTCCCATTTCCCGCAGAGTTTCTATTGATTCCATCAATTTTTAGTGTATCTCTTCTTTGAAGCTTGGTACGATGGTCACTCGCCAAATGAAGCCAAAGGAGCTGAAATCTTATTAACAGTAAGTGACCATCGCTGCATCGGTGTAGCTTTTCCTTTTATGAATTTAGCATCTTCTGTATAATTCCATATATATAATTATACACCAGTTGTATTTGTTTTACTGTCAACGATTTATTACATATTCTATGTCTGTAAACTTGCGTGATTTTTATATAAATGGGAGTGAATATTTTTGTTTTCCCTTGCATACAACTTTAATTAACAAGGAAATGATTTCTATGTTAGTTTCGTTTAATGGATTTGTAAATACTGTATGGATGCTTTTCCCTCTGCGAAAATAATTTAAATATTTTTGATGAAAGGCCGAAGATGAAAGTATACCTGTCTTATGGTTCAATTTTTTTATTTATTTAAATAGTTTTTCTCTCAATTCTGAATCAAATCCTCTATTGTAAATCTTGAAGATTACTTGCTTTATCTCTTATGAATCACTTCCGTTTTTCCCAATTTCTAAACCATCCCTTTTCGTTTTCATGAATTTGGGATTACGAATCAGTTCTAGTTTCCCTTCTCAGAAATGGAGAAGGAGACTTTGATTCTCTTCTATGTTTGGTCTCTTAGTAGATTCATCTCATCTTTATTGTAAGCAAAATTTTTTCCTTTCTAACTTCCTTCTATTGTTCAGTTCACCGACTATCATTGGATTTTATTCCTATTAGTCTGGATTTATTTTCATAGGTTCTTCCTTTTTGGTTATTCTCTCCAGTCCCTTGCGAGGTAACGAGAGTTAAATTCTAGTTTTATGTTTCCTTTAGTTTAGATTTTCACTTCCTTATATTTCTAATTGTTTATCATTTATGTGCAGATATCATTCGATTTTGACTCATTAAATCTTGCATAAAGTTCGTAAGATCTTGTATTGAGACCTACTTTCTATGATTGATCCCTATGTTAATCTTCTACAGGTTGGTAATACGTTGAATTTGACCCTTTCAGATTTTGAAACCATTTATTTGGTTCTTTGAGACTCACAAGTCCATTAGATGTTTTTCAGATATACCATTTCGTTTCTGTAATGACAATACTAAATTAAATTTTGGGAATTTTCCCTAGCCATGGACTGATACTTTCATATATCTTTTATAAAATTAACCTCAAGTAAAAGGCTTCCAAATTTTTCTTTTTTGAAGGATATATACATATATAATTGGATCTATATATACTAGAATATTTTTTTTTGGTTAAATTGGAAGATTTCTGCTATAGTGGAAGCGATGTGTATTTTTATGAGACATATTGGTGCAGGCAGGGCCTGCAATGCCCAGGATCTTCATTTAATCATGCATATAAGAATGCATCCCAGCATTTACCCAAATCAAAAACTTCAATCACTGGCCAATTCACACTTTCCCATTTCAACCTGCGGAAGCTTTCCAGTATATGTTCAAAATCATTCAATACCATCAATCTCGATCCACTCACCTCCAACCAATTTCATAAATTTTGAAACAATATTCAAATGCTTCCTTAAACCATATCAATGCCAACATTCATATGGGCTTATACACATCATCTCAAAATTTCAATCTGCATTTCCAATTCAAGCTTACATGCTTTCATACCAAATAAACATCATTCAAACCAAATCTTGTACATGCGCCTTCAAGATCAGATTAAAAATCAATCAAACAAATGTGCCCATGCTTTATTTCAACTTGACATTGTTTATGTTAATCAATGAAAGGCTTGGACTCAATGCGCCTTTAAAGGTCGAACTTTGGAAACACATATTAAATCTTATACATTCCAATGTCTCAAATAGTTCCAATAACTCTTATTCACCTATGCACTTAAATAACACCAATCGACCTCATTTATGCAGTTAACCCATGTTCATGTGAAGGTTCCAATTCACATATTTCATTCTTGTTTGATTTAGTGCTCATGAAAACTTCATACAGTTTTTAATTTGAGAAAATACCATCGCTCAAAATCTAAAACAATAATCTGCTCATAGCTTACCTCCACGTTGGGCAATCTAGCCCACGCAACTCTTTTCAAACCTGCATCCATTTTCCAACATTCCACTTGCAACTTCTACATCCTATTTAACATTTTCTTCAGCAAATCATTTAAATAACATCGCCCACAGGAATTTCATCAACATTATTACCTTTACAAATACTCCGGCAAACTGCATTTTCAACACTTCTGTCCACGCTATCAATTCAGATTTATTTCATCAAAATTTTATCAATTCTGGATCGCACCTTCAATTGCTGGATCACACCTTCTGCCATGTCATTTTTGTATTATCAAAACGCTGTTTGTTCTCCAGCAGAACTCTGAGAATCGATTGCAAATGAACCAATACACTCTTCAGCGTCCAGAAAAACCGTTTCATTGCTTCAACTAACTTCTCCACTGCGCTTTTGACATGTGATCCAATTCTCATCATGCAACCCAACAACATGTGAATGCTTTGAACAAAATCATTATTAATGGCAATGGCTTATCGAAGGCATCATTCACAAATTCACCAATTTAACAATACAGCAAATGCTTAATCGATCTTGATATACATCGATCTTTCCACAACAACAATTTATCACGCCTTCAACTGCATTCAATGTGTTATATTATTCAATCAACAACGCCCTTCATGATTCAATTTCTATTGAACCCAATTTCTTTGACTTCGACCCTAACCAGCATCTCTTAACACGTATTTTCTTTAATCCTGCAATTCTATGTATTTAACCAACCATTATTTTAAATGTTACTTATGGGACATCAATTTACTTGCGCTGTGTATATTATACCATCAGAGAGCCAAGTGTGAAATCGAACATCGATTCACTGAATTTTATAAACCCAACTTCAGAAACTACAACAGCTTCCAATTAATTTCCATTCCAACATGCTTATATAAGAGTGTTCATAATAAACAGATGAACCATCATCATTGTATATTATTCCACGCCTTTGATTCATAAACACATCCAATACAAGTGCGCATCACTCAACAAAACAATTTCAGAAATCAACACCCAATTTCTAAAAACCACACTTATCATATTAATAAACAAATACTTACAAACTTTCTTCGTGGCCAGATATTCAACAATCGTGGCCCTTACAATTTGCTGAAGGCTTACAGCCTTGCTGTTCAAGCCTACTCTCAATCTCACACTTTCTCACAATCTCAATGTATTTTTCTCTCAAAACCACTTCCTATTTATACAATTTTAAAAATCATCTAATTAAATGCTCAATCCCCTTAATATCTCAACAAATCCCTAAATCTCTCAACATCCCTAAAAGATAGATTTTTATCCCTAAAACTTAGAACCTAATTCCAACTTAGGCTCCATCATTAATTCTAAATAATCTAGAAACTAATTTCTCTCACATTTACAAATTCTCACAAATAATCACTCAAAATAATATTAATATTTACATGAAATTTAATATTTCTTCAAAACATGAAACCCCCTAGCTTAGGTAAAATACAAGGTGTTTTTCGGAGCTAATGCTCCTGCATCACATACCAATATATCGCTGTAGTCTATAACACAGTGGTATCAGTTATACAAAATCACATATGGTTGATTTTAAATATCCACTTAATTCCTCATCGATACTTATCATTATACCTATTAATGTCTTCAAATGCTTTAATTTAGTTGGAATTATTTCTTTTTTTCATGGTTTTCTTATTTACTAGAAAATATGATAACAGTACCTACTGTTATAGTATGAGAACCTATATAATGTTATCTTCTCTAGTTTTATTCAATTTCTAATTTCACCTTTTTCCTTCTTCTAGGACAAATTTTAAAGTATTATTAACACAAAATAGTATAAATTTTTCTATTGTTCATTTTTGAATACAATTAGAAATTGTATTGCTTTCCTTTTTAGTGTACCCACTCCACTAAAAGTGAAATAAATTCTTCATACGGTGTCTATTTTTCGAACTATTTACGATGCCAGAATCAGGAAGACGAGACCTATGAAACCATCTTGGTTTCAACCAATTTTAAACATTTTCAATTTTGAGTTTTTTTTCATGGCTTGGACTTGAGCTCCTGATCACACCTCCCAAATGAGAGGCTTTTGGGCCCCAAAAGCTCACTGAAATTCTGAAACTGAACTGTAGTATAGAAAATAAGAGAATAATGACATCCTCTTCTCTTCAGCCTCCAAAACTTTTCTTGAATTGCCAACTGTTCACATGGCGAATTTTGCTGAATGAGCAACATACTTGTGCCGAATCTCGACCAATTTTTCTTGCCATACCGATCTGCCATAGCGAAACCAACAATGACACTTGCTGATCTTTGTGCCCTCTTTGCTTGCATGCCTTTCCAACTCATGGAATCTTGCACTGCTTTGCACTGACACTTCGTTCTTTGCACCAAATGACACCAAAGGCATATTGTGCAACATACGACATCAACAACCAGTTTGACGATGAAATGTGCTATACAAATGACACACAAAATCTGTAAAAAAAAGTGTGCACACAACAGACACAAGTCGATAAACATGTATGAAAAAACTGACACAAGTCAATAAACAACAAAATAAATCTTGACAAACATATGTGTATGTATCATGTCCAATGAACTATATATAGTTCGCTAATTACACATACAACCTATATGTACATGTGAAACTTCAACTCTTATTTTCAAATACCAACAAGTACATCATCCCAAAAACATGTGGGTGATTAATAGCTGAACCAAAAGACATTGCTGCAACATAAATGAGTATCATACTCATATTTTACACCTCCATGGTGAAATTTTGCAACAACAAATAAATTCCTTCAATTGAAACTGCTTTTACATGAAATCTTGCATCAACTTTTGAACTTTAATACATGCATACCAAACTGAAATTTGCATGTACAAAATGAGTATGACTTACTGCATTAAGAAGTTAATCCACTTCCTACCAAGCCAACTCCATGGCATCTTTTGTTGAAACCACAATTCTTCATGTGAATCTTTCATTTCCACATTGATAATGGACTCCATATATGGACTTACGCCAAGCTTTTTGTCATCTAGCTGCATGTGCTTTGGATGATTTGTTGGATGTAACGACCAACAATGAGAGACATCATGTCCCTTCCTTTGACAAAATGTGCAACTCTTAAGCACTTTCTGAGAAAGTTCTCTTTGCATTTTCTTCTTCCTGTGTGCTTTCTTTTTCAACCATCATCTTGAAGCAACATGGTTAACTCCACCACAAAATGTGCAACAAAATTTTCTTCCATTCGAACAAGCATAATTATTATTATTCTTTGCTGAAACATAATCAAACTGATCATGTGAATAATTATACCTCTTTTTCTACATGGAATGTCCATCTTTTCTGTGTTCGAAAGATGATAAACTAGTAGAGGAGACAACTTCCCTTTTCAGACTTTCATCACTGTTCTTGTCTTGAAAACTGCTTACATTTTCATGCTCACCATAAGCGACATGTTTACCTTCTACTTTCTGCAATGATGGCTTCAAAAAATGGCAATCATCCTTAGAACAATTTTGACATAAATGCATTTGAGAACTTGGAACAAAGGTTCTCTTTACATTTGCATCACATTCTTGAATGCATGTGCTCAACGTTTCGCCATTAAGTTGCTCATAGCCAAGACCAATATTCTTGGCTTGCTCGACAACACAAATAGGCTCAACAATGCCTTGTGCATGCTTGCCCAAACCTTTTCCTTCTTGATAGCCCATTTTCAACATCAATTTGGACCCAATACCTCTTGTATGTCTTTCAAAAGAACCAACACACTTTTCAATGGAGAAAATTGAAGATAAGTTGGAACGATTAACCTCTTCCTCACGCTTGTTCTTGGACAAAGCTTCCTGAGCTTGAAGGAGTTGTTTCTCCATGTCATGAAACCTTTGGAGAATTGCTTCCTTCTCATCCTTCATAGCCAACAATTGTGCATGAAGCTTAACACTTTCTCTTTGATCCTCAATGAGAATCTGCACCATGTCCTTCACCTCAAAGAACTCATTCTTCATGTCATCATTGAAGAATCTCGTGAAGGAGGAAAGTTCACTTGTAGAAGAATTTTACATTATTTAAATGGTCAATTTAACAAAAGGAACTTCCAAATAAAAGTCCTCAAAGATTTCAATCAAACGAAAAGCTTTTATCCAAATGTCAGTAAAGACCCCTTGTCATACAAGCAGCCATTTTGCAACCAATAAAACAGTAAATCTCTTACACTGTTTTAAAAATTTTTGCACAATAAAAAATGCTCAACCCGAGCTCTGATACCATCTGATCTGAAAATGGAAGGTACTTGAAAAGGGTGCAAGGTATCCATTTTCAATTATGTAAATGAGTGAAAAAATACTCTAAGTTTAAATCTAAAAATGTGAGAACTTCATATTTCTAATACAGAGATAGACTGTAGGGGCATTTACCGGATATTTCACCTTTAAAAGAAAGGATGAATCCAGAGGCTACCTGGCTCTCATACAGACTCTGCCTAAAGAAAATAATAGAATTAAACACTCAGATTTAATTAAAATGATCTTGCTTTAAACTTGACGTTATGCGGAAATTTAACTTGCAAATGGTGTATGTCTTTTCACTATTTATGTATCTTAAGTGTAATTGTTTTTGCTGAAACTTAACATGGGTATTAGAAATAATATTAAGCAATATAATATCAAAACACAACAGCAATATAATAGAGGGGTTCACCCCAACTCTTGGGCTACATCTCCTAGATCAAGCCTCCCAAAATGTGCTTGTCCTCTTGTATTAAAAGCTCTCAAATACAATGCAAGATTACAAGTGTCTCAATAGACAAATATGAATATATAAAATTATTCAGAAGGCAGGAAAAAGCTAATAATGCCTTTTAAAATTCACTAAACAGTGAAAGATTACCATAAACAGTGATTTCTTCATCAATGTCGTACTGGTGCTTCGAACTTCTTTGCAACTTTTCGGGCTGTAGAAGTCCTCAAATTCCTTTGAAACCACTTCCAATGGCTTCATAAGGTAAAAATTATTTGAAATAGAGATATTTTTCACCTCAAACTGATAACCACAACTCAAAACAACTCAAACCCCAAAATGGCCATGGCGGCCCTAAAAACTCTCCTAAAGGTTTTCGGCCTCTGAAATTCTTCAAACAAAGATAATATATGTTCCAATGGCTTTGGAATGCAGGAAATAGTCGAAAATGACTTTTGGTTCACCAAAAAAGGTTAACCACAACTCAACCAAACTCAAAACCCAAAATGGCCCTAGTGGCTCAAAAAGTTTCTCTGAAGATAAACAGGCTAAAAATGAGCTCCAATGGTTCTGAAACCTGCGCCATTAAGTCAAAAATACTGATAACATATGAAATAAAAAAACAATTCGTTCCAAAAGGTTGAGTAATGAGAAATTTATGACCAAAAAAACTTTTCCCCAATTTCCTCCACTAAATGTGGGGCAACTGCTAGTTAACTCCACTAAAAGTGGAAGTCCACCTAAATTTGGGAGTGCCTCCAGAATATCCACCATATTAAACTCCACTAAACTGAAGCTTAATTAAATATTAAACTTGAGATTAGGGTCCTTAAGCACTCTTAATCATTAAGCTCCCACACTGGTCATATGATGAGGTTCCATGGGAGGAGTGCTGGCCCCTCCGTGCTTCGCCGGACCCACTCCACTAAAAGTTCAATAACTTCTTCATACGGTGTCCGTTTTTCAAAAAGTTTATGGTGTCGGAATTAGGAAGATGAGACCTATGAAACCATATTGGTTTCAACCAATTTTAAACATTTTGAATTTTGAGTTTTTTTTCCATGCCTTGGACTTGTGGTCCTGATCAAAAATCCACAAGGAGGAGATGAATGGTTTACAAAGGCCACACATCATGGCTCTTATACCATGTTAAAATTAGCCATGGTAAATACACACAAAGAGATAAGATAAACGTTGGATGCAGTTATTATTCGCAAATGATGCATTTGTAGTACAATAGGTGACCCTTGGATTCATCTTCCAAGGTTTCTTAAACTTCTTATGTCCATTTTCCTTGTACACCTACCCATAGAGGATTAGGTGTCCAAAAAATATAATCATTTTAAATATGTTAAATATTTCTAAGATTAACATGGTCATTTCAATTTTAAATTTTCTTAGTTACCTCAGTTTGTTGAGATGAAAAATATTGCTTTTAACTTTAATGATAAAAAATGATGAAATACATTTTTTGAATGCAAAGTGACAATAATAGTGTTTAATGATAGAAAATATGAATAATATCAATGTAGTCAATTACAAATAGTCTTCATTGTGATCAATATCAAACTATTTTCTTCTTCTATTCTTATTGTCACTTGTTTTAGTTTTGTCATTTTTCATATTGATTATATGAAAAGGGACAGATGAAATCGTAAGCCATTTAAATATTTAGCTTCAAAGGTTGTACGAAATATCATACAATGTCTCTCTTGGTCTCCAATATTAATATATTGAATTACTGTAACAAAAGTATCAATGTACGTTGTCAATATTTTTTTTGCTTGCATTGAAATTAAAGCACACTGTTAATCCAATCACTTTGAAATTAATGCACCATAACACATCATATTACATCAAATTAGAAACCAAAATTTACACTAAAATTAGTATATATAATGAAATAAATCAAATAATATTAGAAAACAACTTCTACAGTCAAATAAATACATCTAATGTAAGCAATAAAATAGGATTAGAAATCAACATCTACAATCAAATCAATGCATCTAGTTCAAGTAAGAAAATAGGATTAGGAACCAACATTTACACTGCAATCGATGCATTTAGTGAAAGAAATCAAATAGGATTATAAATCACCATCTACACTGGAATCAATGCATTTAGTGAAATAAATCAAATAGGAATAAAACTTATCTACATTGAAATCAATGCATCTAGTGCAAGTAATCAAGGGAGATTGGAAAACAACTTCTACACTGAAATCAATGCATCTATTGCAAGAAATCAGATATGATTAGAAGATCAACATCTACACTCAAATCAATGCATCTAGTGCAAGTAATTAAATAGGATTAGAAGCCAACATCTACACTGAAATAAACACATTTAGTGAAAGCTAGAGAGGTTGTATTAAACATCATACATTGTCTCTCTTGCCCTCCAATATTAATAGATTGAATTACTATAACACAAAAAGAAATTTACATTGCCAGTATTTGTTTCTTCTTGCACTGAAATTATTGCACATTTTTAATCCAATCACTTTGACATTAATGTGCCATCATACATCCAATTACATCAAATCAGAAATCAACATCTAAACTAAAATTAATGCATCTAATGAAATCAATAAAATAATATTATAAAACAATTTCTAGACTGAAATCAATGCATCTAATGCAAGAAATCAGATATGATTAGAAGATCAAAATCTACACTCAAATCAATGCATCTAGTGTGAGTAAGTAAATAGGATTAGAAACTAACATCTACACTGAAATCAACACATTTATTGAAAGCAATAAAATAGGATTAGAAATCACCATGTACACTTAAATCTATGCATTTAGTGCAATCAATCAAATAGGAAGTCAATCAAATATGATTAGAAATAAACATCTAAATTGAAATAAATGCATATAGTGTAAGCAGTAAAATAGGATTACAAATCACCATCTAGATTGAAATAAATGCATCTAGTGTAATCAATGAAATATCATTAGAAATCAATATTTACAATAAAAATAATGCATCTAGTGCAATAAATCAAGTAGGATTAGAAATTACCATTTACACTTAAATCAATTCATCTACGTCAAAAAACATTCTTCCCTCTCTCCTCCCACCATCTATATATATATATATATATATATATATATATATCCATCCATCTCTCCTTCTATGTCTCTCTATCTCACCCCCGAAAAACATATTCTGCCTCACTCAATATGTATCAAACTCTGTATTCCTCCCTCCCTCTATCCATCTCTCTCTTCTTCCCTCTCTTCTCATTCCATATATATCTCGATCTTCCCCTTATCTCCCTCTCCATTTCTTCTATCTGTGTTTCCTCCTGTTTTCCTCTCTGTCTCTCTCCATCTTCTTTATCACTCACTCTGTTTGTGTCTCCAACTTTATCTCTCTATGTATTTCTTCTTACCTCCCTCTGTCTCCCCCTCCAACTCCATCTCTCTCACCCTCCCTCTCTCCACTCTCTCACATGTTATCTCTTCCTTATTCTCTCTTTCTTTCTCTCTCTCTCTCTCTCTCTCTCTCTCTCTCTCTCTCGCTCTCTTCACCCTCCAACTCTGTTACCATATCAAATTCCTCTCTTATTCTCTCTCCTTCTCTCCCTCCTTGTCTCCATATCTCCTTCTTTGCCTCTTTATCTCACCCCCAAAAATACATACACTATTTCCATCTCTCCCTTGTCACTCCCTCTCCCTCTATCTCTCCTTATTTATCCCTTTATCTCACCCCAAAACATACATACTCTCTCTCCATCTCTCCCTTATCACTCCCTTTCTCTCTCCACTTCTCACTTTCTATGTATTTCTTCATGCCTCCCTCTCTCCCCCTCCAACTTCGTCTCGCTATCCCTCCCTCTGTCATCCTCTCTCCTGTCCTTCCCTTCTCTCCTTTTCTCTCCTACCTCCCTCTCTCTTACCCCATCCGTCTCTCT
Source organism: Pinus albicaulis (assembly GCA_034641835.2). Classification (NCBI taxonomy): domain Eukaryota; kingdom Viridiplantae; phylum Streptophyta; class Pinopsida; order Pinales; family Pinaceae; genus Pinus; species Pinus albicaulis. The sequence continues at coordinate 203,884,069 of CM076572.1, read as the reverse complement.
CTCTGCCCTCCAATTCTCTCACTATCTCCCACTATCTTTCCTTCTCTCTCTTCCCTCTCATTATTTGTGTCTCCATCCCCGTCTCTTACCATTATCTACCTCTCTCACTCATCTCCCTTTTTCTCTATTCATTCCTCCTCTCCCCTCTCATTTTTTTTATCTCCATCTCTCTCTTGTCAGTCCCTCCCATATATACCTAGAGTTAATATATATCATGACATATTAATATATACTATAATATAAGAATTTTAATATTGTATTAGTCCAAAGTGATTATATGTAATAATATTAATATAATAATATAATAATATGAATTTTATATTCAATTATCATAATAATATTAATCTTTTAGCATTAATATTAAGATTAATAATATTTTTTTCATGGTATTAATAATAAATTGGCCCATGGTATTTGGACCATAGTCTTCACCTAAATAAAACCTATTTTGGAGTGTTTGTAAATATATAGTAGATGATGGAGTAAAAGTGAAAATAGGTTTTATTTATTTACCATATCTCTAGTTTATTTACATTTTTATTTATTTACCATACTTCTTTTATTTACCATGGTATTTGCCCAATAGGCTTGGTATATAATTAGATTTTTATTTCTAATCCTAATTGATATATTATTATTTTCCTATCATACTTGTTGATTATCTTTCTGTTTTGACCATCTGGAAGAAAAATATGAACATCACTAAAATTATAACTAATTCTCATGAGCTTCGACCTGAAACATGGGCGTTCTACTCCTAAGATTTTGTGGGATGATAGAATTTATCATATTTGCGATACTAAGAGGATGGAGTATGAAAACTACTTTCTATTAGATTTTCCATCCCTCACTTGCATGCTCTCATTTCCCTAACATTTGTCACACATCCAATCTTCTTTACTTTTTCTTGGTGTGATTCTTTACCCAAATTATATAGTGATCTTGGTGCTCTTCTTTTCCTTACGTTTATGGAGTAAACATAAAAAGAGATTCTATTTATTTATAATACTTGTGGAGTAAGTATAAAAAGGAGTTTTATTTATTTACCACACATCTAGTCTATTTATATTTTTATTTATTTACCATACCTCTTTTTTGAGTGTTAGTGGTTAAGGGGCAGGTATAACTATTATAAATATATTGATTATAATTGAGCAGAAATTTAAAATCTCTACACATGTACCCTATACTGGATTAGAAACTTATTATAAGTATAAAATATACAATAATTATTAATATTTTAATAGATTTATTGTATAATATAAACAATAACAAAATAATATAAATTTATCATCAATATATATCCATATTAATTTTGGAACTATTAAATAATGTTTAAGTATATATTTATCAAGAATTTAGAAGAATCAAATTTGTAAATGTGCAAAATTTTTGAGGAATAAAGCTAATATGCAAGAAGGATGGACATACAAATAAATTTAAATAAGAAATCTAAATGCTAAAATGGTTCTAGCTAAAATACATTTACTTTGGTTTATTTTTTTATCATTTTTATTGTCATTCTATGTTGTAACAATTACTTATTAAAAAACTTATTTATGCTTCAATATTAGATAAGAAATTGTAGGTAGAACATAAATAAAATGCACAATAGAAGACAACCAAGAACAAAATGTGACATAGATAATTTAGGCCAATGACCAGCGAAAAACCCACAATGGAAAAACCCAAGTAGAATGAGATACAAATTAGAATTAGGGATCAAGAGAATGAGTAATTTCACCCAAATATGCATAATTTGTAGCATGAAGTAGAATGAGGGATCAAGAGAATGCTAAATTTCACCCAAATATGAATAAGTTGTAGCATGAATATCATTAGAAGAAACAATAGATGCACACAATAGATCAACCTTCCCTGCAACTGAATGAACACTAAATCAGTGAATCAACCTTGGCTCACCATGTTATCACCTTACTCTCGAAGTCTCTCTCTCACAATATTCTTCAAATCCCTCCAAATCATTATGATGTTCAAATTTTTCTTTCACAATGCACACGTAGGGAGCGGAGAAATAATGAGGAACATATCTATAGCAGGAGAAATGAATACATACCATAAAGGCAGAGTAACTCACATACAAAGAGGGAGAGTTACATATTCCCATTTAGGAAATGTAACTAATTCCATTAAGGAGGTACACATGATTTTGTAACTTAAGCTTTTAAGAGAGAGTGTAACATATGCATTAAAGAGTGCATAATATGAATCTTTTATGACATGCTTGTATTGAGTGTAAGAGGGTGAAAGAGGAATATGCAATGCAAATAAAGAGATTGTAAGAGAAATTTATGGAGAGTCGCGATTCTATTAAAATTATTTTTAATTATAATACTAATAATAATATCATAAATAGGATCATAATAATATTGATTATAAAATATTAAGTCAATATAGAACCATTAGGATTGATTAATTATAGGAAGTGATTTTTAATCAAGAATACTTGATTACCAATTGATGCAACGTGATTTACTATATTGAGAATTTATAATTTTAGACTTTATATTTTTAGAAATTTTGTTTTTTAGACATTAGAAGTCCATCCCTTGGGTACCAATTTTCAACATATACTCTCACTTAGGGAGAAATTTCTTTCTGCAACAAAGACTTTTGATTTCTCTGGTCATCTTCATTCATCTCTACTATGTATCATCTATAACAATAATGTATCACTCTAATGAATAAGAATAATCATAGGGGATATTAATCTATCACCCTATATTCACTTTGGGGAATTTCCACTTCCCAACATATGACGAGGATCTCATAAAACCGCATACCATATTTTCTTGGTGGGATAACCCACTTGACGAGGATATCACACAACCAAGTTTCCTCTCTACTTGGGGGGATAAACCACTTGTTAAGGAGCATGAAAAATCATGTCAAATCTCTTCTTGGGTGGATAAACCACTAGTCAAATCTCTCATGTAACAAAGTCACATTATTTCTTCATGGAATAATCCACTTGACAAGGATATCACACAAACAAGTCTCATCTCAACTTGGGTGGATCTAGTTGTCATCACATGAAAAGGATCTCGTATAACAAAGTCACATATTTTAATAGGGGAATAACCCACTTTTCAAGGATCTTGCAAAACAAAGTCAAATCTCTACTTGGGCACATAGCCCAATTGATAATGATATCACATAACTAAGTCTCATATCTTATTTGGGGTGATCCACAAGTAAATGTTTGAAAAGGATCTCACACAACCAAGTCTAATCTTTGCTTGGGGGGTTCACTTATCATCACATGAAAAGGATCACAAACAAACAATTCTCATCTCTTCTTATAGGGATCCACTTGTCAACACATGACAAGGATATCACACAACCAAGTCGCATCTCTTCCTGGGGGGCTCAACTTGTCAACACATAAAAAGGATCTTGCACAACCAAGGCTCATCCTCTTTTACCACCCTCTTTAGAAAGGGTCACATATGTCAGTCCAATATTCTCTTTTAATTCCCTAAAATTACCTTTCAAAAAAGGTCTGTGAAGTATCTCAGCTATATGGTCACAAATCACAACATGATGGAGCCTCAATGTGCTTGGATTGTCATGGAATAAGATAGTTTCTAGAATTTGAATAATCCGACTCTTATGGTCATAGTATATTATTTTCGTATCTAGTATATGGTCAAGAAACTTTCCAAAGAGATTTCTCAGACATACTATCTCATATCTAGCCATGGTAGCAATAGTGTGCTTGGCTTCAACCATGTTAAGAGATACATACTTATATTTTCTTCTCATCAAATATATTATAGCAGATCCCAAGGTAAAGGAGCATTAAGGTATAATTTTTCTATAAAAAAAGTTACCATCCTAATCATCATTAAATTACCCATGTAGTCTACCATCTCCAATAGTATATTTCAATCAAAGGTTGAGGGTCCAATTTAGGTATCTCACCACATTATTTGCACCATTAAAAGGAGCTTGAGATGATTTAATCATATATTTTCCCAGATTATTGACCACAAAATATATGTTTGGTCTACTGTTCACTAAGAACATAAATGTTCCAATTAGTTATTAATACTTAGAAGGATTTTCCAAATGAGGACCTGCAACTTCACCACATAGCTTCTTGAATTTCATCTCCAATTGAGTATTCATGGATTTAAATTTTGTCATACCAAATATTTATGTTCGCTTGACAACATATTTTCCTTGAGAAAGGAAAATATTACTAGGTTTTTGCCATACTTGAAGACTAATAAAGTAGTGCATTAAATAAAAATATATCATGTAAATTCACAATCTTACTCCCTCTTACAATGGAGAGTAAGGTTTTCTCCACCTGGCAATAATAATTCATCAATATATATTACCAAAATCAAAGGCATAGCTTGGATCTTTTTGAATTAGATATTTGGATCAACATTGCTTCTAGTAAAACCAAACCTCATCAAGAAGCTATCGACGCAGGCATACCAAACTCTTATAGCTTGCGTCAAATCATAGAGAGATTTATTCTATCTATAGACATTAGTTTTTTGGTCACATATTTCAAAGCCTTGTGGTTGCTCCAAAAATAATTATTCCTTGAGGAAGCCATGTAAAAACGCATTCTTTGCATACATTTAGTGAAGGGACCATCCTTGGCTAGAATCGAGAGTCGCAATAGACCACATGGTTTTATAATGAACAATAGTTGCAAATATTTCATGATAGTGTATTCCAAATTTTTGAGATAAATCCCTGGCCGCAAATCTACCTTTATATTTTTCAATACTACTTTCAACAACATGTTTAATTTTATACAACCATTTAGAAGACATAAAAAATTTACCTTGGGGTATTGGAACCAGTTTCCATACATCATTACAAATAATGGAATCATATTCTTTAGCCATTTCATATTTCCAAACTTCAGCCTTCACAACTTCTTTAAAACTTCATTGTTAAGCTTCAATAACATTTCCCATGGTTACAACATATCCTTGGAACCAACATAGTTTATTGCTTTCTCTGAAGGTTTCTCTGGGAGAAACATGTTTATCAACATCTTGATGGGTTTCACGAAGCCATAAAGGTATCCTTTTAGTCTTCTTGTATACTTTCCAACACAAG